>JAEIGI010000015.1:3000000-3595948 GCA_018903615.1 Drosophila neocordata
AAATAAACATTTAAATTGTTTATGAAAAAAAAAAAAAACTAAAAAATATATGCTTGACATACAAAAGAATATATATAAAGCAATAATATTCTCTATTCATGTCATTTCTTCTAACTGTCAAATACTGATTGCAACAAAATAAAGGACTACAGTCGTCTGTATTGTCCTTTTCAATCTATAAATCTATTTTTGTACTCTTGAATCATGTTTATTATACTATGGACTACATAGAAATATTTTGTTTAGAAAATATGTTTAATTGTAAAATGTTTATTAAGTTTCTATTGAACAATTAGTTTTCATTTGAGTATTTGATCATAAATAGAAATCTCATGGCGGCATTTCAAATCAATTAATAGCCATTGTTTTAGCCATTTCTATAAAAAATATGTGGCAAGACCAATATATTGCAATTTGCCAGAATTCTCATGAACGTAATTCAATTCGTTGGAATTCCATAGGAATTCTTTTAGTATTCCGAGATATTGTTATTTCTATACATGTAAATACATATATGATCAGCCAGAGAGTATAAAGTAATGTATATGGATGTATGTATATATATATTACTTTAGTTAACTAACTACATTCAACGTTAGTTAATCTTTGATTATTTGCAAATAAGGTAAAAAAAAATCAATAAATGTAAACAGCTCTAAGCAGGACAAATGCCACCAGGTGGCAAAATGGTTGAGATAAGGTACAAAAATAAAGCCATGTGCAGGAGTCGACCATAAAATACTCTATAATAAGCACAGAAGTAATTATTAAACATTACTTTGAAAACTGCATAAAAATTAAAGTCGTAATGAAGTTTCTATACCCTTTAAAATTTTTAATTTATTAATTGAAATAATGCGAGAATTTCTATTTTAGATCACTGAGCTTGACTTAATGCGTTTTGAAAAAACTAGTAAACTGATTTTAATAAAACAATTAAATATTAAGTCTTGTGTGGAAAGTTTTTGAGAAAGATAATTTAATAAATATATAATAATTAAGTCATTTTTTTTAGCATATCGTTTAAATAGGAGCCAAATGATATAGTCAATCGTTTGTAGCATATTTTGTATTTAGACTTAAACCAAACTTATATCTATCAAGGTATAGGTTTAAAAACTCTATTCTTGGACAATGATTTATCTATAGTGTTATGATATATAATTAATTAGAATTTTTATAAGACTTGATGTGATAATTAAGTTCTTTATTAAAGTAAATACTACAATTTTTCGATAATCTCTTGAAAAATAACTAAACTGTTGTTTAGAAACTCTATTTTCCAAAGATTTCAATGGAAGCTTCATATAGAAGATATAGATAGTCAACCGATTCTGATAAAACTTTCATCGTTAGTCTTTATTTCAAATTTGGAAGCAAACTTAGATATACCTTTATATTAGAAAAACTTTCTTTTTAAAAGGATATATACATTTTGGTCAGAGGCTTATAGACATATCGCGAAATAGTTCCAATCTAACACTTATATCAAATATGTTCCATTGAGACTTATTTGAGATATGTCTATTAACCTCTGATGGAAATGTATATACCTCTTTTTGCAAGCGTACAAAATAATATATAATGGCAAAATTATAAATGTATTATCTACAGCTAGCGCCCTCTAGCGGGCAATGTTTTATATATTTGGGCTTAGCTTTTTAAAACAGCATTTTTTTCGATTTAATCAATTTTTTTGCCTGTGAATAAAATTGAATGATTGTTACTATCTCATGCATGAATTTAATATACCCGTTAAGTGTAAGTGAAAGGGTATATAGGTACAAATTATTAGTGGAAAGAAAATAAAGGCGTTAGGTTATAAAGACATTTTCAATTTAATCGAATGAAAGCCACAACTATTGTATTTCTCAAATAGCTAATCAAACACACGCAGGTGTAAGGGTTTGGTAATGGTTTTTGCAGTTGAGGTTGGGTTTTGGGGTTGTCATTGTTGTGGGCGGTAACTGACAATTGCACTATTGCCGGGTGAAGAGGGGGGGAGGGAGGAGGGTTCAATTTCCAAAACAAACTAAATGGTGTCACAAGAAACTAAGACACGCAATGTAAACTCGTTTACTAGTTTAACCTATATCCTTAACCATTTCGTTTTTTTTTTTTTTTTTGTTTGTTTGTTTCCGTTTTCCTTTTGCAGTGGTGATTGTCAACTAAAGACCGATTGAAAGCGATCCAATCGTATCCGATTAATATTTAGTACCACCCCGAAGTCGATTAGAACAGTCGCCATCACGACGTCGCCGCCGCAAGCTTTCCTGCTGTCAGCCGAGCACTTGGACAACGCCAGCGCCGACGATCGCGGGCGTGTCTACAAGTTGAGGAAAAAGAAATTTCAATACGACGCTCACATTACATAGAAAGGGTTCACATCGATCAGATCCAGTTGTACAGTCGGTGGTGGTTATAGCTGTAGGCTTTGACTGGAATTGGAGTGGAGTTTGGAGTTCTAACCTAATAAATTAAAATTGGAGCATATTAATTGCAACTATGCCAGTACAATCGCCAATCGAGATCAGTAATCGGGCTATCGAGCATATTGATGATGTTGATCCTCTTGAATATCATGGCCATTGGGAGCCAGTGGGTGTGGCTCGTGTACAAAATACGGGCACCTCAGCAATGGTAACATTTAGTAAACGGAAACAACAACCATACATAATTGGTGGTGCAGTGGATAGTAATAAATATGTCTTTGAGCAATTGCATTTCCATTGGGCCGATTCCGATGAGTCCGGCTGTGAGCATACCCTTGAGGGTATGAAATATTCAATGGAAGCCCATGCTGTCCATTATAATGCCAAGTATAAAGATTTTACGGAGGCCAAAAATAAACCAGATGGCCTAGCAGTTGTTGCATTTTTTATACAGGCATGTGGAGAAAAAGATTGTCCTGAATTTAAAAAGATTACCGAAGGGATTAGAATAGTCCAAAAGATACACACAAGCGCTTCATTGGATTCTGGTAAGTCAATAAGTTATAGATAATTAAGAGAATTGATATTTCAGAAAGCATATTTTAAACTTTAAAGTATTATCCGATTAATAAACAAAACGGAAGAAAAGAAAATTTAACAAAAATAAGTATGAAAATTTGTTTCGAATCTGAAATTCCAATAGGAATATTTAAATATCATTTCGATTGATCTGTAAGATACTTTTTATATATATAAAACTGGATTAATCAACTTGTTATTTTTAAAATTTCTATGCAGATTGTTTATCATGGATTGGCCTTCAGGAGCTAAGTAAACATTATTATACATATAAGGGTTCTTTAACAACGGCGCCGTACTTTGAATCCGTCACATGGATTATCTATCGGACACCAATTTATGTGTCACGTGGACAGGTGAGTAAAATATATAAATATATATACATATCTTATCTCCACGTGACTTTTCAAACTAAACATGAAATGTTTTGATTTTGCAGGTCAGCGTCTTTCGCAATTTGCAATCATGTCCCAAAGATGAGTCCAAAAAGATTGTGAATAATTATAGGGAGATACAACGTCCGCATAAGGATCCGGAAACATTTTTTGTTCGCAATACAACACCAAAATCCAAATTATGATGTGCTTAAGCTGGCAAAGAAGACACTCCATAAGAACACACACACACACACACAAATGATTAGAAAAACAAAAATGACACAAAAAACTCCCATGGGTCTCTGTTCTGACTTTTTATCTAAGTGTTTCCTATTCTATATATCTACTATATATACATATATATATACCCATCTATTATGGTTGTCAATAAGTTTCTTTTGTTATTTGCCTCATGTACATAGAACTATATATATAAATATATGTATATACTTATATATATATATAAATATAAATCCTAATAGTCGGAACACGCAGTTGCCTTGCATTAAATATTTCGGAGAAATATAAAGCATATATAATTTAATTAAGTATTTTCTATGCAAAACAAAAAAAAAAAAAACAAAGTGAATATCTTAATAACATAAAAAATATATATATATATATATTTAAATGTATATACAAGTTGTCATAGTGTTGCGTTTAAAGTTGAATTATTTGTTCTATATTGGGATTTACATAAGGATATTAAATATACTTTTATATAGATTCAATCTAATAGCAGGGGTACTAAATGTTTTATAAACCATTCCTTCGATATGGCCAAATGATCGCCCTCAGTGCTAAGATATAGCAATTTACCCTGTTCATGCATTAAGTCCAGACCCAACTGAAATATAAAATGTAAAAAATTAAAAATTATATTTAAATTGATTTTAAATTCTCTACAGCTTACATCCTGATAGACCTTTGCCTCATTTAAGGGTTGTATTAGACGATCCTGTCCTGGTGTATAAAACTGAAACCATTGCGATTCTTTTGGCTGGACTATGGTATCATTTAGAAATTTCACCATAACAAATCTATGA
Source organism: Drosophila neocordata (assembly GCA_018903615.1). Lineage (NCBI taxonomy): Eukaryota > Metazoa > Arthropoda > Insecta > Diptera > Drosophilidae > Drosophila > Drosophila neocordata. Next base: position 3,004,435 of record JAEIGI010000015.1, read on the forward strand.
AAAAGAAAAGGAAAAATTCTATTTAAATATATAAATATCTTTCTTAAAAATAAAAAACAAACTAAGATATTAAAGCTTTAGCAATTTTCAACTTTTCAAACATGTTTTAAGCCATCTTTTCTATATAAAATTGTTAGATATATTGTATTTTAATTTAGATTGTTATCGATCTACCATTTGACATGCATTTCATGGGAAATTTTTGTAGATCTGTTCTCAAAGGCATTTGAAATATTTTTCCTATTAAAGGTTTACGTAATATGATAGGTAATTGTAAACACTACTTGGATGATCTTATCCTAATCCTAAAGTATATAAGATTTTAGATCTTACTTATATTGTTTACCTTCTTAGTTTGTTGATATTTTCCACATAGCCTTTATTTAGGTATAATTCATTGTTTATATCAGCCAGAAAGGTGCTTTTTGTTCTATATTTATTCTCATGCCAGGGATCATGCCAATAGGTGGCCTGGACTAGTTCATTTTGAACCCAACTGAAAACAAAATGGGTAAAAATAAAAATATATAGAATTAGAAAGAGATAGACTGATGAGTAGTCATAAATAATTACTTTTCATAGGCGGCAAAGTTTAGTAGTTTACTAATGGATTCACAGGTGCTGGCACTCAATGTGGGACACTTGGGTAGACCGAATACACCCTGATGCTGACCGCCGAGGGTAATTAGTGTCTTCATTGGGGGTTCTGGACAACGTTGGGCTACCGCTCGCAAGAATTGCCCACCTTGGGAGAATCCAATGGCATTGTAGCCATTGGCCAGACGTTCATCCTGAGCCAGCCGCTTGCAGGCATACTCCACTTGCTTGTTGGGATGTATAAAGAAGCCACTTTCATAGTCTAGAATAACATTGCCGCCAATCTTCAAGGAGTGGACATAGGTGCCGTTTGTCTGCTCTTCGATAAGTTTTTTAATGGAGCCCAAACTAAAGGGTAGACAACAGGTGTCGCCCATGCCATGCCACAGGACAACAGGCAGTACATCAGCAGCCGCATTTTGATATGCCCGAAAGATCAGGAACAGGAATAGGTTCAGGGCAAAGTGCATTAAACGCATCGCCTTTGTTTTGTTTTGAAATATAATAATACGCTGCTAAAATAGGGTGACCAAGCAAATAGGGTGACAGCTGTCTAAAATAGGGGGACATTTTAAGAACTCATTATGTTGTAACGAGCAAAACTCATGAAACGATGGCTACTTTAGCGGTTACAAACCGTACAAATTTTGAATTACTACGAATTTTATAATATAAACAGTTTGTTTTAAATAACATAACTGCTTGATTTGTCTCTTTAGTGTTCGTTTTATATATATAATGTTAGTATTATCGAATAACTATTTTTCTTCAAATTTAAATTTGATTTTTGTAGATCCTGACAAAATTTTTTAATGACTTTATTGATATTTGGCACTCAATTAGATAGAAACCGATTCGATTTAAATTTAAAAATAAAACTTACCTGTACACATAGACATTCAAGGATATAACATAAATATAAGTATAAATTCGAGTTGATTTTTTAGCTTTATTGCTAAACAAAATAAATTGCATTAATTATATTCGATGCCCCGTTTTCCCCATTTCCCCTTAGTGCACACCATTTGTCGTGGTCGATGATGCTGCCCCAGCTGCTCCCGCTGCTATAGAAGAGCTCTGTTGATTTTGTTGCTGCAATTTACTGCTCTGTGAGAAGTCAATGCAGGCACCAGAAGTTAAATCAATTTCCTCGGAATCGGAACCATCGCCACCATCATCTGAAACATCATCAGAGGCAGGCGATAAGGCAGCCATGCTACCCAAATCTAAACCATGAGTTGGCTCCTTGTACAACTTAAGTTCCGTATACGTTTTTGTCAATTGTTTGCTATCGTGTTGCGTATGTGTTTGGGCTTGTTGTTGCTGTTGTTGTTGTTGGAATGCTGGATGCATCATGGTAAAGTTGCCACCATTCGTTGCTGGTCCACTAGCCAAATCATCTTTAGCGGCGGTAAGATTCTCAGCCGTTTGATTGCCACCACCACCACCATTCGGATTACGATTACTGGGATTTGTATTACCACCCGTTGGAGCACCACCACCACCACCAGCTATAACTGGTGGTGTACCCAGGCTAAGACAACGCATACGCCAGGCATCTTGCAAAAGCTGGAGACGTGCTTGTTTGCGCCATTTGGCACGACGATTCTGAAACCAGACCTAAAATGAAAATTTTAAAATAAAAATATTTGAAATGATTAAAGTTTATAAAAAAGGATTCAAGTGTATTTAGAGAGTTGTAATAATCAGTTTGCTTTGAATATATAATAATGTGATAATATTAAAATATAATGTATAAATAAATATATATAAAAATATCAAATAAAGAAGACAAAAGATTTGGAAGCGTTAATTGTGTTGTTCCTATTTTAAGCTAATGTGTTTTATTAATAACTAAAGAGAACTTAAAACCAATGATTGAACTAAAAATTGAACTAAAAACTAAACTTAAAAGTCGGTACTAAATTTTGAATATAATTTTGTTTTTGGTTTCCTATTGAATTTTGTATTAACTTTGCTTGTTTTAAAGTTGGTTGGAAAATTCATATATTATATGAAAAATTTGTTTAGGCTCTAAAAAATTTCAAAACTGTTTCAGTTTTTTGAAGTTAATTCTTAAGATTTATAATATTAAGATTTGTTTTTAAAGAGCTTTGCTTACAAAAGATTGAAAGTAAAGGCTTAGCTTAACTTTAAAAATTTGAAAAATTCTATTATAATATATAGTCATCTATAATTTTAAGAATTCTATTATCAAATATTACTATTTACAATTTTGAAATAAAATATAAATATCTATAATTATAAAAATTATATTAAAAAACAAAGATATCTGTAATTTCAATAATTTTTATTATAAAATTTAGTTATCTACAAATTTTGTTAATTCTTTTATAAAAAATATATAGTTATTAATTTGAAAATTGTATTTTAAAATATTACTTTCTATAATTTGGAAATAAAATATAGATATTTATAAATTTAAAAACTGTATTATAAAATATAAAAATCTATAATTTAAATAATATTATTGAACAAAATAGTTATCTATAATTTGAATAATTCTAATACAAAAAAAATCTAAATATTTATAGTTTTAAAAATCGTATTATAAAACATTACTTTCTATAATTTGAAATAACATATAGATATCTATAATTTTAAAAATTATATTATAAAATATTGTTATCTATAATATTGATAGTTCTTATATAAAATAAAGATATTTATACTTTTGAAAATTGTTTTAAGAAATACAAAAATGTTTTTAAACAATTTTTATTTTTTATTCTTTTGAAAATTGTTTTAGGAAATACAAAACAATGTTTTTAAACAATTTTTAAATGATCATTCTATTATAAAATATATATTTTATGTATTTATAATTTTAAAAATTTTATTATAAATAGTAGATATCTATCAATTTGATACTTTAGTTATAAAGGATAGATATCTAACACTTTTAATCTTATGGGTTTTCTTTTATATCAAGTTGAATTTGTAATTTTAATAATAATTTTATTATTTTGATGCCTCACATATAAAAATTTGTAATCTTTTAGTTACTAATAGATTTAACAATGTTGTAATCCTTATAAAGTACTTTTAAATTGTCTTTAAAGTTTTTAAAAATATATTAAAAAATTTTTCAACAATAATTATTTTCCTAAATTTGACTTTGATCTTTCTAGAATAAGATTATCTATACATTTTTTAGCTTTCATCTAAAATTTCTCGACACAGCAATTTAAAAAAGACTTTCAAAATCAAGATTTTGAAATAGTTTTTTTCAAAATATTGAAATGTCTTCCATTGCCTCAAATCTATAAAGAATCCTTAAGAAATCTAATTTCTTCCATTTGCATTTTCCTTGTTTAAATTTACCTGAACTCGGGCCTCACTTAAACTGATCCGCAGGGCCACTTCTTCACGCAGAAAGACATCAGGATAATGGGTCTTTTGGAAAAGTGCCTCCAATTCTTGCAATTGCTGTGGCGTGAATGTTGTTCGATTTCTACGCTGTCTTCTTCGACCAAACATATACTCCGTGAGCAGATCGCCCGGTAATGGCGATATAAAAGGTCCAGCCATATTTATTTTTTGATTTTTAATATATTAATGTTTTGTACTTTAATATTTTTAATATTTTTTGTGGGGTTTTTTTTTTTATTATTAATAACTTTTAATTAACTCGCGCACAAACACACACACAAAAAAAAAAAAAATGAAAAATCGAATGTCATTCAAAATAACCGCCAAAATAATAACAATTCACTTGCAATTCTATTTGAGGGCTCAAGTTTCGGGCTGAACGTTTCGCCAGTGACTGTGGAAATGCAGGCAGTGTCCTTTGGCTTTTATGCACAAGGATGCGCTCGTCTCGTTCTCCGTATAAGTGTGTTTTTGTGTTTGTGTGAAGCTGCGCCTGCGAGCATTTGTATTTGTATATGTGTTAGTGTGTCTGTCTGTCTGTGTGTGTGTGTGTGTGTGGGTGTGCGTCTATGGCGAATATATGGCAAATATATAATAACTTGGTTAATTAATTGGATTTTTTTTTTTACTCAGCCAATTAACTAGTTTTCTCTTTTATATAGAATAATTTTTCGATTTTTTTTGTTAATAATTGTTTAATTGTTGTTTGCTTTTTGTTTTGTTGTGCTTATTGTTGGTTTTTTTCCACTATCTCGCTCTAACTTGTAACGTTGCGCATCCTCTGATGTATTCTCCCATTCGTTGCAAATGTCTCTCACTCTTTTTCTCTCAGTCATTTGCTCTCTCTTTTTATCTGGTATACTACTCTCATTCTTGCTCTGTCGTTGGCATTTGCTGCGTTTGTTGGTTGGTTTATTGTTTTCTCGTTTTGACTTCGTTAAATTACGGCACAAGCACAAAAACCTCATAAACGTTGTTTTTGCCAGGATGCGAATGCGGTTCTATGTATTAGTAGTGCACACTGAACCAAAAGTGAGAGTAAAAATGTTACAAAAATTTATTGCATACTTTTAGACGTACACCAAAAAATTTATTACCTAAAATTGTTAAACATTTTAAGCAATTAAATAATAAAAAAACAATAAAATGTTATTTACAAATTCATTCATTAAATAATCAATCGGAGATAAAGGAAAACTATATATTTAGCTAATATATATAATATAAATATTTAATATAATTAATATTCATAATAGATTAAAATACTGGTTTTCAGTTTATGGAAAGCAAATCAATGCTCTAAATGCATATTTCAAGTAATTTAATTGTTTAATAAAAGTCTTTACATTGCATTTTACATTTATTGTTCGATTGTTAACCACTGTGCGGGCTGACAGTGGGTGTATATGGTGGTGTTTGGGCGGTACGCCAGTGCATTGTTTTGTATATGAGAAATGTACCTGTGAATAATAAAATTCAAATCACTTAATGCTGCCAGCAGCGACGTCGACGTTGGCAGCAGAACAATAGAGCAACACTCCGTTCACATACACATACAAACAGTTGCATGTGCATGTAAGTAAATGAGGTTGCCACCACAGCTGCTGATGATGATGAAGATGAAACACAATGCTAGCTCCATATATGTATGTATGTATGTGAATCTCTGCTTGCATTGCGTTGTGTATGTGTTGGTGTTTCTGTTTCTGTTTGTGTGTGTGTGTGTGTGTGAGTAAGTTAAACAAATGAAGGGATGTAATTTTCTCATTTGCATGGCATTGTTTCGTTTATTTTGTTGCTGTTTTCTTTTTTTTCTTTTGCCTTGCGCTTGCGCTAAAAATTATATTTATTTATTATTTATGAAGAATAGGCGTGGCAGGTCCTTTACTCCTTTCATTCTGCCTTCCTTCACTCGCCTGTTGTATTTTATTTCATTTTACTTGTTTTGCGCCGAAGCCAATCATAAGCGAGAGCAGCTGTAAGGGTGGACCGTAAGCATATCGCATGCCTAACAGGATAACTGGCAAACAAGGATGCGAATAATGATGAGATAATGAGAAATGCTGATGGCCTCATTCGGAATTATGAATTATACATACACCTAAATTGCATGCAAATTGTAAAAAATGAATCCTTTCTACGGCTACTCTCCTAATTAAAACAAGTTCTGACATGTAATGATTGGTAAATGGATATACGTCATATGAAGAATCCTTTTTTAAAAGATCACTAATGTTGGCATATATTGATAAATTATTATAATTACTTTTAGAAATCTTTTGGAGATTTGTTAATGCTTATGTTTATAACTAAAATTAGCATAAATTTAATTAATATTTTATAAAATTTTTAGAGAGAACTTAAAACCAACGATTGAACAAAAAAATGTACTAAAAACTAAACTTAAAATTTGGAACTAATTTTTGAAATTTAATTAATATTTTTTAATATTTTTAATATTTAATATAAAAACAGATTTTTAATCATTTTATTTTTATAATTGGATTGCATTTCCTTTAATTTAAATTTCATAAGTTAGGAAATATTTGTTAGAAATAATTAGTAGTTTATATATTCAAAAGATTTTTTAATATTTTGCATGGTAATAGAATTGTTTTCTTTTCATTTTGTTAGAGATTTGAATTTAATAAACAAAAAATCCTTATAATTTAAAGAACATTTTATAAAAAAGTATTTTAAAGTCAAAAATTTTACTTTTAGTTGTACTGATGAGGAAATATTATAAGTTTTTTTTTTAAATAAACAAAAGAAAACCACGATTTTTATTTAATTTAAAGTATTTTTTTGTTATTTTTAATAATTTCGATCGTTACTATGGGAGCTATATGATATAGTCATTCGATCGGGATGATTCCGAGATATACAATGCCTGCAGCAAAAGAAAGGTGCAAAATTTCAGCTTTGTAGCTTTAAGGGTCTCGAAGGAGATTGCGATGATCCAGACAGACGAACAGACGGACAAGGCTATATCAACTCAGCTCATCGTGCTGATCAAGAATATATATACTTTATATAGTCGGAGTTGCTTCCTTCTATGCATTGCAAACTTCTGACTAAAATTAATATACCTTTTTTGCAAAGGTATAATAATAATATCTAACACTTTCAATCATTTCAATATATATCAATGATAGGTAAATTCAAAAATTTTATTTAGATATAATTGAAATCTAAATCTTAGGGTTTTCTTTACTACATATATCAATGATTGCTTAAATATAAGAATAAAAAAGGTTTCCATGAAGGCTTTAGTTTAGTATTAATAATATTATCATTTTTTAAGGGTATTACTTGTATTGGTGTTTGTTATTATTTGTTTTCTTAGGTAACTGCTTGGTAGTGTAGTATATATTTTTACCGTTACTGTTTGCTAGCGGCTTTAGCGCCATTTTTAATTTTGTAATTTGATGCTGGGTTTTGTATTGTTGTTGTTGCTGCTTTTGCTGGAATTCATTAGGCAACGCGTTTCCACCTGAGCATTGCTAGGAGTTATACCCCATCTCCATTGCCACGAATACCCCATCCCCTATATATATATACCATGTATATATGTATATATATATATATATATATATGAATGTGTGTGTGTATGTCCATTGTTTTGTCGCGCTGATTGGTCTTTCACTAGCTTGCTCTCGCTCTGTATGTGTGTGTCTATGAGAGTGTGAGTGCGCTCTATTGTTTTGCCATCTCTTTCGCGCATGTTTGTTAATTATTTATTTTAGCGCTCTCTTCTTGTTGCTTTTTACATTTTTGATTTAATATGGCTGCATCACAGGCAAACATAGCAACAGTAACAAAAAAACTATATCAAAATGGCGTCTGACGTGCAATTTTCTAGTTACACCCCGCAAGTATGCAACATTTTATTATAGAACAAAAAAAAAACAAAAAGTAAACCATGCATAAAATTAAAACAAAAGCAAAAACAATTATCTATTATTAATAATGCATTTATATATATTATATTATAACATACCTCAATATAAAATTTGATTCTTTATATTTATTTTAGCTTTTTTTTTTGTTTTCATTTCTTTTTCAATCAATTTTTGGACTAACTTTGCTAGCAGCAAACAAATTTATTTTTTTACATTTTCATTGTTTAATTTTAATAGCAAAATAACAAGAGTTAATAAGTATTTTACTTTGTTAAGTTAAATATAATTTAATTAATTATATTTTTATGTTAAATTGAGAAATTTTATAAAAAAAAACTTTTTGAAACGAAGTTATAAATGAATTGTTGATGAAGCCCTTTGCTAGGAGAGAAGTCTGAATTCTGCCACAAAAGTAAGAAATTCATATAATAAACCACTTAAATATAAACTAAGCTTAATTTTTAGATATTTTTTAACTGCTTTTTTCTTTTTAGATTTATAAAACTTAATGAAAATAAATAATTACTTTTGAATTTGGTTAAAGGAAAACCCCTAAAATGGTTTTTAAAAAATTAATAATTAAATATTTAAAATAACAATTATAATTATAATCCTAAAACTTTATCATTTAACTTATTTGTCAAGAGGAAGCTCTTGAGATTTATTTAATATTTAAACAAGGCCCAAAAACTAATTACATTTCAGCTCCATCTTCAATTTAACTTTATATTCCCTACTAACTGACAGTCTTTGGGTGTCTTTCTCATACACATGCCACTTGTTTTATCTCACTCTCTCTCTCTCTCTCTCTTCGTACTCTTTCGTTGCATTACAGTCATATGTAATATTTATCCAGAGGCAAGCTACTGCAACGGCATGTGGCAAATTAGCGCTCAATGTTAACATTTGCCCACATTGTTACGTTGTGTTAATGCATTTTAATTTTCCTTACCCAGTACCAACAGCCCTCAACTCACACTGATATGCCCCAATGCAATTCTATGCTCTAACTTTTCAGTCACAAACGACTTAAATAGTCCATTTACAGTTATCTATGTATATACATATATGTACAATTAGTTAAATTCAAAGTCTTAGAAAATTTCTTTCTATTTAAATGGGAAATGTTGTATGAAATTTGATAAAATTTGAAAGTTTTATAAGTCAAAAATATTTAAAAAGTTTTATAACTTTTATATATTTAATCTAAAAACTAATATCATAAGCTAATGGAAATCACCTTTTTGTCTTTCTTCTTAAGTATTCTTTGTAGAGTATTTGTTAGTTCAGTTTGATTTCAATTTCTTGATGCTTTGCTGCTGCTGCTTCCTTTTTTAATTACTTTTTTTTTCCAACTCATTTTCTTTTGTGAAATGCAGGCGGCAGAATGGGGGACAGAGAGAGAGAGAGAGAGAGAGAGAGAGAGAGAGAGAGTAGAGATGGAGACAGAGGTACAGGGACAGGCACGACGAGTTGTAGTCCTTGTTGAGTCCTTGTTACCAGGATTGATGCGATGAGCGACGGACAGAAGGCGGTCGGGTGTTGGTTCGGCTGTCGTGCTGCATGTTATTGTTGTTGTTGTTGCTTGCTTGGCTGCATTTTAGCATAAATTCAGTTTCATCTCATCTCGTTCTCTGACAGTCAGACAGATAGACAGAAGCCATAGGCGCATAGCTTATACCCCCCCGTTACAAGTCCCCAAGTCAAAACCAACCATTCCGCTGCCATTCCGTTCCGCTCTTTCTCTCACTCTCTCTCTTTCTTTTTTTTCTCTTACTCACTGAAAATGACATTGTGACTATGCAATTAGTATTATGAAAATTTTTCTCATGTTGTTTCTATTAAAAGAAGAGAGAGAGGGAGAGAGTACAAACACACTCTCTCTCTCTCACACACACACACACACTAGCACACTTTTTTCTACCCCACAGACACCAAAAAAAGGCTCAGGCGCCTAAACCACGCCTTCTTCCCACTAACCTAACTCTGGCCTTTTCCCCCTGTTCGTCTCTCCTTGCCAGCACCATGTACTTTTGTGTGGCGCTGATTATAATTTTTGTGTTTTTATATTTCGTTTTTATACCCTTGCAAAAGGTATTTGAAAATTGGCTTAAGATTTGCAAAAAATCTAAAAGAAACTTTTTTATATATATGTAAATATATATATACATACATATACATACATGCAAATTTAGAAATCAGCAACAGTTAACATTTATAGCTGTTATTATTTGACTGTCTCTTAGTGAACTAGTTCTTTTATTTCAGAACTTTTGAATCGATTGATAATTTATGCAAATGTTAAGCAAATATTTTTTAAAATCATTATAGATGATAAGTAGATAAATTATAAATAAAAAATAAAAAATTTCACAAAAACAAATTAAAAGAAAACTTAGATGAAATGCAATTAATATTTTAATTAATTTCCAATAAGATTTCTTTATACATACAAACATACATTGTTCTTTTATACAAATCTGTTATATTTATAACAGTTTACTTTTATAAATATTCTCTAAAGAGTATTTTAAACTTTGTTAAGCTTAAAAATTTGCTTCCGGGATCACATTTTTCTCTTCCTCTTCTTGTTATTTTGTTTTAATGCATTTTCTCTCGCTTTCTGTTAGCTTCTTCTTGGGTTGTTTTCTTTTTTTCTTTCTTTTTTGTTGTACAAAAATGTAATTAACTTAATGATTTTCATAAGCGAGAGATTTTGTGTGAGAGTGGTTGGTGGTGAGGGGGGGAGAATGGTTGTAAATGGCTTATTATTGGGCCAATTAAAATGATTACAAGAGGCAAAAGAAAAAAAAAAAACAATTTTTGTTTCTAACGTGGGTCTTGATTCAATTTGGTTTTTCATTTATGCATTTTCTTGCGTTTTTCACTCAAATGCGTAATGCGCTTTGTAAGATACATCTAACCATCTATCCATCCATCTATCCATCTATCCATTTCTCGCTCCATCAACTGGCTACCTCTAACCTCCTCTTCTTGCGCCAACTCAGTTTTGCCTCTGTATGAATTTCCTTTGTTGCCTTCGCACAGTTGAAGGCGAAGCCAGCGGGTTTTCTTGTTTTGTTGTTTTTTGTGTATTTTCGTTTTCCCTTTTGCATTGACAAATCATAATTAAAAATTCCAATTAACCAACATCTTTAGCTAAGCTCTCCCTCCCCATCTTTCCTCTTTCCAACACTCTTCTTATTCTTTTTTTTTTTTTTTTTGCGTTTTGTTTTGTTTTGAATGAAATACAAATTGCATTGCTGATTTCCTTTGAGACTTGATGGCTGATCTCAAAGAAAATGTCAATAATTTACTATTTTTCAATATGCTTTATCCCTATATAGGTAACAGGATATCAAATTTAAGTTTTATTTATTAATATCTATTAGTCAAATGTGAAAAAATCTGACATATTCTAAAGTAGATACGGAAAGTTTGGCAAATTAAAAAATAAGTCACAATTCTCGGCGAAAACTCTTGGAATTCTCGCATACATCAGTGTACATATATAAAAATGTATATATATATAGGTTTACATCCTTAAATTGATGTTTAATTTAACTATTGCCTGCACTGATTGAAAACTATTGTATAAGGAGGCGCCCTAAAAAGCACACTATATAATTGTTTGACCAAATGTATGCTAACAATTCTCAAACAGTTTTAGTCTTGCACTAGAGATATTCCGTATCGAGGGGAGCTAAATGGATTCAAGCGATTTATATTTTATAACGAAAAGCAAATGGAATAATGAAGTGTATTTATCAAATATCATTGTAACAAAAAGTTTAGTTAAGTTACAGCAATCCGAACTCAACGTCAACTGGCGACCGAACAGGGGACACTCAGAATACGCTCAGGCTCTCCTTATACAAAAGTTAAGTAAAAATAGTTTAAGTAGACTTGGGATGCTAACTTTTATATATATATATATATATATATATATATTTAATTTAAGCTAACAGTAGTAATAAAAACCTTCTACGATTTAACAATTTATCAAATTGATAAATTCAATAATATCAATATTTAAATACTGGGAGAGTGCTAGAGTAGAAACAAATTAATTAAAAGTAGTATTAAATAAGTAAAAATAAACTTTCATTATTAACTAGAAGAAAACTTAATTGAAACAAATAAAACTATTGTATAAAATATTGGCTTTTTTGTACAAAAATTTGGAAAATTATATAAAAAGTTACGCTAGGTCTACAAAGGTAAAGCAATCTCTGAATCCCTATGGCGTCTAATCAACTATAAAATTGGACGTTTTCGGGTTAGAAGCGCCATTGTTATTTGAAAGTTTAGAAATAGAGTGAACTTCTTAGAAATTGTACAAAAATACAAATTTTCTAACGAAAAGTTTCTCTTAAGAGCAATTTCTGGTGAGCCTAAAGGCTTGATCCCGAACTCTGGTCAAAGGATCTATATAGCTATTAATATATTCAAAATAATTCCTAAAAAAAAAAACAAATCTGTAAATCATTTAATCAGTCTGACCCAAGGGGTAAAAGAGTGTATGTAACAGGCAGAAGAAAGTATATATATATTCTTGATCGGCATTGAGACATATCAGCCTATCCGTTGTCCTAGATCTCAGACACTCGGAAGAGCTAAAGTAACCAAATTTGATATCAGCATTTGTCTAGAGTCTAAGCAAATCAAGTTTGTACAAATTTTTGCCACGCCTACTTCCGCCCCTAATATATACAAAATACGAATAACTGGCCAAATATAAAAGTTAATGCATTCTTAGTTGGCACACCCAATTATATGACCAAATGGTATCAGCTGAACAAATTTTGTTAAAATCGGACAACAAATATCGGAGATATAACTATGTACAATTTGTACTGAAATTTTTTAGAGACATTTTACGACATTGCGTGGTAAGAGTGAGCAAGACAGCATGTGTATGCTGTTGCGACTTGTGTGTAGAATTTTATTTCAAATTGATGGCAAATTTGAAGGATTTTGATTACATAATTGCTCGTTGATTGTTATAGGGTATACTTAAAGTCGGTGTAGCAATTCATTTCTATTCATCTTTCTATAACTCCCAAGTAGGCATATATATTCCTGTTCCCTAGCCTAATTGAACAAGTCTTAACTAGAATTACTAAAACTTCTTTTAACCAAATTGATGAACGAAATATCTTCTAGTTTATCAACTGATTACAGATTAAATAAGAAATTTGTATTAATATTCATTTCAATTTGAATACGAATCAAAACGAAACAAATGTAAATTTAATTTACAGTTATTGTATTAAAAATTTATCCTTCAGAAATTTGAACAATCTCATTTGTCTTTGGCTGCCATGATGATTTATTAAATCTTACAATGAACATCTCCAGATTTGGCTCAACCTGAAGCAATCCCCCTTGCAGTACTTCCACTATTCCTAGATCCATTCTTTATGTGCTACCCCCCCCCCCCCAATCCCCCCGAAATTCCCCCATCTGCCTGGATTTAGAATCGAGACAATGCACAGTGGCAGAAATGTGTTTTTTTTTTTTTTTGTTTGTTTGTTGTGTTCATTGTTTACCGCGAGGCGAGCCATAAAACTACTAAACAAAACAGCCACGCCTACCCACAACAACCCCCACTGTACTGCCCGTCAACACCCTCGGCCCCAAACCCCATGCTTATCGCCTACGTTTGTTCGTTTCTTCTTTACTTCCTTTTCGTTTTTTTCTACCAGCCAACCAAATGCAGTCAAGCAAATGCACGCGAAAGGAAGGGAAGAAAGAAGGAAGAGAGCAGATGAGGAGTGCTTGTCAAGTGGGGGGGGGGATATACAGTTGAGGGTTAGGGGTTCAAGGGGGAGGAGTGAGGTCTGTGGCAAAAATTAATCAAAACATTGCATAAAGGCAGCAAAAATAATAACAATAACAATGTAGAGCGTCAGGCAAAAAGAGCCGACAGCAGCCAACAGTCGACGACGACGACAACAGTACCTTGCCACATGCCACTCTACACCCTCATCCCCCGCCTCTACCCCCACAATATCAACAACATCAACACCAACACCTTCCTCCTCCGCCTTTCTTCTCATAATGTTAAGGATAATGATGATGATGATGATGATTATAATGATGATGCCACTGACACAAAAGCAGCAAACAACTGTCGACAAGGATCTCATTTGTTATACTGATTATGTTGGCGCCTTCCAAATGCTAGACAGGAAAGGGGCTATACACATATACATACATAGATATATATATATATATATTTATATTCTATATATATAGATATAGATATATATGATGGGCGAAGGCTGTAAGATAACAAAACAAAAACAAACAACAATTTGAAGACAATTTTTTTTTAGTTTTCATTGTGTCTTTTCCTTTTCCCTTCTTTTTGTTTAGCCAAATTTTCAATTAGTTGGTCAGTTATGTTTCCTTTCAGTTATTATATACAGATTTTGCTATATCTTATATTACTTGAAGATATATGCAAATAATTCTTATCATTATTCAGATAAGCAACTAAAAATGAGTTAACAAAATGATAAGAACTAAATTGGCTTAAAAAGTTAATTTTAGTAAGTTAATTAATTAATGGAATCAAAGGACATTTCTAAGGAGTCCTTATAAAAGGTTTCTGTAGTTTATTCATTAGCAAATCTTGATTTAGTTAAACTGTATATGGTCAAGAAAGGATTAAGAAGTTGTCAGTGGTCCTCAAGTAGATCTTTTAAAAGAAGTTTTCTTCTAGCTAAAGTTTCATTTCCAGGAGCCTATGAGCCTTTTTATATGCTACAAGGAATATGTAAAATAGAAGGACAGCATAGAAAGCTAATAAAGGATAACAATCTGTTTTTATCACTGGTTTATCTGATATATCAGAATCATCATATATATATATCTATTTTCTATCTCTAGTTTGCTATTGCCTTTTATGTTTTCTGTGTCTATAAAAACCACATTAATTAAATGAATTTTATAATTATAAAACTTCAGAATCTACCAGCCCTCCCCCTTCCTGCCTCTTTAGTCCCTCTCTTTCCATGCATAACACATACATACATTTATTTTTTGGCCAATAAAATGTTGCAATATTTGAAATTCAATCAAAATTTGTATCCAAATAAAATGCATTTATATTATTGGCATAAAAAGAGCTGTACAATTTTAAAGGAGTGGGCGTGGCAAAGCAAATGCAATCAATATAATTGATGGCATACTCATACATACATACATACATATACATGCCACTGTATGTGTGTGTGTGTATGCGGTCTTTCGACCTGAAATCGTTCATTGCGTATTCCATTGAGACCTTTGAGGAAAAGAAGAAAAAAAAAGTATATTAATATCAAATGCATTATAATTTATAAAATTGATTTGTAAAATGCATTTGATTAAGAATTTTTGTATAATAAAATAAATAACAAACAACAGAGGAACAATTTCTTTTTAAAGATTTTACAAAATTCTTGAAAATTAAAGAACCAAAATTTATTCAATATATTTTATATTTTGTCTTGGTTTAGGTACAGTGAAAAATGGATCACAAGTATAACGGTTCAAACTATAAGCATATTAATTGTATAACTAGAGTGTGCCACAGGGTGATATAGCTATAGTTATGGATTATAAACAGTTATTGGAATAGATATATCTTTATATACATTGGTATAATATTTCTTAAGAAATAAAGTATATATTGTTCTTTTATATTATTAGCTACTTTGTCTATATATCGGTTTTTATATATCTGGCGTCCAATTTGTTATTTTACTAAGCCAAAATTTAGATTTGGACATATCTTTTGCAGAAAATTATGATATCTTTTAGTTAGGCATCTTCTCTTCATGTTTAGTTCTTGAGATACTAAAGATTCCGATAATAAGTTCGAAAAATTCTTTAAGTTTAGTTTACTTATCTAATATTTTCTTTGAATATTTTTTAAAATTAGCCGAATTTTTTTTATATCCTATATCAAGTAGAGATATTTCATAGATATCTATATATTAAACTCTTTCAAAGTTAGCATCATCAATAAAATTCTTCTAAAATATGCCAACAGCGTATGAATGCCATCTTACTTACTCCTATTGGCCAATATAGCACACTTCGTTTTAATTCAAAATGTAATAAGGGAGATCTTAAATATTTTTATATCTTATTTTCATCCAATTTGGTTAGCAGTTTCATATTGGGGGAAAATTAAAATACAATATCCCTAACACAGCTCTATTCTATTCTCTATCTATTCGTTTTTTTTCCAAAAAACAGGAACGTAAGTGGGCGTGGCAAAGATTTAAAATAAACTTGTTCTACGTAGACACTATACTAATGGTTGTCCTAGCTCTTAAAGTCACTGAATTCTAGGTATATGGACAGACAAACAGTTGACTCGTCATTACTAATCAGGAATATATATACTATAAAGGGTCTAAAATACTTCTTACTATCTGATATATACATTTTGGTGGCTTTAATATATCCTTTTAACTATTATTTTAGCTAAAATGTATAGAATAGAAGAATTTGTTCTTCTTACAGAGACATGCTTAAGCCTTATAAAGAAAATTTTAAATTAAGTTCAAATTATATATACCAAACAATAGTTAAAAAAGTGAAACTAACTAAAAATTCCATAATATTTAAAAAAAAACCTGAAAATTGATCAAAAACTAATTCAATGCCAATTATCAATAAAACTTTACTAAAATCAAAGCCATTTATCAATTAAACTTTATTTCAAAGGAAACAATTTGCAGTAACAAAAAAAAAAATGTTTTAAATATTAATAAACATTTTTGACTCTCTATAAACACATATACATTCCTTATTATATATATTATGTATTGATAAGTCTTTCATTAGAATAATTAATTTAAAATACTGCTTAAGTCCTTCATTTCGTTGCATTAACATAATTTGATTTGATATTAAATAGATAATTGCTTGATTAAATTAAAAACAAAATTTACGTATGTGTATACATATATATAAACTAACCCTTAGTTACTAAATTTACTAACTATAGTTAACTATATTAATTTATACATTATTGTAAAGTAGTTAGCAGGCTAATTTAAGCTGTAACAATGAAGACATTTACCAACACCAGTTTAACATTATCACGAGTATTGTAATGTTAAGGAGTGAATGGAGAATTTAATAACACTAATACTAAAGAAATAGTTATAGTTACTAACACTAGTACTAAAGGAACAGTTGCTGTATCATTTAGAAAATATTAAACGATTTATAAACACGAGTACTGAGGAAATAGTTACAGTAATTTCTAAAACTTATACTAAAGGAACAAATGCTATAACATTTAGAAACTATTGAAAGACTTACTAATACTAGTTCCTAAGGAATAGTTAAGGTAACATCTAGAAATGATTGAAAGACCTACTATCATTACTACTTAAGGAATAGTTAAGGTAACCTCTAGAAATAATTTAAAAGACTTACTAACACTTGTACTGATAAAACAGTTACAGTAATCTGTAGATTAACATAAAAAAAATATAATTTAAATTCAAACAAGAAAATAGAATAAAAAGATTAAACTTAGACATAGTTTAAACACAACTTATTATGTTATTAAAAAATCCTAAAAATATTAGATATTATTCATATTATATAGTATATAGATTTATAAACCCTGATAATAGCAATTCACAAGGGCACAGTCTGACCCTCTGTTATATATTTGTTCCATGATGATGTTGTTGCTGGTGGGCACAGGTGGCGGTTGGCTAAACGTTTAGAGGGGTAAATCGGAAGTGAATGAGGTTTACGTTTTCACATGTTGTTGTTGTTGTTGCTGCTGCTGCTGTTACTGCTGTTGTACTCGTCATCGTCGTCGTCGTCCACCAACAAAACAATGCAAATTGCATGAATGAATGCCATTTTGCATTTCATTTTCAATGCCCTGAACTGAACCCGCCTGCATTCACATTCACATTCAGTTTCTATTTCTCTTTTGATTAAATCAAATGCATAAAATGTTTTCAATTCAATCAGAAACAAAAAGAAGAAAGAGATAGATAGAAAGCAAAAGAGATGGAATGATAGCAAGACAGAGAAAGATAGATAGAAAAGTACCACCAACAAACAGGAACAACGAGAATCAAATGAAGAGCCAATGTTAGAACGCTCTGTGTTTTTTTTTCATATACCCTTTTGTTTTATAAAGAAGGGTATATGGAACATACGAAGAAGGTTCTATATATGAATATATATATAATTGATCTGGTAAAAATAGGATTAATAAAAGCATACAATATATTTATATATATATATAATTGATCTATAATATTTAAGCATCATAATTGTATATTATAAATATTATTAATCTTATTGTAAGCTAAAATTTTTGAATCTTCTATGCCATAAGATCAAATGTTTACATTAAAAATGCATTATATTAATAATTTTTTTAGTTTTATATTAATATATTTTTTTTTCCAAAAAAGAACGACCATCCAGATACACTCAGATCTAGTTCCGTGGAAGCTCTATTATAAATAAATTTTTTATTTTTTATTAAAAAAATAAATATATATCAAATTATTATAAATTAAATAGCTTAAATATTTAACAGAGCATAAAAAAGTCCACATAATCAAAGTATTTTAAATTCTCAGTTTTTATTTTATTATATAATATGTGCAAAGTTTTCATTAGAGTATACAAAAGTCAACATAATTTTAAGTATTTTTAACCCTCGAGCTTTGTATTTTATATGTGCAAAGTTTTTTCCTTGTTATAGCTTAAACATTCATTAGAGTATACAAAAGTCAACATATTTAAAAAACATTTTTAACCCTCGAGCTTTTTATTTTATTTTTTAATTTGTGCAAAGTTTTTCTTCTTGTTGTATTTTTTTTTACACACATGGTTCTATTTTTGCATTCTGCATTTGTTTTGTTTCTTTTTTTTTTTTTTTTTTTGTATTCTCCTTCATTCTTTCTTTTTCTTTCTGGCTTTTTAATTAATTGCTTAATTCTGATTCTAAATTTGGTTTTCTGATTTGATTATTTTCAACAATTGTCATTGGAAGTTCAAGGCCCTCCAATGTGATCTTTGAAATTTAAAAAAGCAACAAAAAAAAAGGTTAAAAAGTAAAAGTTTTTTTTTTTTATTTGATTGGCTTTTGTTTATAACTAAAAAAAATATATATATATTAGATCTCTAACTATTTTTCAATATTTTTTTAAATATAAAAACAAATTTTTCTTAAATTTTAAGCCAAGAAACTTCTTTTCCTTTTCCTCCTTTTCAATCCTCTTTTTAGAGACAAAAGTAAATTAAATTTACAATAAATTTGAAAAGTTTTATCATGTGTGCATCCCCTCTCCCTCCCCCACAACCTTGTTACATTTTTTTTTTTTTTTTTTTAGTCGAGCAGTGGCAACTTTTCTCTGCTTTTTCTCCATTTAAGTTGTTTTCTTTTTTTCTTTTATTTTTTTGTAATTTATTTGCCGCTTTGCTTGTAATTTGTTACAGTTTTTTAATCTTGCATTGTTCTAAGCCCACAAAAAAACAAAAAAAAAACACAGGATGGGAGTGATGGACAGACAGAGCAACTGACTAACTGACAGACTGACTAACAGACTGATGGACAGACTGGACAGACATGGGCGTGACCACAATGTAATCAACATCATAATCAGTGGCGACGGACGAGAGACGACTCACATTTGCATCTGCATTCGGATTGTTGCATTGTCCTAGAGCGACAGTGGTGAAGCGTAGTGTGGAGGTATACAGCTTAGTTGTTGGAGTAGTTTGTTTGCCACATTACAAGTATCATCATCATAATCATCATCAACAACATTATTAACATTTGCATTATAATAATCATGATCCTGGTTCAAAAATAGCATAGAATATAACAAAAATAAGAAAAAAAAAATAAGGGAAAAAGTTGAGAAAATTAATTTCACTCGCATGTGTGCGTGTGTATGAGTGTGTGTAGTATATACTCACTCTTCATTCCTTTAGAAACTTCTATATGAGCTTAGAGATGTTAGCGTGAGTAAATTTATAACGAGGGAAGTATGTATAATAGGTATTTAACTTCCATCAGAATCCTTTCATTTTTATCTAAAACAAGTTGAGTTAATGTTTCTTTTTTCAATTTGAAGTCTTCTATTAATGACATTGTTTCTTGTACACCGTTTATTCCGAGAGGGAGTCGTCCAATTTTATAAATTTTTAAACTTGTTAATGCAATGCCTTTAAAAAGCTTATCTATCAAGTTTCATCCAAATATCTTTAAATTTAAGGTCTAAAAAAGGCAAAGCAATAGACAGATAGACAGGTTTTTCTTTGCTATAATCTCTTTTTTTGTTGTGTTTTTTGCTGTATTTCTCTGCAATATTCTTCTTTGTTGAGTTTTTTGTAGTTTTCAAACTTCGTTCGACCAATAAAAGTGTCCGCTATGGGAGTTTTCACTGTATGAACGCTAAAAAAGAAAGGTAAGAAAGGAATTTGAAGGACAGTCACATACATAGATATACTTAAGATAAGAACTAAAGTAACTTGTACCTGTCTCTTATCAGGTTTAAACAAGAGACTTCACTTAAAGACACTTGAAATTTTTTCAAGTGTTATTTATTTTTCTGTTTTTTCCACTAAGTAATTGGAAAATGTTTTAGTTTAAATGAAAAGTTCAATGGAATTTACTATTGTTAAATGATATAACATATAAATGATTTGTATAGATATAGATTTCTTATTCACTAAATATCATATATATATATATGGATAACTCTCATCACTAAGTCATGGTATTTTCGTTGCTATTTCGTTCTTTTATTTTATTTTTTTTTTGCTTTTCTACTCTGCCCTATTACAGCATTGCCTTGCACATTTTTTAATTATTATAATTTTACACACACATTTTTACATACATATGTATATATGTATGTATATGGAATGGGGGTGTTAGGTATGAGTGGTGTGTGGTGAGAGTCAACAACAATGGACCAAGGCGACGGGGGCTATAGCATAATTCATTTGAAAGCGCACAAAAGAGCACACAACACACATGGCATCATGCCACATGAAAATGGGATTGAAATACATATAATAAAAATCATAATAATAATAATAATGATAAATAATAAAAGAACTATGTATGTGTGAATTGTGAATACAATAAAAAAAAACAAAAATAATAATCAACAATGCCCTAGAACAAACACTCACAAATACATTCAGTTTTTGCTTTTTTTTTGTTTTGTCTTTTTTTTTTATGGTTTTTTTTTTTTTGTTAATTTGCTTTCGATATATAATATTGGTTCTGGTTCAATATTTTTCATGCAAATTTAGTTCTATTATATGTAAGAGGTGTGTTTTAGAAGTTGTTATAGAAAAACTATCAAAAAATTGAGAGAAGAAAGTTCTTAATAGTTGGTTCTGAAAATGTTTCAAAATATTTACCTTCTTCATGTAATCAAAATAATTCAGATTTTTATATCGGTTTATATAGCAAAATGTTTATAATTACCTTTATTTTTATATCTTTGCAAAAAAGGTATATTTATTTTGGTCAGAAGTTGGCATAGAAGGAAGCATCTCCGACTATATAAAGTATATATAATCTCCTCCGAGACCCTTAAAGCTAAAAAGCTGAAAGTTTAGCTACTGGCATTGTATATATCGGAATCATCCCGTTAGGAAGACTATATCATATAGCACCCATAGGAACGATTGGTCGGAAATAAGCTTTAACCTCAATAACTTTGTTGTTTTTCGAGGAAATATTACGAAAGCCAGTATTTTTAAGTTTTTTATACTTTCTAACATATCCACCAAGTTTTATCAAAATCGGTTGACTATATTATATAGCACCCATAGGAACGATCGGACATGAATATGGATTTCGAGCAATAACTTGGTTGTTTTAAAAGCGATTATCTCAAAATTTGGCATTTGTAATTTTTATATACTTTCTTACATAGCTACCAAGTTTTATAAGAATCGGTTTGCTATGTCATATAGCTCCCATAGGAATGATCGGTCAAGAAAATAGTCTTAGATGAATAACTTGCTTATTTTAAGACCGATTCTCTTGAAATTTGGTATATGTAAGTTTGGTATATATACAAATGTGTTCACTAAGTTTCACTAAAATCGGCCGACTATATGCTATAGCTCTCATAGGAACAATCGGAACAAAAAAATGTTGTTTTTATAAAAGTTTGTTTTGAGCCCGCGGAGATATGAATAGTTTTATTTTACTTCCTTATAATTCTGGTAATTCATATGTAATTGATAAGAACAGTTTGCAAAGGTTTTCGAACTTCGGTGCGACCGAAGTTAGCCCATCCTTTTAGTTTTTTCTTCTATTTGTCTTATTGTTTTCCTATTCTATATTTTTTCTTAATTGGTATTTCTGTTTTTTTTTTTTATCATTTTTTAAATAAATTTTGTATTTCTTTATAGTTCAAGTTGTTTTTTATATATAAAAAAAAAAATATGTTGAATATATTTATATATAACTATATCTCTTATGTATAACTATATCTTTTTTATATTATATACATAAAACTATATACAAGTTCCTTCAAATATTGCTAATTTCCAATTGATATGTCTATAGCCATAGCTAAAACAATTCGCAAATTAATTAAAGTGATTGATTAATGAGCGATTCGATTTAATTCAGTGGCAAACAATAAAAGTTTGTATGATTTTGAATACTATATAGTTACAGTAAGCCCTCGCAAAACACACCACTTGATGCAAAAAACACTTTGATTCTTTGTCAGTTTAAGTATCCAAGAAACAAATTAAAAATATTAAAACAAAATCTTAAATAAAATTTAAAATATTTTATTAAAATTAAAATATAATTTTTGTTTAGCGAGAGTGTACTGTACTTTAATTTATGAAAATTTGTAGATTTAATTTAATTTATATTATATTAAAGTTTTAGGAATGATAAATTATGATTATATTACTTTATTTTTTTTTTTTTCTTAATATTGTTTGTTATATTATTCTCCAAAGAGTTGGATTTTTGTATAGATCTTTTACTATTCCTTTTTTATATAGTTTACTTATTGTTCCTCTGTTTATTGTATTGATCATTTACTATTCCCTTGTGTATGGGGCGTATGGATAATATATATTATTTATACATACATAACCTATATCTACATATATATACAAATATGTTAATGTTGTATATTGAACTATAAAATTCGTCAACTTGATTTTATTTTTTTAATGAAAGATTTTTTAAATAGTATTATCATTTAAAGTTTTGTGTGGTTTTTGTTATATTCAAAATTAAATATAAAATTTAAAGCAATTAATAATTAATTTATTAAAAATATATATAATTCAAAACTTATAAAAAAAAATATATTAAAAATAAGGAAAAATTTATAAATGGTTTAAAAAAAATATTCTAAAATTTGTCTTCTCACAAGTATTAAAACTGTAGTTCAAAGCATAAAAAAACTTCAATTGTATTGTCTGCGTTTTTTTACCCAATACCCATTAATTTAAAGGGTATATTAGCACCCATTAAGAAATAGAAACAAAATGTGTTGAATAGATGCATTTATTAACATAAAAACCAAATAAATAGTTTAAACAATATTTGTTATGAAATGGCTATAAATAGCCATTGATTTGGTTTATAAAATTTTTATAATTATAATAAATAATTTTTACAATTTATAAGATAATAGTTTTATTATTTTATAATTTTAATTTATAGTATTTATAATAAAAAAATGAATATAAAGGGAATACATTATTATACTAGATGATTTAAATGAATGATAATATTATAAACTTATGTTTTCTTTAGAGAAAGGAACTTAATGATATTATTACATATATTACGTATTACGTATTACCATATAGTATAGGAGGTGAAGGGTCTTAAAAGTCAATGATAAAGGGGGGGGTTGGGCTTATTTTGTAGTAATTATTACTTAACATTCATGTTTCTAAATGAAATTTGTTAAGAATTAAAATTTTATATAGCAAAATTTAAGTTTTTAAAATAAAAATTGTCATTTAAGGCGTGACGTAAGCTTACAGCCCTGTAAAACGTTACGGCGTTATATGTCAAATATAACATAATGTTATTTTTAAATAACATCTAACGGTAATTTATTCATTATTTATACTTTTACAAAAAAAACTTACTACAGGGTATCTTGAATTCGTTGCCGATTGCCTAAGAATTTAGAAATTTAGTTGCTTATTTGTTTCTGCTTCATTTTATTTTATTTTATTTTTTTGCTGTTGTGATTTTTTTTTTTATTTTATTTTTTTTTCGTATTTGGTGGGTTTCTGGCATTTGTTTTATCAGGTTGTTGTCGTCGTCCACATATCCGTATGTATGCCATCGGACAGTGGGGCGCAGCGACCACCACGGAGCAGCAGCAACAGCAACAGTAACAGCAGCAGCAGTAAGTAAGTAAGTAAAATCAACGACAAACTCTCGCACCCATCAGTCACCACACACACACACACACACACACACACACACACCACTCTTTGGCCTCTCGCTCTCTGCCGCAACGGTTCACTTCGCATTTGTCTGCTACTAAATAATTCTGTCGATAAGCTTGGCTTTTGCAGCAAAAATTTTAATTCAGTTTTCAGTTTGATTTCTGTGCTGCGCCCATTTGCATGCGACACGGTTGCAAGTGAAATTTTTTGCGCTTTTCTCGTTTTCCGGTTTTCTTTTCCTATCTTTTTTTTTTCGTTTTTTTTTTGTTTGTTTGTTTTTATCTTCAACTGTTGTTGGCAAATTTTCCTTTTCTTTTTGTCTATAAATAGCAAGAGGCTTGCAGGCCAAACGCTTAGAAGGGAAAACTATGCCGGATCCGAGTTATTGTCTACGTTATCAATCCCATTTTTATTGGGGTGCATTGGCAATTTGCCTCATTGCTGCACTTGCACCAGTTGCATGCGCTGCGGATGACAGCTCAGAGACGAACAATATCAGCGGTAGCAGGTTTGTGTCTCGGCTAATCAATGAAAGTGAAAACGTGTGCAAAAAGAAAATACAGTGATCAACAAATAAAACAAATAATAATTTAAAAAAAAAAAAATGAACCCAAAAAATAACTTTAAATTGTGTTAATATCTTATAACTATATAATATATAATAATCCGATCTAAAAAAAAACATTTTTTAAGAAAGCGCAGATCTAGTTAGAACCAAAAAATATAAATTTTAGTTGAATTAGTTTAAAGGCCAGAAAAAAGGTTTTTTTTTTAGTAAAATTTTAGTTTTTTTAATATAAATAATAATAAAGAAATGAGTTTTAAATATAAATCGGATATATGTTTGTATATAGAGGTAGTTCAATCAATTTGTTTTCCCTTCAAAAACTTAATTCCTATTTAAAATCTTATTTTTATTTTGAAAACTTGAGTCAACACTATAAATCCTTGGCTATAGTTATCTTCGCCTGATAATTAAAATCTATATATCGAAACGAATCTTATAGACACATAAACTTTCTTTATTGAATCATCTCTTGATTTTGAAACCAAAGATGTGGCATGTAAAAGATTTTATGCAATATAGATTTTGAAGCTAGCTAGAACTACTTATCTTATTAAGGCTGAACAAGAATATATATAGAATTTTAAAACTGTTCTTCTTGTGTTATTTCTTTACAAAAGTTAAACATTTTCAGCTACGTTATTCCAAACCTATTATCAAACTTAAAGTATAATATAAGAAAATAAAAAACATAAAAATTCTTTTATCTGAACTATTAAGAGAACTATGCCATCTCGCACTAATAGTTCTTTTAGTCTCTTTCTCACTCACTCTCTCTCTTCCAATTAGATAAGCACTTATCGATAGTAATAAAGAAGATTGTCTATCCCTGTGGATCGACAGAACAACCCGCATTTATATTTAACTCAGTATTATTCTAATCTTTTTCAGTATAGGAATGATATAATAAACAAATAAACTAAAGTTGATTGAAAGAATTGTAAAAAATTATAAAAAAAAACTTTGTTAGAGTAAATTATTTTTTATAATTTCCTCATCTAAATAGATATCTATATATATACATATCTAGTTTTTATCCGTGTAGATCTCTTAAATATATAAGTAAAATAAGTAGAGTTACTTCCATAGGAAACATTTACTTGTAGTTCAAAAGTACAGTACTGTAATTTCTTTAAGTTTTTAAGATCTTTCTATAAATTAAAAAAGTACAAACTTGAAACAAAAGTTTCATTATATCTTTAATAAAAGTTCAAGTCTTTTAAGTTAAAAACTTAAGTCTCTTATCTAAATAGATGTCTTCCTTTTATTAATGTTATTTTAATTCAAAAATTTCTCTAATTTTGTGTATTTTATTTAAATATTAATATGCCCTATTCTTTGTTATTGTTTCTAGTAAATGGTTATGCAGTTTAACGGATATTTGCACATCAGAAGATGAGAAAATTGCCAGTGTACAGTATTTGCCAAAGTATTTTGAAAGTCAACGGGATTGTCGTTTATCTTGTGGCAAATATGGCGCCATTTGGCCAATGCCAACTGGTGAAGAGTGTACCATATCGCATGAACGTGTCCATTTTGATCCATGGAAGGTGCGATTCAATGTTGTGGCCCCAAATGATGTGACCACACAGTTTTTACGTGAAACTAATCGTTTGTTTGTCAGTAATTTGCTAAAAGAATGCATACGCAACTGTACTTTGGCAAGCAGTAAGGAGGTGCTTGTAAGGGCCACTGTACAAGCCAATAGTTTGGTATTACATTGGACAACAGATGAAAGCTATATGATGGTATTACGTACCACAGAGACAGCCACTTTTGTGGACATTAAGGCACCAACAGTTTATGGAGCACGACATGCATTCGAGACGTTAAGCAATTTGATAACAGGCAGCCTAACGAATGGATTACTGTTGGTTAGTTCGGCACGCATATCGGATCGTCCAGTTTATCCACATCGTGGCGTTTTGCTGGATACCTCTAGAAATTTTTTACCCTTACGTTATATTAAAAGCACTCTTGATGCCATGGCAGCATCCAAGTTGAATGTATTACATTGGCATGTTGTGGATACACATAGTTTTCCGCTGGAGATATCACGGGTCCCTGAAATGCAGCGTTTTGGCGCCTACTCGACATCCCAAACGTATTCCCGGGCAGATGCCATCAATTTGGTAAAATATGCTCGTCTTAGGGGTATTCGGGTTATGTTGGAAATCGATGGACCATCACATGCAGGCAATGGCTGGCAATGGGGTCCCACCGCCGGTCTGGGTAACATGTCTGTATGCCTGAATCAATCGCCATGGCGAAAGTTTTGTGTACAACCGCCATGTGGACAACTTAATCCTTTAAATGATCATATGTATGCGGTGTTAAAGGAGATTTTTGAGGATATAGCCGAAATGGGGGCTCCGGAAGAGACAATTCATATGGGTGGCGATGAGGTATTTATACCATGTTGGAACAATACCAAAGAGATAACTGATATAATGGTAGCCAGAGGCTATGATTTAAGCGATATAAGCTTTTTACGTCTATGGTCACAATTCCATCAGCGTAATCTTGATGCCTGGGATGACATCAATCAACGTATGTTTCCAAATATAAAGGAACCAAAACCGGTTATATTATGGTCAAGTCATCTTACCGATCCCAAATATATTGAGGAATTCTTGCCCAAAGAACGTTTCATTATACAAACATGGGTGAGTGCGCAAAGTTCATTGAATCGGGAACTATTGGATAAGGGATATCGTCTATTGCTATCGACCAAAGATGCATGGTATTTGGATCATGGCTTCTGGGGTTCCACCAACTATTACAATTGGAAAACAGTCTATGGCAATATGTTGCCAAGTGGAGTACATAAAGATCAGGTACTTGGTGGTGAGGTTTGCATGTGGAGTGAATATGTTGATCAGAATTCCTTAGGTAAGATACTCAAAAAAAGATTTTTGTGATTATTTCATTTGATTCCTTTGTTTTTTTGAATTAATAGAAGCCCGCATTTGGCCAAGAGCCGGAGCTGCTGCTGAAAGACTTTGGTCAAATCCTAAATCCTCAGCCCTTTTGGCCCAGCGACGATTCTATCGCTATAGGGAGCGTCTATTGGCCCGTGGTATACATGCAGATGCGGTTACGCCCCATTGGTGTGTCCTACACGAGGGTACCTGTCTGTAAATCTATTGATTAACTAAGATCAATAATACGATTATATAGTATGTACATACAGTTGATTTCTTTTTGTTTGAATTGAAATCAATATACAACAATTTTGATTATTAAACTTGAAATTGATGGCTGATAAGGATTGAAAATATAAATGTCATCTAATCTGTATAATGGATAACCTTTACAATCGGATTGATGACAAAAAATTTAAATATATATATATAAATATATAATGTTCATGAATTTTCATAGCCTTTTGTTTAATTTAAATTACAAATTTGAATCGGAGTACATATTCGATAGACATAATTTTATAAAATCTTATTGCAATATACATATATATATGGATATATATATCAATATATGTATATATGGAAGAATACATGTATGTAAATTATTTAATATAACCTTGATCGATGGCATGCTTGAATATATCAGCAATACGTTGCCTTTTGGCTGGCTCTTCAAATGGTGTTATATTCCATACATCGGTGAGTACAGCATTCTCTATAATGGCATCCAAATCGGCCACTTCATCATCTTCAATTAGAGACATGGGCAACGATTCAATACCCATGCCACAACCAAATTTACCAAATTGACGTAATTCCTCTTGCAATAGATCCCAATTGATAATTGCCTCGGCATTGCCACCTAAATCGGTGATTAAATCTTGAGCACTTTTCAAATATGCTTGCAATAAACTATCATAGTGCTCCTCACGTAATGCCTGGCTAGTGCAGGAATAGATAAAGAAACTGACATCTAAAGCCAATGAGGCACAGCGTGCCAATTGATAATCAATGATAATGATCTTTTCGGGTTTACCCTCAGCATTGTAATGGGTTAGAAAATTGGGTGTCCAGCAATCGCCATGACCAAAGACAGTCAATTTGGAGCGTGTTGTTACCAAATTGATGAGCTCATCAAAAAGTTGAGGTTGCAAAAAGTTATTGGCAATTGTCTCGTATTTTGTATTCGGATAGCTTTTGGCAATGGCATCATTGGCCACATTTTCGGCCAGTGCCAAAAATCCTTTATACCAAGTTCTAGTATGCTCCCCATAGTAGGTCTCCTCCAAAGAATTGGCAGCTAGCTCAAAATTAACAGAATCTAGTGCCTTAAAGGCCAAGGCAACGCCATGATAGCGCCCAAGCGAACGCATGGTCAATAGGGCATCCTCCAGTGAAATGTAATTTTGACTAAAAATTTATACATTTATATATGATAATTAATATTTGAATATTTTTTTTTAAGAAATATAAACAAATTTTACTTACCGATTGGGTGCACGATAGCCACGAAAGCCGACATCTTCGAGAGCTATAAAATCATTAACACCATCAGTAAGCGCGGCCAAGCATTTGGGATACTCAACAAACGGATTTTTTGGCTTAGGATCTCTGCTGGCCTGGAAGGCCTCAATGGCCGGCACTACTTTCTGATAGAAGTGAATTTCATTGCGGAAAAAGTCAGTGGAACGAAATAGTTTTCGTCTATGCAAATTATCTGGCATTGCTTTAATGATGACATTAATTTCCAGTTCCTTGCCCTCGGGCTCTTTTACACCATAGACGCATAAGCGGAAAACTTTACTTAGATAGGAATCACCCTTTTTGCCGCCTTCACCAAATTTGTACGATGTATGCTTGGTGCCGCCAACATTTCGAATTATTTCATCAAGCGTTTCATTTGTGAATTTTGTCGAAATGTCGGCAAATGTTGGCGAATCTGTTGTGGTGGTCATTGTGGGAATCTCTGAACTAATACTGAAGAGTTCGCGTGCTTATTTATATATGATTATGATAAGCGGTCCAACACGTCTAACCTAATCAGCTCACAAATCAAATTGTTTCTTTTTTGAATACAAAACAACAACCGGGCAAAATACACGTCAGTGTTTAGCTTTGTCGTCATCAACGCACCTATTCAGCCGGTTCTGTGGGAGATCTAATTTAAATGTTGTTTATAATTGACCGTGCCCTTCTTTGACCGCCAGCGCATGCCAAATAGTCTTCGAATTTTACGTTGGGGGTGTGTATAGTGTTTGGGGTTAGGGACTGTTTGTTTAGTCTATTTATTATTTTTATTAATATTACGTTGACACTTGAAGTTCGAGTGTTGACAAACACAATATTGGTTAAATTACTAGTGGAAAAATACACATATCAACAGGTAGTTTTTCCAATGGAGTTGCCGGACCCTTTATTTGAGTTTTCGTTTCTTTTTAAACTGAACCAAAAAGTATCATTGGTTTTGCATATATTTGGCGCATTGTAAAGGATTATGAATTGAATTATTACGTGGAAATCATAGTAAGTAGTATAATCTGTACCAATTAAAAAATATATATATTAAATAAATAATTCGTGCAGCATTTTGAAAATCCCGCAATTGTTTTTAAATATTTAGGGGTTCGTAAGTTATCTGGCAGTGCTATGTAAGCCACTATTTCCAATGATGTTCATCAATTTTTTACACCAGTATAAGAAAAGATATTAGTATTTATTTATTGCTGTAAGTTTAATCAACTTTAAAAGAAATATGAAACGAATGCCAATATCTGTGGATTAGAATATCAATATATAGCAATAAATGACTCGTTACTTTTTGCCAAGTTACGGGTAATCTCAAGTGACGGCTCTCTGGTCACACTGAAATTGCCGCTTACACAAGAAACGAATATCTTATTATTTTTATTAATTCTTATAACAAATTTGAATAAAAACCACTGCCAGAATGCCGTTTATGAAAGGACGTGAACCCATACGCCGTACTCTAAAGTATCTCAATGCTGGTAAATTGGTGCTTAAGGATAAAGTGCGAATATTCAGTGTGAATTATAACACATACGGCGAACATCATGTGGGCGCCAGGTGAGCAGCAATATTCCGGAATTTCTCCATAGATTCATATTAACCTGAATCTATATCTTGCAGAGAGTTCGTGTTTTGGAATATACCGCAGGTGCAGTTTAAAAATCCCCAAGTTCAGGTGCTGACACTTAAGAATATGACACCATCACCGTTTGTGAGATGTTACTTTGAGGATGGACGGGATATGCTCATTGATATTGATAGCAAGAGTCGTGATGACATTATTGATCATCTGATCAAGGTGATTGGAAAAACGAGGTTAGCATAATGATAATAGAACTGTTGTCGTCTTCTCCTGTATCCTTAATATATTTTGTTTTCACAGAGAACAACTCGATGCCGAGGCGCGTCTGGCTGAGAGTAAAGATAATCCAGCTAATTTCGGCTATGGCTGTGATCGGCATTGCATCTGCGAGATACCTGGACAAATTGCCTGCCCAGGAACGGTGCCATTACCCGAAAACATGCGGGGCAAATTTATATTTGCTCCGAAATAGATAGCAATATTAATTTTTTTTTTTTGGTTTCTTTCTTTTTTAATAAATTAATTGTTAATGGTATGAGGATGAGTGCGGATTGGTTATGACGGCTAAATCTTAGCGCCGTCGATTAGGTCGCTGCTGACGATGATAGGGAGCTGAAGATTTTGATGATTTACGATCCCGTTCCTCGCGCTCCTTGTTGAATTGATAGCGTTGAATAAAAGGAGCAGGGCCATGTGTCTGATCGCCACCACGCCCTCGTCCCATTGTACAGGCCATGTTCAAACCCATCTGAGTGGTATTCAGTTCCAAATTGTCATCTGTTTGCCTCTCAAGTAGCTTCAGTTTGGCCTCAATAGCTCTTATGGCTTCCGTTTTGCTTATCTTCTCCTCCCGCCGACCAGTGCCTAGTGCGGGTATCTCTAGACGAGGTTTGGGCTTCTGCAGGTCGTCCTGTAATTGCCAGATGATATAAGATTTTGACTTACAGTATGGATTTTCATTTGTACTTACATATTTAATATTTTTGGCTAGACGCACAGCTATGGAACGACTGCCAACCTGACTGCCATCCAATTTTAATAGGGCCTGTGTGGCACCATCGCTGTGGGCAAATGTAACAAATGCATAACCACGGGATTGGCCAATTAGGGGACCGCCCTTATGAAAGAGCATGTCAAACTTTTCAATGGCGCCGCATTTTTGCATTAGTTTGAGTAGTTGAAACCGATAAATGACAAAAGAGGGCAAAAGGTTAACAATTGAATCGGGCAATCAAAAGACGGGTCAACTTACTCGGTTATTCTGGCATCCAGATTGCCCACCCATATGCGTCTTTGTTCCTCCTCACTGTTGCCTGCGGTGTTGGAGCTGCAGGCAATGATGGAGCTAGATCCAGAACTTAATCCTCCCGTATTATTTGCCTGTCAACATAAATTTGTTTTATTTTTTCACAATTTGTGCATATTTTAATATATATTTCACTTACTTTGCTAGTCATAGTGATTATTTCTTGTACTCGGTGCTCACAGATATAATTTGCAATATGCAAACGTTTATTAACTATTTATCTGTATCTTTGGTTTGGCCCAAATTGTTTTACTACTTTCACTTTCTTTTCGCTCGTGGTCATTGAAGAAGGATTTGGCTGAGGATTATCTGTACGTCATAATGTAAAATTGCTTCCCCAAAAACTTGTGTAATGTGTTTATTTTGTTTAATTGTTAATAAACATTTTGTTGATAGTTAAGATTGCTTTAATTATTGGCTCATTAATTTTTTAATTAATTTTTTTATTGATTTAAAAACAAAAATCGAAACAAGAACAAAAATTCGCCACACTGAAAAAAAGGGAAACTCTCCACACAATATAAATATTCACCACAATTTTTACATTGTCTTGATATCGTTGCACTTATCGATAACAAAATTGTAGTCACATAACACCTAAGTTATCAAAATTTGAATAAAAACAATAAACCAATGCAGATTCAGAAATTCAAAATTAATTTTTTAATATAAAGCCTAGTCAGTTCAAGAGGTTTTTTTTCTCAGTTTGGTTGTTCAACCGGCACTGCAATCAATATCTTGCGCAGGAATGTACATAGCATTTTCTGCCAAGTCTTTATAACCAAATATTTGACCTCCAAGCAATGTTGTTAAAATAACTTACCGACAACTATTTATTAAAACTAATCAATGCCAAATCAAGAAAAGTTTTCTGGCGTCTAAGTTTCTATGAATATAATCGCCAAGACAACATTAGATTGTTATCGATATCTTATCGTTACAAGTGTTAACGGTCATCACAAAGTTGTTATAATTTTCCGCTAGGGCCAAGTTCAGACACGCCGTTAAATTTTAAAAGTAAAAGTTGGTTTGTTACACATTGCTTTATTTCATATCGTTTTCAGGTTCATTACATTATCAGTTATAACTGGGGAAAATTTGTTTTTAAATAGATGGCGATATGATAATGGATTCTACGAATTTCGTTCAAAATTCTGTTACCTACGCCTGAACGCTTGATAACGTTTGATAACCAGAGCAAGTGAAAGACTCTATCATAAATCTCTTAAGTCTGGTTTCGGTATAAATAGGAGGCTACAGGGTTTTGTTAGAAGCAAAACGATTTCTAACTCTTTTGCCATTGTTTAAAAATGTTCCCGAAAGCATTTATTTTATTGTTGGCCTTTGTTGGCCCGATTCTGGCTGCACAATCTTCTTCAAATCCCACAGGAATGACTGACGATCTTAAGCTGATAGAGCTAATGCTAAAACAGTCAAGATCGGGAGAGAATATCGAATGTTTTCCCTACTACTTACCCATACTACAAGAAGTAGACACCCAGTATAAGATTGATTACACAAACTGCTGGAACGAACGCCAAGCTGGAGCTAACGGAATCGAGGAACGCTATACACTACCACGCGATAATCTTGCATCATCTGCGTATGGCATTTGCGGACCACTGTTGCAATGCGATCAGCAGCAAAGTGGCAGCCAGAGTGTATTTGAGTGTTACAGTAAAGTTGTAAGTGTTAGAAAATTTCCATTTGATCTATAATAATAATCGCTTTTATTTTAAGGGTGCCGAGAGTGCCACTCCCCTTAACAACTTATCCCTGGATGGCGCTCAATTGGCTCGTGAAATCGCCGAGGACTTCCGTCGCATTGACATTATAGCTGAAGCATGTTACGCCCAGGCTTATCGTACCTATTCCAACGATCGGACCGACGCCCAGTCTAGATTGGAGGATTGCTTAGAAAATGGTCTTACGGAAATAGGCACAACTTCATCAGCACTTTTTTAAATAGTGTAATTATGTAATCTGATAGATTGCGAAAAATAAAAAGAATAAAAAGAACTTAAGTCACTTAATATAAATGTAACTTTTATTTCAATATTTATTAAATATATTTTATAATCAACAATGTGGAGAATTCTTTGTAACACTTAATGATCCAAGATTTTGGTTTTAAAGCTTTGATTATTATGATGCCAGCGCATTGAAAACTCAATAAAAAGTCGAAGAATATGCTGTAATTTTACCTTTTGTTTAGGGAATATTTTCCACATTCTTATGTAATACAAATATTAGAAAAATTTCAATAATCTTGCACTCCCTATTTGATAACAGAAATCATAAAATATTTTTTAAGATCTTGCTGAGACTTTGACTGCAACGATTTATATTCTTGAGCGTATATACTTAAACATATTTTTAGGATCGATATCTATCGCCAAGATTATGATAACCAAGCCATATATTTGCTTCTAAAACCATCATTAAAAATTCTAGTTAATTTGTCTAGGTCACCATTATATTTATAATTTACTGAATCGGGTATTGATCGGGTCTTTTTGTTTTCGTCTTTCAATGGAATGTAGTTTAAAACGAATTCCTTATCAAATACAAATCAAAGAAATAAATTTTTACTACGGTTTTTATTTAAAAGGAAAGTGATAAAGTACAAATACCTTGTCGTGGAGGAAGTAACCTTCCGGTACGTTTCAATTATTAAGAAGTAAAAGTATATTGACCGGCAATAATGACAATATAATCAGTTTTCATAATAGATTGCGAAGCGATAACGCATTTTAATTGAAGATCTAAGCGCGTTCACAACAACAATTTATGGAATTCGTCGTAAGGAACTCAATGTCTGATAACGTGTGAAATCTGTTTGTGTATAAATAGAAAGCTACAGGTTTTAGCTGAACCATATCAATTTGTCACTTCAGCGACGTTTTGTCTTTGCTTAAAAATGTTCCCAAAAGCCTTTATTTTGCTGCTGGCCTTTGTTGGTCCAATTCTGGCTGAACAGCCTTTATCAAATCCGTCGGGAATGACTGACGATCTTAAGCTGATGGAACTAATGCTAAAACAGTCAAGATCGGGAGATAATCTCGAGTGTTTTGGTGTCTATTTACCCATACTTCAGGAGATAGACAACCAATATACAGTTGACTACACAAAATGTTGGAAGGATCGTCAGGCAGGAGGTAGCGTGATCGAGGAACGCTACGTAGTGCCACGAGACAACCTTACTTTAAGTGCTAATGATATTTGCAGACCACTGTTGCAATGCGATCAGCAGCAAAGTGACAGCCAGAGTGTATTTGAGTGTTACGGGAAAGTTGTAAGTGTTAGAAAATATTGTGAAACTTTTACTTGGTTTATTATAATAATTGCTGTTGTTTTGAAGGGTGCTGAGAATTCCATTCCCCTCAACAATCTATCTTTGGATGGCGCTCAACTAGCTAAAGAAATTGCCGAGGACTTCCGTCGCATTGACATAATCGCTGAAGCATGTTACGCCCAGGCCTATCGTACCTATTCCAATGATCGGTCCGATGCACAGGCGAAATTGGAGGATTGCTTGGATAATGGACTTTGATAGTTTCTTTTAGATAAACAAACTATCAACCATTTCGAAAAAAGAATAAACTGGACTTGAAGTTTCTTGAAATACTATTTTAATCGAAGCTTGAGTTTCAAATATAATATTTTTCTCTTTATTTATTTATTTTAAAAACCGAAATAAATTTAGTTTTTGTGCTCAAAGAAATCCTCTTTTTTATTGCTTTTTCTTCGATATATATCGTAACCGATTTTATTTCAATCGTGAAGGATACACTTATATATTGAAAAGTATAAGAATAAAATATTCTACGGTAAGTCGGACTTCCGATACCACTTAGTATATAATAAGTCTGTTTTAACTAAATAAATAAAACTTTGGCACTATTATTATAGATCTATATCAAATTGGCTAATCTTATGTAGAACCCAAAGATTAATACCTATATCTGTATGTTGAGCACCGAGTTACTAGTGAGCGATAACCATACCAACTGGGAATTCTTAGTATTAGAACAAATTTTGTGTAGTTTTAATTAATTCTTAAGCGATAGGTCAGGGCTACTTTGTCAAAGTTATCTAAAAAGTTTCTCATATATAAGCGTTCCATATTTCACTGTACACAAAGAGATAAAGTTATAAAGATGTTACTCCAATCCTTTTCAAACTTTACAGACATCTTTTCAGAAGGAAAAGATATGTCAGATTGTCGACATAAAATACTAGCTGTAATCATATGTCATAAGATCGCATTCAGTTTCATTCCGCTTCATTTCTCATTCATCGCCATTTTTGCTGTAAGTTTGGGAACGTTTCTCTCTCTTCACTGAGCACATGTTCATTTTACTGCTTCGATTTTAGCTAAATGAAACGGATTCCTTAGTTGCCAGAACTGTATATTGGCTTCAATTATTAATTAAACTAAATTTTAAAACATGATCAAAAAAGACTTCTCTATCTATCTATCTGTGTTATAAAAATGACGATCTATGACTGCGCAGTTTAAAGTATAAAAATTATTTAAAGGATCCCCCTAGGGGAATAACAAAAGGCCCTTAAATTATTATGTCAATTTTAAAGACTTCTTAGTCAAAGGTTGTTTCATTTATAATCTTTTATTGATAAGTTGATTAAAATCGGTTTGGTCAGACCGAACTGATCGCTAGGTGATAATGGTTTCTGCGAATTCCGACTAAAGACCAAATTAGCAACCGCGAGATAGCCCAACAATTCAATGGTTTCCGTTAGTATGGAATACAAACTTTGATAATGTTAATTGACGGGACATTTCCTCATAAACTTCTGAATTTTGTTTGGGTATAAATAAGTGGCCCCGGGTTTTAGTTGAACCATTACAATTTGTCACTTCATAGACGTTCCGTGTTAACTTGAAAATGTTTCCAAAAACTTTTATTTTGCTGCTGGCCATCGTTGGCACAGTTCTCGCTGCACAACCTTCATCAAACCCCACGGGAATGACTGACGATCTTAAGTTGATGGAACTTATGCTGAAACAGTCGAAATCGGGAGAGAACATCGAGTGTTTTGGTATCTATTTACCTATTTTACAGGAGGTAGATACTCAATACAAGATCGACTACACCAAATGTTGGAGTGATCGCCAGGCTGGAGCTAATGGAATCGAAGAACGCTATGCTGTACCACGAGACAATCTTACTTTGAGTGCTAATGATATTTGCAAACCACTGTTGCAATGCGATCAGCAGCAAAGTAACAGCCAGAGTGTATTTGAGTGTTACGGAAAAGTTGTAAGTGTTAGAAAATGTTGTGAAATTTCTATTTGATCTATAATAATGATCGCTTTCGTTTCAAGGGTGCCGAGAGTGCAACTCCTCTCAACAACCTATCCTTGGATGGCGCTCAATTGGCTCGTGAAATTGCCGAGGACTTCCGCCGCATTGACATTATCGCTGAAGCATGTTACGCCCAGGCTTATCGTACCTATTCCAATGATCGGGCCAACGCACAGGCGGAATTGGAGGATTGTTTGGAGAATGGTCTTTCGGAAACAGGAACAACTGCAACAGTAGCATATTAATTATTCTATTAGTTACATTTTCGAATTCAATTAATGTTAAGTGGTTGGTATTGTTTCCCTTAATCAAAATATTTAACAATAAATTCTAAATAGCAAAATAAAAAAAAATTTTGATGCTTCTTACTTTGGTTCAGGTGTCACTAGAAAACTAAATTATTTAATTTATATCAAAAAAATTTAGTTAAATTCTGAATTAAAAATGTCGCTTAAATTTTCGGCATTTAATCCAATCTTTAGTTTTGATCCAAAGGATTGCTTACTATTTCGTTTAAATATTGACAGGACATAAC
This sequence comes from Drosophila neocordata, assembly GCA_018903615.1. Taxonomy (NCBI): domain Eukaryota; kingdom Metazoa; phylum Arthropoda; class Insecta; order Diptera; family Drosophilidae; genus Drosophila; species Drosophila neocordata. Next base: position 3,042,560 of record JAEIGI010000015.1, read on the forward strand.
TAATTTATTGGCTAATTTACTGATCGTTCCTGCCTGGTCATGATTGAATAGCTCTGAAAGGGAAAATTATCTTAGTGTTTCAGGCTTCACTGTTCCCGCTGAAGAACAGGAATTCATCGATATGGTTAATAAATTCTTTGCTCGTATTATAATATAAAATATACATATATATATGTATTGAAATTTTAAGTTTTGGTTTTAAGTTCTCAGCAATTTATGGGAAACATCCAATTCCATTATATATTGAATAGATATACCGGAATATTGAAGAATAATAACCTTGTCACAAGGGTTTATGTAGAATATTGGAGTTCAATGAAACACTAAAACATTGTTTTCGAAATATATAGACTAATTTATTATATTGACTTTTTTTTTTGATTCTCATCATGAATATATCGGCAATCAGTTCAATGGTGGAGTTTCTTGAACTATTAAAGTTCTAGGGTTAAAAAGTTCTAGGGTAAAGACTACCTTTAAGTACATTCTCTATATGCTTCAAAGACGATTTGCTTTCTGTTTTCAATTCAATTCTAGCTAAATTGAACATCAATCAGTTAGGTTTAGGTCACCATTATATTTAGATTTTACTGAATCGGGTATTGATCGGGTCAATGGAATGTCGTTTAAAACGAATTCCTTATCAAATACAAATCAAAGAAATAAATTTTTACAACGGTTTTTATTAAAAAAGGAAAGTGATAGAGTACAAATACCTTGTCGTGGAGGAAGTAACCTTCCGGTACGTTTCAATTATTATGAAGTAAAAGTATATTGACTGCCAATAATGACAATATAATCAGTTTTTATAATAGATTGCGAAGCGATAACGCATTTTAATTGAAGATCTATATATATGGAATTCGTCGTAAGGAACTCAATGTCTGATAACGTGCGAAATCTGTTTGTGTATAAATAGAAGGCTACAGGTTTTAGCTGAACCATAACAATTTGTCACTTCAGCGACGTTTTGTCTTTGCTTAAAAATGTTCCCAAAAGCCTTTATTTTGCTGCTGGCCTTTGTTGGACCAATTCTGGCTGAACAACCTTTATCAAATCCGCCGGGAATGACTGACGATCTTAAGCTGATGGAACTAATGCTAAAACAGTCAAGATCGGGAGATAATCTTGAGTGTTTTGGTGTCTATTTACCCATACTTCAGGAAATAGACAACCAATATACGGTTGACTACACAAAATGTTGGAAGGATCGTCAGGCAGGAGGTAGCGTGATCGAGGAACGCTATGTAGTGCCACGAGACAACCTTACTTTAAGTGCTAATGATATTTGCAGACCACTGTTGCAATGCGATCAGCAGCAAAGTGACAGCCAGAGTGTATTTGAGTGTTACGGGAAAGTTGTAAGTGTTAGAAAATATTGTGAAACTTTTACTTGGTTTATAATATAAATTGCTGTTGTTTTGAAGGGTGCTGAGAATTCCATTCCCCTCAACAATCTATCTTTGGATGGCGCTCAACTAGCTAAAGAAATTGCCGAGGACTTCCGTCGCATTGACATAATCGCTGAAGCATGTTACGCCCAGGCCTATCGTACCTATTCCAATGATCGGTCCGATGCACAGGCGAAATTGGAGGATTGCTTGGATAATGGACTTTGATAGTTTCTTTTAGACAAACAAACTATCAACCATTTCGAAAAAAGAATAAACTGGACTTAAAGTTTCTTGAAATACTATTTTAATCGAAGCTTGAGTTTCAAATATAATATTTTTCTCTTTATTTATTTATTTTAAAAACCGAAATAAATTTAAATTTGTGCTCAAAGAAATCCTCTTTTTTATTGCTTTTTCTCTGATATACCTATATCGTAACCGATTTTATTTTAATCGTGAAAGATACTCTTACATATTGAAAAGAAATGAAATATTCTTTGGTTGGTCGAATCCCAGATACCACTCAGTGAATCGGAAGTCCGTTTTAAGGTGCCTTAATAACAATTTGACAGTATTATAGATCTACGTCAAATTTTTTTATACATTTGTGACTACACCAAAGTGGCTAATTTAATGTAAGCCCAAAGATTAGTACCTATATCTGTATGTCGAGCACCGAGTTACTAGTGAGCGATAACCCTACCAAATGCGAATTCCTAATTTTAAGAACAATTTAAGAGTTGTTTAAATTAATTCATAAGCGCTAGGTCAGGGCTGCTTTGCCAAAGTTATCTAAAGAGTTTCTCATATATAAGCGTTCCATATTTCACTGTACACAAAGAGCTTAAGTGATTAGCATGTCCTTACTTCAATCCTTTTTAAACTTTACAGACATCTTTTTAGAATGAAAAGATATGTCAGACGTCAGATTATTGACACAAAATATTAGCTGTAATCATATGTCATAAGATAGCTCTGAAGGATCGCAAGCAGTTTCACTCCACATCCTTTTGTTTCATCATTCCTTAGTCATTGCTGTTTTTCATGTAAGCTTGGAAACGTTTCTCACTCTTCATTGAGCGTTACGAAAATAATGAGTATTTCCGTCATTTTAAATTTACTACGAGTCAACACTATCTATAAGATGATTATCTTGGTGTATTTATAATTATAAACACTTGGATGAATTACAAAGCAATATAATATTGACGATCTATGACTAAGTTTAAGGATCCCCCTAGGGGAATTACAGAAGTCTGTTAAATTGATAAGTCTATTGTTAGACCAAATTAATCTATTGTTAGGGCCACAAAACGTGTTTTTGATAAGGTTTTATTGATAAGTAGATTAAAATCAGTTAGACCAGACCTAGTACTACTTTCTTCTTTAATTGATCGCTTGGTGATAATAGTTTCCGCGAATTTCGACTAAAATCGATCCAATAACATCCCCGAGATAGGCTAATATACCGACAGTTTTCGTCAATACCGACCTCAAAGTCTGATAACGTTAATTGACGGGACATTCCCTCATAAACTTCTGAATTTTGTTTGGGTATAAATAGGTGGCTACGGGTTTTAGTCAAACCAGTACAATATTTTACTTCATCGACGTTCCGTGTTAACTTGAAAATGTTTCCAAAAACTTTTATTTTGCTGCTGGCCATCGTTGGCACAGTTCTCGCTGCACAACCATCATCCAACCCCACGGGAATGACTGACGATCTTAAGTTGATGGAACTTATGCTGAAGCAGTCGAAATCGGGAGAGAACATCGAGTGTTTTGGTATCTATTTACCTATTTTACAGGAAGTAGATACTCAATACAAGATCGACTATACCAAATGTTGGAGTGATCGCCAGGCTGGAGCTAACGGAATCGAGGAACGCTATACCGTACCACGAAACAACCTTACTTTAAGTGCTAATGATATTTGCAGACCACTGTTGCAATGCGATCAGCAGCAAAGTGACAGCCAGAGTGTATTTGAGTGTTACGGAAAAGTTGTAAGTGTTAACAAATATTGTGAAATTTTTAGTTGGTTTATATTAATGATCGCTTTCGTTTCAAGGGTGCTGAGAGTTCCATTCCTCTTAACAATCTGTCTTTGGATGGCGCTCAACTAGCTAAAGAAATTGCCGAGGACTTCCGTCGCATTGACATTATAGCTGAAGCATGTTACGCCCAGGCCTATCGTACCTACTCCAACGACCGGGCTGACGCACAGTCCAAATTGGAGGATTGCTTGGAAAATGGGATTTGAGAATAACTTCTTTAGTTTTCTTTAGATAAACAACAAATTAACTTATTGAAGTTACTAAACATATATTTTTTTAAGCTTCGTTTTTTTTTTTTTGATATTTATTTTTTATTTATTTTAATAACTAAAGATTTGAAATATATTATATTTTGCAATTTAAAACATTACTTCTTTTCATTTTTATTGGAATTTTAATATTTATATAATGTTAGCTTTATCATCTACATTATTATCAACCAAGTGATCGGTTGGCCACCTTTTGTGGGCATGTTTACCATTATACTCTTTATCCCTCTACAAAAAGGGTGGGTACGTAGTGACGCACTTGGCTCACCGAGCTCTTTCGTTATTTTTCTAGCAGAGGTCATAAAAGTGCGAATTCGTTGATAGAGGGACGCACAAGTACTTGGGGAGCGCACAAGAAGAGATCTCGAGAATGGATTATAAATGTCCGAATTCGTTGGTGGAGGGACGTAAAAATAAATGCAGGACGCACAGGCAGCGAAAATGTTGTGATCGAGAGCTCGACAAAGTGCGAGTCGCAATCGCGAACGTTTTTCTTTTTACCCTTCCCGCATTGGTTTGTGCGTCCTTCTACCAACGAATTCGCACATTTATGACCGCTGCTCGGACTCGCGATCGCGATATTTTTATCGAATTAAAAAAGCTTTTGCATATTCTTTTGCTGCAGTTGGTTGTAATTCTCAAATAGTTTTAGCATTAATGGAAATTTAAGAGCGCACAACAAAGACTGTTATATAGACAACATTTTTAACTTGTGCTAATCTTTGACCCGGCTTAAAGTCAACTGGATATAGAAACTGAAATAGAATAATTTACAAAAGTTAATTCCATTCGTAAAAACGGACATTGCATAATGACAACTTTTACTAGCTAATTGTTTAATGAAATAATAACGAACTACGAAGATAGTTATAAATTAGATAACGTGTGTTATTTTGTGTTAGTGAATTACTTTTGTTTCTCTACGCACAATTGAAAGCTTGATAACAAATAATCAGTGCCAAAGGGGACATTCCCTCATAAATCTTTTAAAATTTAAGGTATAAATAAGTGGCCCCGGGTTTTAGTTGAACCATTACAATTTGTCACTTCATAGACGTTCTGTGTTAACTTGAAAATGTTTCCAAAAACTTTTATTTTGCTGCTGGCCATCGTTGGCACAGTTCTCGCTGCAGAACCTTCATCAAACCCCACGGGAATGACTGACGATCTCAAGCTGATGGAACTTATGCTGAAGCAGTCGAAATCGGGAGAGAACATCGAGTGTTTTGGTGTCTATTTACCTATTTTACAGGAAGTAGATACTCAATACAAGATCGACTATACCAAATGTTGGAGTGAACGCCAAGCCGGAGCTAATGGAATCGAAGAACGCTATGCCGTATCACGAGACAACCTTACTTTAAGTGCGAATCATATTTGCGGGCCACTGTTGCAATGCGATCAGCAGCAAAGTGACAGCCAGAGTGTGTTTGAGTGTTACGGTAAAGTTGTAAGTGTTAGAAGATGTTGTGAAATTTCTATTTGATCTATAATAATGAACGCTTTCGTTTCAAGGGTGCCGAGAGTGCCACTCCCCTTAACAACTTATCCCTGGATGGCGCTCAACTGGCTCGTGAAATCGCCGAGGACTTCCGTCGCATTGACATTATCGCTGAAGCATGTTACGCCAAGGCTTATCGTACCTATTCCAACGATCGGGCCGATGCACAGGCGAATTTGGAGGATTGTTTGGAGAATGGTGTATCAAAAAAAGAAACAAATTCATTTATTTCAATTTGACTAGTGGTGAAATCAATGGTTCTTGTAGACTAATTAAATTTTTGATGGACTTTTAAATTGCTAAACAATGCATTCGTGTTAATTTTAGCTATTACTCACTTACAAAAACAATGTCATTGATAGATAGATAACGTTGTGTGTTTCGTTTATGTGGCACTTGAAATTTTAAATAACAAATTTGTAATTTATAATTTTTATGCCACTTCAAGTGATTTGGTTTGACAGACTTGGACTTGGATAAATGGCCAACATGTTGCTGCTCCATCCACAACAAATTGTAAGCCACATTAAAATGTGCGCACAAGCAGGAAATTTGCAAGCGCTACATCACATCACATCACATCACATCTTTTGGCATATATAGAAATTGCAGTTTGCATACTAAAAACCTCGGCTAAGGACCTTGTTATCCCTACACTTGAAAAAACACACATAAATTTGTAAAAATATATATATACATATATATATATAATCGTGGACATACAAGATTATAGTTGTCGCGGTATTTAAAAAAACTTTCACTTCGTTCCATTGATTGGCTAGCGTATTATCCGTTCCGAACAAAGGATTAAGAACTCTGTATATTTACTTCATGTGTATGTTGGCCATGTTAGCTAGTGGACAAACTCGATATGCATGCCGGGACCTCAAGTTTTGTATGGCGCTTGGTGAATTATTTAAACAAATGATGGCAAAGGAACATACCCAGACACACCCAAGCACACACAAATACACACATATATCAAGAGCCACAGTTTTTCATCATCTGACTGCCTAACCTCACTCCATTACTGCAGTTTTAGTTCCTTTTACTTCTCCTTTGCCCGTTGCTGTCGTTTTCTCTTTATTTTTTTTTTCTTCTTTCCTCTCTTCTTCTGATCCATCTTTCTGTCTCCTTGTTAGTGGCTCAACACGATGGTAATTTGTGTTTGGTCGGCGAGGTCGGGTCAAAGAGACCAAAGGCCGTCCACCAGCCATGTGAAGCGACAAAACGGAAAGGCACAAGCTTCACATGGTTCCTGTTAGACGGCGTCGCCAACGACGGAAGCTGGACACTGGACGACGAACGCTTGGGCACTGGGCACACTGGGGGCCACTAGGCACTGGGAGAAGGCAAGTCTTTAGGAACTTATCGCATACAATGCGCATTAGCAGTGTCTACATGCGTCCGCATCAAGTTATTTTCATCCTGTCCAGCAGGATACGGACAATGGACAATGACAGAACCACGACAACGACGGAATGAAAAAAAAAAAATAAAAAAATAAACGTCAGACAGACGGTAGGACGTTTGTTGCATATTTCAAATGGTTTTCTTTTCTTTTTGTTGTTGTGCTAACCATTTTGTGTTCACTGTTGCCAGTCAAGTTCAGTCCAGAGGGCATTTCTTCATATTTCTTTATTTTTTTTTTAGATTTATTTTAGATCAAATTATTTGAGAGATTTAAGGTTAGGAACAGGCAAAGATGCATCATACCATTTAAAGTGTTTCGTTTTTAGACGTTCCACCCTTTTGAAATGTGCAACATACCAGTAAAAGTATTTAATTTTTGGTTGTTCCAATCTGCTGAAACATGAAACATACCATTAAAAGTATTTCATTTTTACTCGTTCCACTATTTTGAAATGTTTTCTTGAGCATCTCTTTAAAGAATTATAGACTTGTTTAGAAGGTTTCTAATTGATAATAATTGATGATTAAAAAAAAGCAATTTAAATTTATTTCACTGTTTTGTTTGAATTAAAATGGGATTATTTATGCAACAAAATTGGTGTTTAAGTGTGATGTGGATCAATCAAAAATTTGCATAATCAAGTTAATTTTCCTTAATCGTTGTATTCTTCGAATAATTCATTAGGGAATCTCGACATATGTATGGTCATAAAGAACTTTAAAATTCTTTTGAACTAACCAACAAATGAAAGTTGAGCACACAATTATATATAATTTCCCAGATAATTGAAATAGTTATTGAATAACTAAAGAATCTACTACCACAGTTTGTATTAGAAGCCTCACCCCTTCTGTCATCGATTTAACGCTTCCATAAAAGTGAATGAGGTATAGAGACAACTACTACCAATTTTAGAATAATCGAATTAACAAATTTATATTTAAATAAAAATATTTGAAAATAATTTAATAGTAACATGAATTAAGTTTACCTAATATACTTAAAGATGTTTTTACTTTAACTTTAGTTTTATATATGTGAAATTTGTATACCCTTATACACCTTGTTTTAAATAAAGGGTATAATAATTCTAAAATACTTTGTTATGGTTCTTTTGTATTAGTTAATTGACTTAGCCTAGAAAGGCTTATTTGCTGTTTGAAGTTGACACACCACATGAATATGAATTATTGAAGAACCTAACTGGGTTTTCCCTTCGTTTTACTTATCCATGCAGAGGGTATAATCTAATTGATCAGATGTTTGTAACCCATAGATACATATATACGTTTCTGATTCCAGAAAATATATATATGTTAGTGTTAAGTTTCAATGGTCGAGTCTATCTAGCCGCGATTGTCTAACAGTCTGTGTGTTTCTTTGCACTTTTTATATCTCAAATGTTAAGCCAAATGTTTGAAATTTGGTAGATAAGCTTTTTAGATAAGTAGGTCTAGGCAAGTATAAAAATTAGTCGGATCGGACTACTATAAGATAGTTTTTTATATATTCCTTGATTTTGTTTTCTTTTTTGTATTGAAACCGATTGATGGAACAAGTAGAAGTGCAAGAGTATACAAACTTCAACAAAGCAAAAGTTAATTTCCTTGTTTTTTTCTATATATTTTTTTTTTTGTTTTGCCTTTCTTTATGTCATTTTTAATGGCTATGGTGGCTATATAAAATTTGTATTAACTGTTGTAATTTGTGCAATTTGAGTCAATCAAAAATTAGATCAAATTACATATCAATTGGGTTGGCCCCATTCTAGTTGTTGGTGTTATTCTGGTTTTGGTGTTACTCAATGGACAGTAGCTGCCATAAACAGTTGTTCCTTACCCCATATGTATGTACATATGTATGTATGTGGCACTTACCACTGCTGTAACACCATTTACAATTCTATGTTACATATATGTAAGTGGACCATCTACTCCTCAATCTGCTTCTGCTCATTCTGCCCTAGCGGCAAATTGCAAAATGGACACAATTTTTGCTGCCATTTATTTATTTTTTTTTTTTTTTTTTTTTGCTTTCCTTTCGTCCTTCCTTGAAGTTCCTTTTGCTTTTTGCTTCTTTTCGTTTTCTAGTGCATAAATATAACTGCTATTATAAATGCACACACACTCAAACATATATCCACACGTTCATCTATATAGTATAGATGTATGTATGTATGAATGTATGTATGTATATACATATAGATTGAGGGGGTGTGTGCTACGACACGCATGCAAAACTTTCTATAGAGAAGGGGAGAGAGGGAATGCAAAAGAGAGAGAGAGAGAGCAGCAAACCAGTTCAAGTGCTTGGAAAAAAGTAAAGTCGTCTGGTGACTTAAGTTGTTATAAAAATGCAAATTTTTTTACAGCTTCTACCATTTCCTCGAGCAACAACAAGAGAACATAGAATTTATATTTGTATGGCTATGTATATATTGCATATATGTACATAAACGATAAATATGTATATATATACATATAGGTATAGTATATCCTGTATCTGTATAATGATAACTATATGAAATGGCTGTAATGATTTTGTCAAAATTTTTATTAACTCTAAAACCTGTAGAAACAAGATAAAATTATATTTACAGATTGCTAAAGAGTTGCTAGATATATATATGTATATATAGATATTATATATATAGTATGAATGAATATATATATTGATGCTTAGACTAGACTGATGAATGATATACATATGTATAGATTTAGTGAATCTAAAAAATTGATTTCTAGGCAAATTTTTATCTGTTTATAAAATATAATCAATAATTGGAATTAAGTTGTTAGATCTATACATATACGTATATATATTCTTTCATCTTTATTATATATAGATATATAAAAATCCATTGCATTGTTAAATAAATGTATTCATTTAACCTAACTTTTGAATCAAAATGCATTCAAACTGCATAGAATTGGCCCTACAGCAGATGTTTTAGTTACTAAAGTTTATTCCAAAAACAAAAAGGATAAAAAGAGAATGTTGCAGAAACGCTCATATATGCGTATGCGTATGTGTATGTGTGGGTACGTAGGTGTATATATGTATGTGCCAGGCTGATGTACGACAGAATTATGCGATAAATGTGCATTTTTGTGACTTATTCAAATTATGTATGCGCATCGGTGTGTATCTATCTACTACTACTACTAGGAAACTGCTCGTCGTCTCTTTGGTTGTCTCTTAACTTGGCAGACTTGTACAATTTATGGGACAACGCCTAGGATCAGGACATGGGAAATATGAATGGCAATAAAATGTTCTTCAAAATGCCATATACCGGTAAAAGAAAAGAACAATTTAAGATTAGAATGAGTCAAAAGTTCTTTAAAAAAGTTTAACTGTTAAAATCATATTATAGTAGTGTAAAAAGTTAAAACTTTAAAAACTTAAAAGTTGCCTTTGTAGTAAATAATTGTCTAATAAAACGTAGCAATTGTCCTTAATTGTGTTATTTTTAAATGTATCCTTATGAGGCATTTGTCCTGTTTAGTTATGGTAAAGCAATGATAAGCAGCAACTATCCTTAATTGAAGAAGCTTTTGATGATGAAGTTCTAATGGAATGATTTTACAGTTATTTCTTTTAAGCAGCAACTAATTACGCCTTTGATATATAAACACTCTGAACTGCAGGATATTATTTTTATTGAAAGTTGTATTCTAGAGGTACTAATAAGCCAAAGCTGCAACTAAAAGTAGAAAGGCGAAGTCAGTTGCAGCTTTTATCTATTTTGTACTAGGAAAAAAACTGATAAGGAAACTCTTATGGAGCTAAAAGATACAAGAGAGATAAAAATTTGTTTATTTTTAAAGAATTTCAAGTTAAACAAATTTGCAGGCTTTTGTTATGACTGTACTTTGCATACTGTACCTACATACATACAAACTTGAATAAAATATGTCTCCCAAATTGTAAATTAGTTCACAATGTAAAGCAAAAGTGACAAACTTATATACATAAATACAGATAGATAAACTGATGGACAGATTTTAATTTTAATTAAAACTTATGTGAGAAATGCCAACAAGAAATGTTTAATAATAATAATAATAGGAATAAATGCAAGACAAAAGGGAAAAAGTAGAAACAGAAGAAGTTGTTGCAAAGAAGACGATGGCAGCATGACGAGTGTTGCATAAATTTAACCTACACTGAATGCACTCAACTTGTGCGTCGGTTGCTACTGCGGGAAGGAAGGGGGGGAGGAGAAGGAGGCCATGTAAAACTAACGTTACTACAAAAACCATAAAACAAATTACATTCTGCCAGCGTTGACGTCGCCAAGAAACGCATTCACTCGCTGATGAGTGAGAGCGAGAGACCTAGGGATATTTTGATTATGTGAACCTTGGCAAAATGACTCCGCCTTACTTCCTTTCTTCCTTCCATTCTACTTTCTTTCTCGCTTGTTTTTTTTTTTTTTCTTCATCAGCTTCAGTTTCTTTATCGTCATCATCATCATCATCATCTCGTTCTTCATTATCATCCTTTCGACATCTTCATCTTATGGCAAATGCTGGGCAATAAAAAGCACAACATAAATGTAAGAAAACAACTAAGGAAAAATAATGTCAGCAGATGAGAAAATGAAGGTGGTTTTTTGCATTAACAAAATCTTGTCAACTATTGACTAAAGATATACCCTTACATAGTGAAACATCTATATCAACTGATTCCTACCACTAAGCATTCTTTATTTATTATAACATTTTACATATCAAACAGTCGAACTATAACAAGAATACAATAAAGAGTACAAGACATCTACTTTCCATTTGCATTAGAATTAAAACAGTACTTTGGTTCTCTTTAATCTATGATCACGATGTTATTCTCATGAGAGCGAGAGAGTTACTGCTTAGTTCGCTCTCACGAAGCTCTTACAGTCTAACTAATACACTTACATGCTACTTATTAGTACAACTTTAATATTTTCTTAGAGTTGTTTTTAGTTTTACCTTAAATATGCATACACCCAACAAAGTTATAGGGTATGAACAAGTCAAAAGAGCAATAACAACAACAGCACCGTATAATAATGCATAAATTGTGGCAAGTTGTATTTATGTATGTATATGTATGTATGTGCACATATCTTTCAAACACTCTATTACTTTTTTAGCTCTCTCTTTCTATCACTCGGTCTTAAGCAAGCACGATAGATAGAGAGTAAGGGAGATAGATTAAAATTGCAAAAAATATGCAAAGATTTTTCCACATGGCAAACACAAAACAAAAAAAAAAAAAATACAAAAAGTTTTCTATCTCTTTTTTTTTTTTTTGTTTTTTAATTATATCTTCCTGTCGCCAAGTCATTTCTTTCTCTTCCACTCTCAGTGGATTTGTGTGTGTGTGTGTCTGAGTGTGGCAATTAAAGTCATATAAAAAGCAAGCACTTTCATATACATACATAGTTGGCTCATTTTCTCTTGTTCCTGGATTAAACTTCTCCCGCAATTTCATCTTCAACTCGAAAGCTACAAAATGAAAATTACATTTTTCATTTTATTTGACATTTCTTTTGGGCAGAAACTTTAATGGGTCACAGGGTCAGCTTTAAAGGCCACAAAAGTACACAGAAACACATACACACACACAGACACTGAAAGCGTAATTCAATTCAATTTCCATTCAATTCAATTAGACGAAGAGGATTTAATTGAAATGCCGTCGCCACAGAAAAGCGCAAAAAAAAAAAAAAAAAATCGAAACAACAAAAATAAAGCTAAAAAAAAACAACAAAAAGAAACCAACAAAAAAAAATCCAATTTCATTTTTGAAATCACCGAAATTGGTATACACTTGTGATCTGGTGACTTTATCTTTAATGAAATAATTTTAGTGCCAAAAAGGATTTAATAATATTAAAAATTAATTAACAAAACTTTTATAAGAATCAGAGTAAGAATAATAATAAAGTTAAAATATTAAAATTAATTTCAGTTAAGAGTTTTTTTAAAATACTCTTTTAAAATGTTTGAATTTTTATAAAATGTTGTAAACTTTTTATAAATCGATACTAAATCTGCTTTATTAAGGTACGTTATCTTCTTCTTATATTTTTTAAACTTTTTAAATGACTAGGCAATTAAAATATTTAAATTAATTCGAGAACTTATAAAAAAATCAAGTGAGTTTTGTTTGAAATTAAGTTCTTATTAAGTCAAAAGCAATTTAACAATCTGGCATCCTTGTTTTACTGCGCTTTATTGTGCAACACTGTCATTTCACTTTCTAAGTTCACTTTGCATCGTCCGCAGGAGCTTAAATCTTAACACTTTTGGTTAATATTCTACTAACTAATTTCCACTTAACAATATAAAAATCATCTCTAAATAAAATTAATTTCCATATAATTTATTAAAATTATATATTAAAATAAAATCCTTTTCTAAATGACATAAAAAAATATTGATAAATTGAATTATGATTGCGTGACCTTTGGGGAATCAAATATTATGATAAATGTATATTACAAAGAGCTTAACAATTTGATTATACCCATAATGTTAGGGGTATGCAAACTTTTCAGTGCCTCAGCATAAAATCATGTCCAAACATTTTGTTTTTGTTGTTGGTGTTAGTGTTATTGGTGTTGTCGTAGTCCAAATTGATGTCAATTGATATTGATAATCCATGCATTATGAACGGATAAACAAAGTTAATTGAATCAAAGACGACGCCAGAAATGAGGGAGAAAAATACATGAAAAATATAAAAACTCCTCCCCCAACACCCATCCAGCAACCACAACCATTTGATTCAAGTCTCCATTCATTCATCCATTCAATGTATTCGTTTTGTTAAGTAGTTGTTAAGAATCGAAGAGAAAGAGAAAAAAAAACAAACAAAATGAAATATAGGAAAATGGTTTACGAGTACTTAACGGCCTTTAAATCTGATAACTTCATTTCATTAAGCCGATTATTGGCTCTATAAATTCATAAATTAATACTGATGATGATGTTGGTCAAACAATACGTTGAAAAGTCTTATCTTATTGCATTGACGTTTTTTTTTTTATGGTTTTGACATTGATTTCCAAATGCATTTATAATTCCTGCTTATCGTTATGATTTGAGTGTTATATTTTGATATTTTTGATTATTTTTTTTTTTTTTTTTTAAAAAAAAAACTATTATATCATTTATATCATATGATAGAAGAATTTAAAAATGCTGGAAAACGGCGGCACAATTTGAAATTTACCCTAATTTGCAATGTGTTCTTTATATGTGAATGTGATTTATATCTATATATTGAATGATAGTAAGTAACATATTTCAATTATTAATATTTTTACAAACATTTTTTCCATTTTTATTTAAATTAAACTTTGTTTCAATTTAAATTTAATTATTTTTGTTGCATATTTTAGTCATGGTTCTAATTTTTTTTTGCTTATATTTATAGACAACTTTTTATTCTTTCTTATATATTTTTCATTTATCTTTAAATTGGATAAGAGAGGGAATAGGTTCTTGCCACCTGCCAAGGCGTCAAAATTATAAAGTTTCAACAACAATTTTGCAAGTTTCTTGATGCTTGAAATGAACAATAGTTTTTAAAATGCCACACACACATTTTAATGGTTGCAGTAGTAAAGGCAAGTCGAATGGCTAAAAATGGCAGCAGCTGAATGGTCGAACAAGCGTTGGGGTTAAGGTGAAGGAGGAGGTGGAGGAGAAGAACGATGGTGTATAGTAGTGGGTGGTTGGGTAGTGAGGCACAGTTTTATGAGCTTGGCAAAAAGTTAGCTCTAACAATTATTTTTTGTCGGGCAAAACGCAAAAATACGAAAAATCTACATGACACTGAATGAGTTTTCAAAGTTTTTCAAGAAAGAGAAAGATAGTTAAACTAAAAGAGGCAGAATGCGAAAGTGAGAGAGAGAGAGAGAGAGAGCGGGAGATGGTAGTGACAAATACTTATGTGTGTGTGTGCGTGTGTATGTGTGTGTGTTCGTTTTGTTGCAAATGTGTGTCTAATGTGCAATTCGTTCGAGAAGAAGAAATGGAAAAACAGTTGATACTATATATCCAAATGCACTGTCAAAGCATACGCATTTCTTTTACCTCCCTTTGCTCCCCCTCTCTTTCACTCTTTCTCTCTCTCACACATACCCATACAAGTTGTCTTTTGGGTTTTTGGAGAGCAGAGGAAACGGAAAGAAATCAGGCAATTCCCCAACTCACATGGTTTCTGCTAGTATTCCTCTTACTGACCACATGCCTGTGTATATACACTGAGAAAAATTATATATATACAATACAATTAATCAACTAATTAATCCAAAATTATAATAACAATTTGTCAAAGAGAATGAAAAACTATATAATTAATTTATTTTCCTTTATATATATATATTTTTTTATTATTACCTGGGTTCAATTTCCTCGTATTCTTTATTCTCACTGTTTATATTTTCTGTTCTATTCATTAACCTCCCCTTCCCCTCCTTCTTCGTATCCGTTTTGGTCCATCTTCAGTTGTCTCTGGTCGTTTTTAAAAAACTTTGCGCAATTGTAATTATTTTTCGATTTGCATGCAGCAGTTTTTGCACTTGTTCTAGCCCAAAACTTTTACAACAATAAAACTGGCACTTTCAGCTGCCACTTGCAAGAGCAGTATACTAAAACATCCATCCTCACACCTCCCCTCCCTCCCCCCATTCAATCACATAGTGGACAATGAGGCAAATGCCTTAGCAAATGTTTGTTCGCTTTGTTCGCTTAATTACAAAAATTGCAAAAAGCTTCAAATAATTTTGATCAGCTTGATAGAAGAATTAAGCCAGAGATGGTAGAAATCTCAGTATGGTTTTCCTTTTCTTGCACCACATGAGACCAAATTGAAGACTGATAAAACTTCTCTTGTTCTCTCTCTCTCTCCTAGTAAATGTTGGCAAAAATGTGAAACTCTGCACGCAGTTGTTACATTGTTCACCAATAATAGGGTTCTGGGCTAGAATGTGCAGGGGGGAGGATAGAGAGGATTAAAGCTGCCTGTCAAGTGTTGTGGTATTTGTGGTCATCAGCATGTCCAGCAAATGGGTAGAATGGAAAAAATGTATGTGGATATAACATCATCATCATTGCTCGAGAACAAGTACAAATCACCCTCACCCATATGAGAAGCGAAGGAAAGTCACAGCCTAAAAGTAGGCAATTTCAATCAAATTATTTCATTTTTTTCTCTTTCTGTTTCAATTGCTTAAAAAAGGTTAACAAAAAGAAAAGGAAAAATTGTTCTAGGTAATATAAAAAGTTTATTTAATTGTCTATAAAATTAAATTGGCAATTATATTTTATGTTTCAAAAATTATGTTTTAAATTAAAAATCTAATAGATGGATAGATAGATAGATGCTGCTTGAAAAGTGCAGAAAAAGCAATTACAATCAATTAAATTGATCCTAAGTGTAAGAGTCTTAAATGTTTCTAAAAATGAATAAAAATTTTCAAAAAGTTGTGTTTAGACTTTAAAAATGTCTAAAAATATCTAAAAAGATATTTCAAAAACATTCTTAAAACCAAAGTCAAACTTTTATGGGAATTTTAACAATTTATTTTAAACTTGTAGCAGTCTTAATTTAAGTTTATTATAAATTGTAAAGAGTACAATAAAAGTCTGATTTCGGTTTTTAAAAATATTTTTTTTATTCAACAGATTATTTCAATCAAAGTTAATTATAAAATCTTAGTTGAACTAGTTAAACCAGAGCAGTTCATACTTGAAGAAAAACCAATCAGTGTTCAATAACTGGTTTCTATACAGTGTTGAAAAATTATTAAAAAAAAAACAAATTATATTCAAATTAGTGTAATGTTTCACCTATTAAAAGGCATTAAATTTTTTTAAATTTCTTCAACTTTAAATGTTGTTTTAAATGTACAAAAAATAGTGCTTTGGAGAGCTTGGCCTAAAAATAGTTCAAACAAGTTATAGAGCCACAAATCAAATTGATGCATATAGAAATTGAAACTTTCATTTCCATGTCATAAAAACAAAAAAAATTTTGACAAAACATTTTTGTCCAGATATTAGCACTTATGAATCTAGCAACAAAATAGAACCAGACACACTCAAAAGTACTTCAGAGTACTAACACACTTCCATTTTTAGATACACACATACACAAACACCAGCACAAACACATTTGGCGTCAATTGTTAAACACTTTTGGACAAATTACAAAAGAAATAAAGAAAGAAGGAAGGCAAAAAGAATTAAAAACAAAGAAAAACATCAACAAATTGACAAAAAGTGCAACACATTTGCTGTCAGCGTCTCTGCCCTCCATTGACGTTAACGTTGACTTTGACGTCGCTGCTTACTGCAGCTGTCAAAAAGCATTGCCTACTTTTTGATGCCAAACCCTTTGCAGTGCGTTTTAGTTTTGCAATCAAAGCAAATGGAAGAAAACTCAACCAACGATAACAACAACAACAACAAGGAATAGAAAACAAGAAAAACACAACTGTCACAGACATTTACAATACAAAAAAAAAGTGTTGAAACAGTATGAACTGTTCCCGTTTTCAATTTCGGAAAAACGGAAGTTAAAATGTGTTTTCATTTTGCGATGCGTTTTCAAATCATTTGAATAAAGTTTTATATAACTAAAGATATTTTTCTATGAATCTTTAATATGTTGAGAATAATAATAAGCCTTAGTGAATGAATTTGATTTAGTTATTAATTTACTAGAATTTTTTTTAGAACAAGTTCAAAAAAAGACAGACTATGATAGCAATTGGAATCAAATTGACGAGTTTCCCATTTCCATTATTTAGAATTTGAGTTAGTTATTGTACGTTATTGTAAATTTAAGGTTAGATTAGTTAGATTTACTTTTAAAAACGTTTCTAAGCCAAGAACAGGTCTGAATATTGATACAAACCGTCCATGTATGTTCCATGTTCCATAGCTTTTGAAATGCTACAAAATATTTCTCAATTTATAAAAATTTGATTTCAAAAGTTTTGATTTTAAAAAAAATTAAATTCATAGAAAATTCATGGGTCAGGTTGAGTTGAGGTGGGGGGTTGGGGTAATCAGGCAAACAACTATGCATATCAGTTACGTTACCGCATTTACCCATGGGTTATGCTTTGTTCCGCTGGGGCAAGAGTGAAAAATTTAATACTATATATTTTTTTTGTTTTTTTTTTTTTTGTTTCTTTTGCACATTTTCTAAACTGTCGCTTGCCCCTAAACTATGTATGTGTGTGTGTGTGTGTGTGTCTGTGCGGCCTCTACAACATTTTTCTATTCCAGTTTTCATTTATGCAACATTGCCGCAGCAGCAGCAGCAAGAAAGAGAGCAAAAATGAAAAAAAAGCAAAAAAAAAACCGTTTGAGTTTTTTAAAATTAAAAAACCTGGAAAAATATGCGCGTTGCGTCGCTGCGCTGCGCTGCTGTTGCCATTGCTGCGGTTGCCAGCAACAGCAATAGCAGCAGCAGCAACAACAACAACAACAACTGCACTTGCAGCTGCTGAGTTGCAATTTTTATGACATTTCATTTGCATGCTGCCACGTTGTGTGTGTATGTGTGTGTCTGTGTGAAGTAAGGAGGCGGGGCAAGAGGCAGCAGAAAAAAAGAAGAAATTAAACACAACAGCATCAAGGGAACGGTGCAGGGGTAGGGGCTATGCCATTGCCATGGCAGTTTGCTATGCACACAGAATTGTTAACAATATGCCATCAACGCCCAACGCATCTTGTGTGGGCGTGGCTATTTGACTTTGCCCCTCTTTTTTCATATCTTCCATTACATCCTCAACATCCTTTCACTCGATACGATTCAAGTCCGTAAAGTGAACGAAAAGGAAAATGGCAAAGATAATAAATATAGAGTAAATATTTAAATGTACTTTGATTTCTCAAGGCAATTTGTAACTGTAAGAACAAAATTTTGAATAATAATTTTAAAAATATAAAATAAATTGAAATTTGTCTTATTAAATTAAGAGTTATATATTTGAAAAATAATATAAAAGAAATAATCTAAAAGAAATAAATGCATTTTTAGAAATTTTTGAATTTCTTTTGTGGAAACTTTTAGAATTTAGGTTTTTGAATTTCCTTAGTTATGCATTCTATTTGAATTGTCAAAATGTAATGTAATAATTGAGGTCTTTAAATAGTTATTTAATGTTGGAATTATATAGTAATGTACTAAAAAACTTAAAAAATTTGAATATTTCAGAAATTTTCAAAAAAGATTTCTGAATGAGAATTTTACTTGAACTATGTTTTCTTAATAAAGAAGGTTTAAAAAGGTTTCAAAATCAATATGAAAACATTTCTGATATATAAATTAACTAAAAATTATATTATTACATATATATTATATATAATGACATATGACAAAGAGTATGCAAAAGTCGGTTATAGCTCTCAAAAATTCATTATTTTTGTTGCTGTTTGCTTGGCATTTTTTGTTTTTTTGTTTTGGTTATGCATTTGTTTTTTTTTGTTTTGACCAAATTAATTCAGTTTTGCGCAATTAGATTTGATGCGTTGCATTTTAAATTAATTGGCCAGTTGCATTAATTGGCTACAATCTGGTGTCCTTTGGCCAAATTGTAATATTGCAGAGCCATCAAAATATTTCTTGAAATTTTAAACAAATGATTAAATATAAAAGTAGTTTAATATAATTAGCAAGGAAACTAAGTTTGGCTAGTATTTTGGCTGTCTACCTTAATTCCATTTTTCTATTTTTCTCATTATTATGGTAAATGCAAATTTCAATTGAAAACTGAACCACAAAATGTAAAATGAACTTCAACGAGATGGCTAATTGGAAGAAAAGATAATATTACTTTGACAAACTACTCTAACATTCTATTGTTCTATCCCTTACTCGGTCTATTGCTTTCTAAGCTATTGTTCTTCATATACGTCTCATTAGGACTCACATTATCAATGGAGGACATACAATATGGAAAGAGTTATCCATGTGAACATTGCGTATGCGAATCATCTATTAATGGCGTTTTGTGGGTTAGTGTGCCTTAGTGTGTGTGTGCGTATATGTGGGTATGTGGGTGGTTTTAGTGGGTTAGTGGTTCATTACTCCTACATACTTGCTAATTAGACTTCGCTTGTGGTTTTCTATTACAAAATGGAATTAATATTCGCTGCCATTCACATTCTGGAACATTTCGCATTCGTGACAGTCTTCAAGAGAATTTTTCTTACCTTTTTGCCACCCCACCCAAGCCGCAACAGGCCGTATCTGTTAACCACATCTGTCCTAGACAACATTCATGTGGCTTTTATAACTATAAAAAAAAAAAATTACATCTATTTTGTAGATTTATGTCGACCATAACGAAACTTTTATACCCTTGCAGTGATTGAATATTCAATCATAAGATACAACACATTTAACACATTTAAAACAAGAAAAATAGATCAAAAAAAGTGACACAGGATGTAATAAGTCATATTTTATATAAGGATCTATAAATTTAAATCTGAAGGTTGTGAATTATATAGAAACTTTATAATATAGTTAAAGGACTTTGATTAAGTCCATGAATATTTATAAAAAGTGTATAAAACAATTAACAGAATAAGATTAATATATTTGGCTTGGAAAAAAAAGTTTTTTATAAGTAAAATATTTTGTTGATCTACGATAACTATATAATATAGTTAACCGATGCTTATAAAATTTGGGGAATATATTTATATATATCAAAGACCCACAAATACCAATTTTAAAAACAATCGCTTGATCAACAACAAAGTTATTAAGGTTAGACTCTTTTTTCTGTCGTTTATTGTTATGAGATTTGAGTATATTTAATACTCATCAGATTAGGATGATTCCAAATTATGCCTGGAGTAATAACGAGCTTATACTTTATTGATTGAAATCTATTTATAGAAATCTATGAATTGTATAGATCAAGTATATATACATATATATATTGCAAAAATCTAAATAAATTTTTATGGACTTGCATAAAAATAAGTTAACTTATAAAAGAGTTTAAAGGTATGAATAAAAATGAATTGTCATGGCTAAAAGAGTTGCGAGTTTTAGATTGAATAATTCATTTGAATGAATGTTAGTGCATAGAATACTCATTTGAAAGGTCCTTAAACTTGTTTCTCATATAAAATGTATAAAAATATTCATATGTATAGCATGAATTACTTATTGAATAAGTCTTTGTTTTTTTTGCACCCTTCTCAAGTCAAAGGGTCGAGACGAGGGTTAAAGAAGTAATGTTTTCAAAAGTAATTGAAAAAACGTACCTACTAGTTGCAAATACTTAACTATTAAAGTATAACAACAGAGAAACAATTTACATTTAAGTGGTCAAATTGGTAAATATGACTATAATTGGATAGTTATCTATAATGAATGATTGCAAAGTCATTCATTGAATCATTGATTGAATGTTGATTGAAACTAGTCATTTATGTAATTTTAATCACTTACTTATAGGCAAATTGTTTTTAATGATTTAATTTATTTATTTACTAATTACGATTCATTTGGCATAGAAATTCATTAAGATTTTGCCATTTCCAACTAATTCTTAAATCCCATCATTCTTTGTCTCCCCTTTCTACTGTTTCCATACGCTATGCCTTGCGGCAATTGCTTTGATTTTGTGTACTTTCTCTTTTTTCTCTCTCTCACTTTGTTTTGCTTCTTTTTTTTTTTTGTTTTTGTTTTTGTATTTTTTGTGTTTTTTAGTTGCTTTGTTGTTTGCATTTGGAATTTGACGACGCCTCTTGCAGCTGCGCCTTGATTGATGGCGCCATTGCTACCCACGCAAAGTTAGCCGCCCCGCCGCACCCGCTCTATACCCCCTAGAGTCCCTATTGAAGCAAACCTATTGACAAGCCGCGGGGCATGTGACTTGTGTTTATGTTTATTATTTCTGTTTGACAATCTACGCATTAACCCCTCCCTCTCTCTCTCTCTTTCTCACAATATAGACTTGAACATAATCAACTTGAGCTTTGCATAATTGCTACACATACACACACACACACACACACAGATGGGGTATATATGTATGTATATATTTATCTACACACATATGGAAAAACACTTTAATCAAAATGAAATAGGAATTTGAGAATCTAAACAAATAAAATTGAGAAACTTGCATACAGAATAATATTTAGTATTTTATATTTGCATTTGAAATTCTAAACACGATTCGGATTTTGATATTGAATTTTGATTTTAATTTAGCTCTCACTCTCTCTCTCTCTCTCTCTCTCTGTGAGCATTTATTATCAGCTTAGATCGTTTCTGTATATGAAGGCACATGTGTTTGTCCATGGTCAAGCATTGTGGCTAAATATATATACACACACACACATACACACTATGTATATATATGTATATTTGTATGTATACACAAGTACACAGAGACACGAATGCACATTAAACAATAGTTCGTCCTAGCTGACTGACTGACTCACTGACGAGTGTTATTTAATTACGTCCTAAACAAAATTCAATTGAATTTGGCTTTCACCCTTACACTTTACCAGCCCCCACTCTTTCCTTCTCTTTTTGTAATAGTCTTTTAGAAAATTGAAAGGGCGTAGTCGCCATTTATCTATTCCTCTAGAAATTCTTATTCCTTTTTTAGAAATGGAGAAAAGTTTCTTAATCCTTTTCTATATTATTGCAGATTATTGTTTATGTTCCATTATATTCCATTTTATACCTATATCAATCATTTTTACCATTCTCTTGTTGCTTTTTTCATTGTTTTTAATAAATTTGTTTCAATTTTTTCCCATTTTTACTATTTCTAATTTGTTCCATTTCTTTATTTATATATTCCATTGCCAGTATTTCTGTTTCTGTTTCAATTTTCCTATTCTCTATTGCCATTTCATGTACTAATTCTATTCATTTAACAATTCTTCTTATTCCGTTTCCTATTCTTCTTCCGTTTTCAATTCGGATTACCAATTCCATATGCTTCCTTACTATTTCTAATTTGTTCCGTTTCTTCATTTATATATTCCATTGCCAATATTTCTGTTCCTATTACAATTTTCCTATTCCTTCTTCTATTCCCATTCAATTGCCATTTCATGTACTAATTCTATTCACTTAACAATTCTTCTTATTCCGTTTCCAATTCGTTTCCTATTTCTATTCCGTTTTCAATTTTGATTACCAATTCCATATGCTTCCTATTATGGCAATACCCATTGAAATTTTGCTACACCCATGGGTACTTAGTTGTTCAAGTACTGGTGGCAATGGTTGCATGCAACAACACGCATCACACCCATTTATTGCTAAGTCCGCCCACAGAATGCAAACACATTTTGTTATACAAAATAAACAAATCAAATTAGAATTAATGTGAATAATTAGTCGAAACATAACGCATTGAGGGCATTTATGGTTACGCCAGGATGTTGAAGCCAAGTACTTGCGGATCGGTGGTAGCAGGGGGAGATCCTGTCGTCGTCTCATATATATATATATATATATATATATATATAAGTACTTGCGTGTGTGTGTGTGTGTGTGTGCATGCAATGGCATGCAAGTGGTTTGTTTGTTAAACATGTAATTTGATTTTGTATTCGCTGCCACAGGGAAACATTTCCTATTGGGCTGTGGGTTGCATGGATAATGCTGAATATGTAGGGTACATTGACATTGGGTATTGCATTTCTCTGTCACTTTTATATATACATATATATATATAAATATATATATATTTATATATATATTCCCAGTAGTTTTTGTTGGGTGGTTGGGTAAATGGTTTCTGTACAAAACTAAACTGCAATTTGAGCATTAAAATTTTGTTTGAGACGATGGGGGATTTTCCACATAGCTTTCATCTATTCATGATAATGCATTAATCGCATTTAAGTGCGTTAGCAAATAGGTCAGACAATATAGAATCTTCTCCCTCTCTCCCACTCTCTCTCTTTCTCTTTATTTCTCTTACTTTCTAGCTCTATTTCTCTCCTTATCCCTTCTCAGCCTACCTAAGGGAGCTGACAATAATTGCTTTCTTTACAGACCTTCTGTTCATTTCAACATATGAAGATAATGTCTCATTCATGGTAACGCATAATTGTTCGATTTAAGATTCAATAGCAGCTGGAAAATATAAGATAAACTTTGTGACTGGCATATTTTATAATTTATTATCAAATATAAAGCATTTAAATTCTAAGTTTCAAAGAAAAGTTTAATAAAAGTCCAATTGTAATATCAAGCTCTTAGCAGGTAAGATTCATTGTACTAAGTAGAGTATTCCAATAGTTTACTTTAATTCTGTAACTGCCAGATCACAGATTGGAGTAAGAGTATAAAAAAATTCTAATGACATTTTTTATAAAAGAAAGAAAATTAAATCTATGAATTTTAAATTTTCATAATCTGTTTCAACTTTTTATTCCCAGAACATAAAATGAAGTTTAAGATCCATTTTGATAAAGTTTAGGCAAATGCTAGCTAAGAAGTGGTTTAGTAATATATTCAGTGTTGGGTAACGTTATACAATTTAGAAAATTTAAAGTTCAGTTTGCTTAAATTAAGTTTTATATATAAATGAAAATGTTACATGAGGTGAATGAAAGTCAATTGGATTAGGATTAGATTACACGCAATACCAAATTATAAAAGGTAAGCTTTACCCCGGTAATTTTTCACTGTAATTGTTGGAATATTTCTTTTGCCACACCATCAAGTTTTCCCTTCGTCCTGCTGGCCAACCCATACTCTTAACATTCTCTTTACATTTTCTTCATTTACCTTTTGTGGCTTTTTGCTGTATACCCATCCTAATGCTAATTGATTGCCTTAACTTGCTTCATGTCCTTGCTGCCATTGAAATTATGTACCGTTTTTTTTTTTCACTCCTACCCGCCCCTTCTTTGACAATTTCGTGTTATCTCACATACAAGGCATGTTACGCATGTCAAAGTTCAAAGCCGCCAACGCAGAGAAAATCAACGCAAATCGCTAACTCCACCACAATCCCCCTCGTATGTCAGCAAATAAAAGAAAAAAAAGCAAACAAATAAGATGTGAAAGAAAGCACAGGGAAATAAAGGCAAAGAAAAGAAAAGGGAATACGACAAGATGAAATATCTTTTAAGCCGTAGTCAGTAACTTGCTGGCTTTAATGGCAACGGCTTAGAGGCAGTCTCTCTGTCTACTCTATTGCTCCATCTCTTTCTGCTGTGCCTGGGTGTGGGTGTGTGTGTGTTTGTCTCTTTCTGTGATGCTTTTATTTGGTGCATAATTGAAATTTATGCTTAAATACATTCAACGAGCTGCTGAGCGGCTTATGATCCTTCGTTTTGGGCGCTGCTGCGGCAATCCCGCTCATTTCAACTGAACGATAATAGGGGACCGGGGGTAGAATACACTCTATGTCTGTGTGTGTGTCACTCTCTTATTCTATCTCTCTGTGTGTGTGTGTGTATTTTGCATATTTAACTTTGCATTTGAGCGCTAAGCTTTCTTAGTTTATTATTTAAACAGGAACCAGACGAGAAGCAACAACGTTGACAACGAGATGAGTTTTGGTTAGAATATGAGTAAAGGGGGCATAAGGAGTGAATGATGCTGCCCCGGTTATTATTATGCCGAGTAGCTCTGTAGCCTGTGTCTCTGTGTGTGTGTGTGTGTGTGCCAAGTATTTAGCGTGCGTGAAATTGAGATAAATGTCGCCGGAGTTATGACAAAGCAGCCACAAAATCCAACCAAACCCAAGCAACCAAATGAAAAAGCAAAAAAAAAAGAAAGAAGAACCCACGGTATATGCAAATTATTTTTGAATTGTTTGCCTGCCTCTGCCTGACAGGCAAACATACACTCTCAACGCCATCCCTCTCTCTCTCCCCTTCCCTCTCACAATCACTCCTTTGGCATCATGAAAACTACCATCCACATTCCGGCACATCAGCGGCATCACATCACATTGTCATTAAGATTATGAATTAGCATTCGTAAAGGCATTTTGTCTCTGGTCTCAGCTGTTGTGTTGTCCCGGTAGCGTTGCCATGTCATGGAGGACAGACTTGGATAATTGAGTGTGTGTCTGTCAACCAAGAAGAATATACAATAGATTGATGAAACAGGTGATGCACTAAAAATATGTTTACTATCATTATTAGTAACTTTTATAAATGTATGTATATAAATCATTTTCTATAAGCTCTTTACACACTGTGTTCTGCATTCTGCCAGGGGTCGGCAAGCAGGAGACAAACACAATTGGCAAATTTTTTACTCATACGAGCCGAACGTTTGCCGATTTCATTGCTAAATATTATCATATAACAGAATTTAAAAGAGAGAGCATGAGAGCTGTTACACATGAAAAGATGATTACTCATAACATTTCTCTTGCTCTATTGAATGTAAGTCCAGCTTCAATTGTAATTAAAAGATGTCACTAGAAAGTTTTGTGCAGTGTAAATGCATTCTTTTTAATTTCCATTGAAATTTGTTCGTCGTGATCACTTCGGAAATCATTCGGCTTGTATATTTGTGAAATTTGACGATTGTGATATGTACCGATAACTGTTCTATTTTAAACCTCATTCTTCTTAAAGCATTTCTCCCTTAGGTCAGAGGCAATTTAAGTTTTCTAGTTTCCTCTCTCTTTCTGGCATTTCTCTTGTTTTTTTCTTTTTTTCTCTTGTGTTTTTTTTATTGTTTTATGAGGCCTTGTAAGAGGAGCAACATCTGAGAAGCAACAGCAGCTGTTTGGGCAACTTAAAACATGACTGGCCGTGCTTTTGAACCTTTGGGCAATCTTCGTGTTGCAGCTGCAACAATTTCATAAACTGGTGATGATGCACAGCAAAAGTATTTGTAGGAAACTTCTACTTAGAGATTGGCCTTTTTTTTCACAGACATTTCCGTGTTTGTATCTCAAAGTTTGTCAGCTGTTTTTATTGTTCTCTGCCTTAGTTTTATTTCTTTACATACAAAGAACAGTGGTCCAAATATATATAGCATAATCAATTTGGCATTAAGAAAACAAGTTGATCTTTTAGATTTATTTTGAGTTGAAAAATTTGTACCTACAGTTTTAATTTTTTAATGAAGAAATTTAAGTTTCTTACTTTACCATCTATTAAATACTTGAAAAGTTTAATATTTTACTCAACTCTTACTTTCATATAGAGTATCGGGCAATCGATATTTTAACTTTACTGCCCGAAGGCAACAATCTGTTTCTGTAGTTATTTACAACAAACTATTACTATCTTATGCCATCAATTATGATAAGCATATCACTTAGTTTATATAGTATAGAGCATATATAGTATTTTGCTAACGTCATATGACTGATTAACCAGCTGAAACTGAAATGCAACAAGCAAGTTTATATAAAAGGGATAGGGAATGGAAGTAAGAGTGGGATAGAACATACAAACAGTAAATATGACAGGGCAAATTCAATGTACGATACATGAAAATGCACTTAACGGCAATCAATTGCACTGACTGAATGATGATGATGATGATAAGAACGATGTGCACCATCATCTTGTGCACCTACCGAAGGACACTTGACCCACCCTGGCCGCTGGCGTGCACATCCTTTACTATACAGAAACTATGCAAACGAAACGGAAAAACGGGAAAGCTTAGGGGTGAGGGTGTTAAAAAACAATGTGCACAACACATGCAAATATTTATTTTACTATAACACGCCCATCAATGATGGCAAGTCCACCACGCCTCAAAGCTCAACATCGTCCTTAGAACCAAATATGTATAAGGCCAAAAGAATATTGCGAAAAAGAGAGGAAAAGAAAAAAATTCGCTGAAAGATTCCATTCTACATTTTTCTACCACTCGCCTCTTACCAAGTGCCTTCGTCCCGATCCAAGCAAAAAAAAAAAAAAAAGTTCCAACTTTTCAAATTGTTTTCACTATGAAAATTTTTGTTTTTTTCTTTTTCCTGTTTTTCCGGTTTTCTTTTTTTATCTTTTGCCACAGTGGACCTTGGACAATGGACAGCGAGCAAATATTTCATGTTTATTTTCAAATCATGCGCAAACAGCAAAATCAGATTATGCTAAAAATGTGAATGAAAGAATTTTCTCACGACAGACGGTGACTGACGCCGGCGTCGTCAGTTTCTGCTGCTGCTGCTGCAATCAAAACTTTCCCTCTGTTTTAATAAGAAATAATAATTTATTTACAAAGCAAACTATATATGTACATATGTTTTGATTCATATGAAACTGCCAAATATGTAATATAACTTTTTGATATGCCAGTTATTTGATTAATATAGTACTAAGTTCCGGAACTGATTTCCATGATTCTTATATTGAGAATATATTTTTATAATTTTATTTTAAACAAAAGAAAAACCGAGTCAAATTTTAAATAGTTTATGTTTGAGCTACACTTTTACTTCCTTCTGGTAATTTTTACTAATAGAAGTAGGAACAATGGAATTGCTTGATACATAATAATCCCATAACTGCCTACCTGTATGTATAGTTATAGTAAAACCAGTTAAATAATAGGAACACTTTTCTTCAAAGTTATTTAAAGATTAAAGAATTTAAGAGATATTTAATCATACTGTTGTGCTTTTTTCTATATGTTAATACAAATTAAGTTCCTACATTTAAAAATTATATCTATATGTAAAAAACGATATATGTATATTTTTAAGATTTTTATAGTAAAAACTGTGAAAACTGTTATTATTTACATTTCTTGAGTGCTGTAAAACTTTCTGACTTTCCTGACTGACTTTCCTATACATTCTTTTTAAGATGAGTAACAATAGTGTGACCATATATTCTTCTACTGCAACAGGGTGCATAAAAAGAGTTGAAACAAGTGGAATGGCACACCATGACAATATGAAAACAACTCACTCTAATATATTTTTATCTAATTCTATTGAAGTTTCTATGAGTGAAAAAGTAAATAATAGTTTTAAGAACATTATCCATATGCAGTACCTAACCATTATCTACATATTCTTTAAATATCATTCTATTCAAATTGATAAACTGTTTGTGCAGCAAAGAGATTAAATTTCATTTGATGCTTAAAAAAAGCATTGAAATTGTCCTTTAAGTGAGATTGTTTACCAATTGATACAATTGAGGTTGAGGTTCTTTTTATAAGCTTAAAAGGTAGATTGGCTTACATAACCATTCACTTTAAATTTTGAGCTAATATAATCAATAAAGTTAGGTTATGTTTGATTCAAGAAAGTTGAAGTAATGTTTTAGATAAGATTTATACTTTTATTTTTTTAATTCTTAAATCATTTCAATTGATTGTCATCTCTTTGCCTAATCAAGCCTTTGAATGTACATATATAACAATATATACATACATACATATATATATATATATTTGAATGAAACGACTGTGGTTATTTCCTTCTCTTTCCTTTTCGTTTCCTTGAAGACGTTTTACAAATAGCGCAGTCAGTTTTTGCGCCAAATTTCGCACGAAATTGTCTCGTTATCTTTTGGGCTTTTGTGGCAACACAGAAATGAAAACGAAAGCTTCGTCGTCTAGTAGTAGTATTTTCGTAAGATTTTGCGTTTTGCATTTTGTGCAGCATTTGCAATTTGTCTGAACGACAAGGATGGGCAGAGAAGTAATGGAAGGAATGGTCGGGTGATATGAAAGATGGTTGCCACATCAGCAGTATTCTACAATAAGGTTGCATAATGCACAAAACTCTTAGCCTCAGATGCCTTCATCTCTCATCCTTTTGCTACTCAAGTGGGCGTGGCAAACTTTAGCGGCGTCAACGACGACGGCCTACAAAAACTTTTGCCGAGTCAAGCTGTTTTTTCACTCTTAAGTGAGTGTAAGCGAGCGAACGAACAAACGACTGACTAACTGAGTGGATTGAGATGCTGTCGAAATGGTAGTTGCTACAGTGTATGTATTTACGTTAGTAGAGAGGAAGAGATGAGAGAGGAGAGGGGAGAGAACGGGGGATTTAAGCCTTCTGCCAATGGCATAAAATACACAAATCCATTTTCAGCTTAATCGCTTCTACTTCAATTTGCATTCGTTTGATTGTCTTTTGCAATGGAATTGATGAATTCGCAGTTGTCAAAACACAAAATGCAAAAAAACAAAAACCAAAAAGAAAAAAAGAAGTACACAAAAATCTGGAAAGGATCTTTAAGAGCATTCACATACACAATGATTCTTTATCGCGTATTTTTTTTCTTTTCTTTTCTTCTCTTTGTTGTTATAAGACGAAGGAAAGGAGCTTTATTTCTGACTGCAAGGACTATAACAGTGGCAACTACAATGCAACGTGCTACAACATCGTTTCATTCCATTTTGTCCTTGCACCTCTTTTTGTCATGCACACACACACACACACACTGATATACTCAAACACACTCTTAGTAGCATATTGTAGTGTGCTCGTACGAGTGATAGCTTCATTAGCAGTTCAAATGTCAATCACGACGAGATGCTGCTATTGCCTCGAGTTTGTCTCCGTCTCCGTCTCTGACATTTTCCATCTCTTTCTCTGTTTACGTTTCAGCAAAATTTGCAACTGCATCATTTGGATTTTTGCATACAAGTTGTGTTGATTTGACCCATACCCAGACCCACATCCATACCCATTTCCATTTCCATTTCCATTTCCATCTATGTATATCTACATTCAACTATTTTCCCTTACTTTCATCACATCATTTTCTTTTGCCTTTGGGTGTTGAAGCGAAGTGTGCACATTATGTAAGCACCCGTAGGGTTGGGACACACACACACACATACACACACACACTCACATGCTATGTGCAATGTAAATGAGAATTAAGTCATTGAGAATCCGTTTGCTACGTTCCATGACTTTTGGCACTTCGGCACTTTGGTAATGGAAATTACGTAAACTTGTAGATCCTTTCGGGTTTTTGCGGTGAAAATGTGTAATTAAGTGCCTCATAATGATTGCCTTTACGCATTCTTCCTACTTGACAGCATCAATTGCAATGCATTGCAAAGCAACGGATTCTAGAGAAGATTGCGGCACATGTTGTTATTACAAGTACTTATTTTCCATATATATATATATATACATATATATGTCTTAATATATAAATGTATGTAGGTATGTGTGTGTGTGTGTGTGTATACCAGCATTGTATGTAGTCAAAAGCATACACTAAGATAATTGATAGCCTTGTAAGAGCAAGGAAAAAAAGGAAGAAAATATCTCGTTAAGTTTTAATTTTTGTTTTTAATTGTTAATGAAAATGTTTTAAGGCTGAATTTAAACTTTAAATACCATTCAAAAATCAATTTATTTATTGTAAAATATAAGTCTAAAAGAACTACACTCAAAAAAATAAAGTTACATAAACTTTATTCACTCGTTTTAAGGCAAGAAAAATTATTAATTATATAGCTCAAATGTTAAGTAGTTAATTTTAAAATAAATTTTTAAAATTTATCTTAAATTTCTAAATTAAAAAATCTTTATAAAGTTAAAATTGCTTAATTTTTCACTGCTTTTTGTTTCTCTAAGTGTAGATTTTAGATATAATAATTCATTTGCCATCATATTTAACAAAGCAATTTAATATTTTAAAATTAAATATTAAGAGAGGTCGGCATTTCTTTGTTCTTAAGATTGAGTAGAGGTCAAGATTGTAACCTTAAAGATGCCAAATAATATTCATAAACCATGTCAAATTGATGCTAAACATTTGATTTGAGTCCTGGAAACAGACGCAAGGACGCAGGCCTCAACAACAGTTGGCAAAGTTTCACTTTAGTGTGAAGGAGCAAAACAAAAAAAAAAAAAAAAGCAAGGAGACAGAAGACAGAAGGAACGGTAAGAATTTGACCGAATACGAATTCTCCGACCCACCGAAAATACAAAAACAGAAAAAAAAAAAACCATTTATCGATTTAATTTGTAAGGCATTTTAATGTTTACAACGGCAGCTGCTGTTGCTGTGGCCAAGTAGTTGTAATACCCCATTCCCCCATTCCCTTCCATCTGCTCATTGAATATACCAGTCTCTCTTGCCTATAGTAGTATCCTATACTACCCCTGGAGCCAATTCGTTGGCCACTTGACGCGCACCGCATGTTTAAAATTTTCAATGCGCCAAACGCACAAATTGTTGGTAAATTAAACGCAAATACTGTGGCGCCTGGCATTTGATTGAAGTAGAGGGAATGGTTAGAGGGTATGGTTATGGAAAGAGAGGCAAAATTATATATATATATAAGGGGAAAAGAGAGAGAGAGAGAGAGGTGGCTGAGAATGGGTGGCATTGGTTTGTAGATGGACAAAAGTTTGGCTTTTCGCCTTCTGGTCGCTACAATTTTCAAACTCTTCGAGTTCTTTGACATTCTCCATCTCTTTTTTCTCTATCTCTCTT
Organism: Drosophila neocordata; assembly: GCA_018903615.1. Lineage (NCBI taxonomy): Eukaryota > Metazoa > Arthropoda > Insecta > Diptera > Drosophilidae > Drosophila > Drosophila neocordata. The sequence goes on from JAEIGI010000015.1 coordinate 3,074,613, forward strand.
TGTCTCCCCTTTCTTCTCTTTCTCTCTTATTGTAGTAATTACAAAATTCTGTTATATTTTGTTGCCAAATGCTAATGAAGTCGTTAATTAAAAATTAAATGATGAAAATGCCAAAATTCAATGAAAATTGAATGAACGGGAATGCAAATTGTTTTTTCGTGTCATTTAAAATTTTTAGTTAAAATTGTCAACATTTTCAATAGGGAAATAACTACAAATACAAAATTCAATAATAAAATTGTTTTTTATTATTTAAATGGAATATTTATATTTAAAAAAATTTGGAAATTTCAAATTCTTTTAAATGATTTTTCATTTTAAATGGATGAATATGAATAAAACTTTTTCGACTCAATTAAGACCAATGATATTTAGTTACTGCAAAGGCCAATAAAAAAGCTTTGTTTGGAGTTCAACAAAGATTGAAAATTTTCTCTTTATAAAAATTATTTTATATTAATTATTTAAAGGAAAACAGTTTTAAAGGATTTTCAAAAATCAAGTAGTAGTTTTTTTTTATAAAAAAATTTCAAAGAAACATTTTTAAATATCTAAATTTTTATAAAAAATTATTGTATAAATTATTGTTATTACTTTTCTGTATAATTTGTAGATTTATATTAGATATATAAACAAACAAACAAGTAATATTTGTAAAGTTTTTAATAAGATAGAAAAATTTGTTGTTCCTATATAAAAATATATAAATTTATTATTGCAAACTGATAAATAATAGAAATAATTAGAGAAATTCTTTAGTTTAAGCCAATTCTGTTACTTATATTATAAGCCTAGTTTTAATACAATTCGCTTACAATAAATAAAAAACTATATTACGTATACGACATGTTAAACCAGTTTAATACTTAATATGCTTATTATATTACGTATACGACAAGTTCAAGCTGGTTAATTTTTATTATACAACAAAAATTTTGCAATGTTCCCAACTTTTACATAATTCAAATTCATTATATAAATAAAGAAAACCATTTGTAATCCAATTTTAACAATTATAAATAAAAATTTAATGATGTATACTTATATTTGATCTTCAATTCTATATAAAAGCATTTAATATTTCTAAAATTCATATTAATTTTTTTGTAAGCTTAAATATAAACTATTTATCAATAGAATTAGAATAAGAAAAGGGAAACATTTTTAAATACTTTATTCAAGTGTTAACTTATTTCCTTTGATAACAAGATACATAAAATTTAAATTATAAATTTCCTTTTGTTTATTTTTCTTCTACTTTACATAAAGCACTTTCCTACTCGACATTGATGATGATGCTTTCAGTTCCCGCTGCACTTGACACGGCTCTTCTTTTTAGGGGGAAGCCAAAAGTCTTGCACTTTGCAAATTCACTTCCCAAAAAAAAAAAAGAAAAAACACACACACACGCACACACAAACAGTTTGAAGTCATCAAATACGAAAGTTGCAACGAAAAAGGCATACTGCTAGCATGTTGCAACCACATTGCTCTTTCTACCATGGTTACACGTTCACGTTACATAATATGTTAATGAGAAATTTATTATGGCAAATAAGCCCGATTGCGTTCGCACAGTTCTATATAGTGAGGTCTCAATTTGGTTGCTGCCGTTAGTTAGTAGGGTAGTTTGGGTGCCACTGCATATATATATATATATATATGTATGTAGGTGCTTCAGTGGTTTGGTGTGGGACCTAACGTAAGGCCATGATGAAGGCGTTGTTAAGTGCATGTGGCGTGCAATTAGCGCAAATGGCACAACTGCGGCATACTACTTGTCCACACTTCTTCCCTCTCTCTCTCTCTCTCTCTCTCTCACTCTCTCTCTCTCTTCTTTCTTATTCCAAATCTAAACAGCATCTTTAACACTCTTTACATCTCCCTCATACCCCTTTTCTTTTTCTCACTCTCTCTCTGTCTTTCTTCAACACCTTCATCCTGTTATTATTATTTTCATTATTATTATTATGATTATTATTGCTGCTGTTGCTTGGTTGCATTTTGTCCCATTATTATTAGTGGACTGCCAAGAACAGCTGTAGAACGGCGTACTTTCGTTTTTTTTTTTCTTTTTTTCCATTTTCAATTACAACATTTTCTCAATTTTCATGGGAAATTGTATTTAAAACTTGCATAAAAACTAAGGCTTATGTTTTTTATATTTATATTTTAATTTAAAATAGTTTACTAATAATTATTAATTATTTATAGCATAAAAATATTTAAGCAAATTAATATTAATATAAACAAAATCAAAATTTAAATAATTTATTTATTTTTCTTGACATTTAAACATAATTGCTGCCTAAAAGTATGCTAAATAAACTAGCTTTGCAATTCTATGGGAAACCAATTTGTCTGTGAATACAAGCTTAAAGTTTATTAATCCCTAAGGATTTCTATTAAAAAATTTAAAGTCTAAACATATAAAATTAGATATTATTAAAAATAATGATTAGTTTCTATATTTTCTTATAAGAATTAAAAATTTCTTAGCTCATTTCCTGTTATATAATTAATAATTCCAATTGACCTCTATAAAATAAAATCTATTTAATAAAAAGTAATCATAAATTGTGAAATAATATTCTTATTTGTGTGGTGTATGTGTGTGTGTGTGTGTGACAAATTTGCCAATTCAATTTTGACCATTATGTGTCTTTTCTATTTGGTAGTTTCCGTCAACCGTCATCAACCTGCCACAGCAGCTGTCAGCTGCATTGAAGTAAAAGTCAAATTGTGGCATCATCATCAACGGGCGGCCATTTGAGGGGGCAGTTTAATTTCTTGTTGGGCTTTCAGCTCACGTCTTTGTCAGTCAAATTAAGCAGGAACAGGAACAATAGAAATGGTAGAAACAGCTGGAACGGAAGACCTTCCCATGACTTGCGGACGCAACTGTACTACAATTCTCAATCAATCTGCAAGTGTCTATCTATCTATCTATCTTTTTCTCTCTTCCACCTCAATGCACTTACTAACTAACCCTTAATACAACAAAGTTTCAGTTAGAATTTTGCATTTTTCCTCTTTTTTTACCACCCTCTTTTTTTTTTTTTGTTGGTTTCTTTTCATAACTTTATAACTTTTGCTGTAGTTTATTAGTGGCATCAGCGGTGCTAATGCCAGGTGAGCTACACGCAATTAACCTGCACACACACACACACACACCCCCTCACACACCACATACAAGCAGCTAAAAGGTAGGCAATAGAAGAGAGAGTGAACACGTATCAGCCAAGTACAGTAACATTTGCATATAGCAAACAGTTTAATACTCTTTTTGTTTGAGTTTCTGCTAAAAGTTATATTCAAAATGTTTCTAAAAGGCAATCAAAAATAAAAAGTTAACCCCGCTTAGTTACGCTTTCAAGCCAGTTTCTTAAAACTTGACTTATATTACTACGATCTACAGATTTTCATATTTTGTCTTAGACTTAAGTAGTTTTTAGGTACTTTTAGTCTTCTATTAACTATTTCAGTCTAAGACAAAGACTTTGCCATTTGTAAAAATTTCAGCTAGAACTTTGTTTATCGTTAAAGGGAAGTTAACTTTTAAACTTTCAATATTGAAGTATCACTGTAATTTATGCATATTTACTTTACTTTATTAGGTACTAACCGCTGGCCAGGTGCCCGCCACATTTGTGTACAAGTGTGTGTTAGTGTGAGTGTGTGTGTGTATTGTGGTACATACTGTAGCATGTCCTTAGGCTCCTTGGCTGGCCAGCTGCCTTAAAGCCGCACAGCATCAAGTTTTGTGTGATGTTGCTGCTGCAAAACTCTTGCCCCTAATTAGAAAAGCAGTCACGCTGTGCTTTCCTTATAGACATACATACCCACACCCTCACACACACACACACATACTGCCACACCCAATACACTTACATAGAAACGGAACTAAGCATACAGCAAGAAAGAGATGCCACATCATATTGTTATTAATTCTTAGGGCAAGAGTTCTCTTATTTGCTGGACCTCTCTATCTCACTTACTCTATTTCTTATTCTTTCTAACATTGTGGGGAAAAATGCACCAAAAACAACATTTTCTATAATTGCTTTCATTTATTATTGTTTAAGAGCCTCTCTCTCTCTCTTTAAATTGTTCATTTTCTTCTCTTTTGCCTTTTTCTTTCTTTTCTCTTTTTAATTCTTAGCAGCATTTTTCTTCTTGCTGTTTTTTTGGCTTTTTGCCTTTAAGCCAAGGCAGAGCAATTAATGTGCATTTGTTTTGGCTGGAAAATTTCAATAAAGTCTGACTTCAAAAATGAAAAAAAAAGAAAAAAAATAGATGTAGACAAAAGCTACAAAATTCAATGTTGCAATACAGTGAAATCAGGCAATGAAAGAACAGTACACCACATCGGGGTCACCATAAAGTTTAAAAAGTTTTTACAACCCATTAAAAGCAAAAAGGCTAGAAGAATTTTATATTTTATATTAGTTATTTGTATTTTCTTAAATTAGCAAAACTAAAACATAAAAATAAAAAAGTTTCAACATTTCTTTTATACATATATATATATATATAAGTATGTGTGTATGTGTGTTAGTTAGGACTCACTGTAGATATGTATGGGCTGCTGTTTGCCGTTGCTTTTGCTGTCTCTAGTTTATTGCATTTTTGTGTTGAGCTCAAGTCAAGTTTTGGGGCGATTGGAGCCGACCGCAAGTGAAGTGAAAGCGCGCCTCAGCTTATGCAACAACGCCTTTTGCCAATAAAATAAAAGCAACTGCAACATAGCCAACTCAGCAGGACTCACAACTGAACTAAAACGGGGTAAATGCGGAGAAAGTTGTAGGTAAGAAATGAAGAAGAAGAGCAAGCGAGCACGCAGCATGCGGTCGTCCTTGCCGTTGTAGTCATCGTCATCGTCGTCGTCGTCGTCGTCGCCGTTGCCAGCAAACTAATTAAGTTTAGCAGGGAAAGACACTGCAGGAGCTAAGATATAGCTAGAGTTGGTTAGTAGCTATCTACCCTTACTCATTCCCCTCTCTTACCAGTTTAGCTCATTTCAACAACTCAGCTTACCCTTTCCACTCGCTCTCCCGCGTCTCATTTTTCTCTCTCATTTTGGCAACGCATCAACATGACGCGCACTCTCTCAATTTACTTGCCAACATTCACAACTAAATTAGAAGCATAAACTTTTGCTTATTGTTTTTAGTTTATGTCTCTCCAAGTTGCTGACATACTTGCAACAAGCGGGCAACAAAAATACAACCAAAATTTAATAATTTGCTTCAAAGTTGCCAAACGAAAAGAAAACGAAAAGTGTATAAATCGTTTTGGAAATGTTATAACCACATTAAAGTTCCTTAAGCAAGGCTCTCTACCACTATAAAAACGAGTTCTCATAAAGATAAAAAACTAATCTATCATTCATATACGATCAAGTTGATTAAGTCGTTGGTCCAGGATAATGTTTTAATGCAACAATTTGTACAAGTTTCTTGTTCCTGTAATAATCTTTTCTATAAATTTTAATGAAAATATGCCTAAGGACATTCTTCTTACTAGATTTGCCTATTGCTTTGTCATTTGTGGTGCAATATATGTAAATGGAACTCATGCTGTTGCTGCTGATGCTGTTGCTGCTGTCCCTGTTTGTTGTTCAAGATAAAAATTCTTTATCTAATTGAATTTAGTGGAAGGGTAGTGAGCTGAGTTGAGTGTTGGCACAATAGTGACACGGTGCGTGCCTGCGGTTTGTTCACCATTCCATGCACATAATTCAAAGCCAAAATCTGTTGTTGACATGAGATGCCAAGCAAACACAGCAACAGCAACAGCAACAGCAACACTTACAATAACGGCAACTACAAAAATGTGTAAGTTGCAATAGTTTAAACAACAAACTTTCTAGTATATATATACATACATATGTGTGTGTGTGTGTCTGCATGTGTGTGTGTATGCGTTTATGCGTGTGTGCGTGCAGCTGCAAGTCATTTCGATTGCAACAGTGTTAACCACAAACTTCCGATTGCATTTTCACACAACAACAGCGACAAGAACAACGACGACGACGTCAACAACGATGACGGCGAATCTGGCAATGGCAGCTACAATGTTGTTTCACTTCATCCATACACTTATCAAGATGGTGAGTTAGTTGACTTCATTAAACATTTTGCATAACAAATAAAAGGTCAATGGATTTAAATGCAAAATATACTAAATAAAATTAATTACAATATTTAAAAGGAAAATAAAATCTACTCTAACAAAGAATTGTATAAATTTAATATACTAATTAAAATATTTAATATTTTAGTCAGGGGACAGAGACTCAACAAGGCCTCTGCTTTCAAAACGCATCACACTGAGACTCTCTTTATTATCTTTGTTCTCTTTATTCTAAGATCACAATGTAGCTCTCACGAGAGCGAGAGAGTAACTGCCTAGTTCGCTCTCACCAAACTCTTAGAGTGAAACTAATACAGTTATATGCTACTTATTACTACAATAACATACATATATTTAATATGACAATTTTAATAGTTTTTTTGTCTTGTATTTGAAGTCTTAAAACTTTTGGCAATCAATAGAAAGTTTTCTTCATTTTTTTTTATAATTAATTTAAATATATAATATATATTTTTCTTTTGTTAATAAAATTGTTAACTAAATGTAATTGCCTTAAAGGTGTTTACTTCTATTTAAAGGAAAAAAGTTATTTTTTGTTTCAAATCTTTTTAGAATTTATTTACCAAGGAAATATTTGTTTCTTTTTATGTTTTAATATTATGATTTATTTGAAGTTTTATTTATTTAATACAAAATATTTGTTACATTTTTTTGGTTTAAAATCATGATTTATACCAAGTTTTATTTATTTAATCATTAGTATTAATAATTTCTAAAATTTATTCATATAAAACCTACAAATAATATGTTAGTAAATTTTTTTATAATGTAAAAATAATATTTTTCTTTATTTTCTATAATATTAAAAAACAAAAAAATTAAATTTTTAAAAATATTTTTAAAATCATAAAATAAAATAAAGCTTCTCCAAGACCCTTATCCTCCTTAAAGGCTTTAATTAAAATTTTTAAAAAATATTTTGTTTATTTTACCTAATTTAAAGTCAACTTAACAAAGCAATTGACTAATTCTGCAAGAAATTTAATTTTAAAGGTAAAAATAATTTTAAATTTTTAACAATTAAATAAAAAAATTGACTTAATTGTTAAAAAAAAACAAAAATAGACTTAATAAAAACTAAAAATATAATGAAGAAAGAGGAAAAGGGGTAGAAAGCTAAGAGTTCTAAGGAAGTTCAAAGAAAGTTTAAAATTTTTAAGAGGTAAGAAAATAGACAAAGCTGTATTAAAAAAAGGTAAGTAAGGTCCTTATAGTCAAAAGGTCATGTAGGATATAGTTTGATAGAAATCTTCCTAATAATAGAGACACAACATTTATTGTAGGACGACGAAAAGAGCTATATTAAGATTTCCTATAAAAAATGAGACAGAGTTTATTTCCCATAATTAAAAGTTTATGAAGTTTATGAAAAAATAAAATTGAACTGATGAGCTTCAAGTTCAATAAGGAGCTAAGGTTAAGAAAAAGGGGCTTATTAGGATATTGACGAAGAAGTCTGCTTGGCTATTAGATGAGTCTCCGAAAGGCAAAATAGAAATTGTTTTTAAACCGATTCGATTCCAAACTAGAAATAATTAGTTTTTGAATTAATATTTATATATAATATATTTCAATTATAGTTTTTATGTCTTGCTTATCTTTTTACAACACTTGAGCTAAAAACCAAAGAAATCTTTCATCAAGTTAATAAATAAGGAATAAAACCTTTGAAGAATCATCTAAGGGGTAAATCGAGTCCATAGTTTATATGCAATTGGAAGAAAGAGTATCTGGATGTCATATGGTTAAAACTTTGGATGATTCAACAACACTTTCGCTAGTTGCAACAAACTGCAACTGTTGGCGGCCATTTGAGAAATTGTTGCAACACACGCGCCTAAGGGGACCTGACAACACAGCAGAAGCGGCAGGTCAAGGGGCAGTTTGAGGCGCTGACGAAAAAACAGTGCGGGAAAAAGGACTCGTGAGCTGATGTTGCCTGACAGGAGCCAAATAAAATGAAAGAAAGAAAAAAAAACAACAACAATCCCAAAAAGAAGAGAAATAAAAGAGAACGAGAGAGAGAACGGGAGAGAGGTAGAGTAGTAAGGCAACAGCCATGGCGTATGGCGTCTATTGAAAGTGACTGCTGACTGCTGACTGTGTGCGCCACAAGTGTGAAATATTTTTGCAAAGAGAACGTGAGAAAGGCGTGTGAGAGGCAGTTGAAAGCGCAGGGAACTAATCCACAGTCACCGCAATTGCACAAGGGTGGCGGTGGCTTTGGCGTTGGCGGTAAGGGTGAGAGTGAGAATGGAGGTAAGGGGTCTAGGGTCTATGGGAATGTAACTGAAGTAGCGTACTGTGACAGGCTGCCGAATCACGGAAATTGTTTTGCCTTCACATACATACATATATGCATGTGCGTACTCCCCTACTCTCTTGCTAACTCTTTCTCTTCGCGAATGCAATGTTCTATCTCTCTCTCTCTCTAGCACTTACCCTGACCTTTTGCCTAGAATTGCAGTCACAGAAGCTCTGCCAAAACAGTTGCAAGGACACAAAACGTTTTTGGCATTCTAGGCATCCCAACCCATATCTGTATCACTGCATATGAGTGTGTGTGTGTGTGTGTGTTAGTGTAGCCATCGTTTATGTTCATCGTCCTGTGTGAGTTTGTGCAGCTCGACAACAGATGCCGCCTGCCAAAAAGCCAACAGCCAACATTGACTAACTGAACAAAGCAGCTCGCAGATAAACCAGAAAAAAAAAAAAAAAAAAAAAAGAAAGGATACGAAACGAAAAACCAAAACCGAGTTTCATTGATTGACTAGGACTCGATATAAAAATGCTGCAGAAAGATAATTACACGCACACATACATACTGCAAAAGTCCAGCGAGTTAATTAAAAAATCATTTGCTGCACATAATGATGCAGAGAAGAGAAGCCTGACACATAGGGGAAAGGGCAGGGAAAAAGAATTGCCACAATGAATGAGAGAATTGAACACTTTTTCTTTTTTCAAAATAAAAATCTGTTGCCCTTGCTAGGGCCCTTCATGTACAAATTGAATACTTAAGCTACAACTAAAAGCTGACCATCAAACAATTTGATTCAATCTTACAATATATATATATATATATATATATGTATATAAATACTTATATACATTTGACCCTTACTGACTTTCATCTTTAGCACCTGCTGTCCGCCACTTAAACCTTGCTTTACACTTCTTTCCATTTACCATTTACCATTTCTTTCTATTTCCTTTTTTTCCTTTCTTGTATTCTAGCATTTGTTGGGTGAACCCGGCTAAGCATTCAATTACTTGCAATTTGTTTAGCGCACATTGCGCCGAACTTGAACTTGTTTGTTAACTGAGCAACGGCAACTCACTGAGCAGTTCACTTCCTGTTGGGCAAGAGTTGTGTGCGGGACACTGTAAAAAAAATGTTCATATTAAAGATCTCCTGATAGTCCCTATATATAAGAGTACAGTTATTGATAGAATTTGCATTACCTTTTGCTTGTTTTGCGGCTAAAACTATTTGGGAATTATAACTTAATGCAGCAGAAAAAGGGGACCAAGGCTAGTAAAGGTGCAGAATATAATAAGATCACAATAAGATTTTTGATATAAACAAACTAGACAACAGTTCTGTTTGTTTTGTACACAGAATATGTATATATAATAATAAATATTATTATTTTTTTTAAATTTCTGCATTGATAAAAAATAAATATGAATTTTTAACTTTAAATACACTTTATATAAAAACATAAGAAAACTCTTTTGGCTGTCTATCAACTTCCTTTACATAGTCTTAAATGGATTGAGGAGACATGAAAAGAGTCTTTGCTTTAGATAATATTTAATTATAATTAATTTTTTAATTTATACTCATTTGTTAGTGTATTTTATTTAAGAGATAGTTAAAATTATTAAAAATTTATGTAATATTATTTATCTTATTATTTGCTTCAAATGTTCATGTTTTTAATATACATAATTAATATTATTTTTTTTTTCAGTGTATGGGTATATAAAGAAAATTCCTTTGATAATCTAGCGTCTAACAAAGTTATGGCTGGCCCAAGTCAAGCAAGTCCAGCCAAGCAGATGCGAACGAGAATGAAAAGCTAGCTCAGAAACTTGGCCACAGTTGAGTGGCAAGCATCAAGGAGCAGCAGCAGACACCAGCCACCAGGCATCATATACACAAACAAGTGATGTTAGAGGAGTGAGGATAGAAGGGGGGAGTATAGAAGTAGCTAAAGAGCTAACTAAATTCATTTAGCTGGCAGCTTTTCTATATCTTCAAATACATATATCCTTGAGTTTGTTGTTCAGAAGACAAGTCCTTACAACATGTGTGGAGACACTTTTTCTCTTACCAGCTTTAGTTTTTCGTTTTCTTTTTCTGTTTTAGTTGTTGTTGTTGTTGTTTTTCTTTTTCTTCTCTTTGCGGCCAGCCAAGGTGCAAGCGTTGTCGATGTCGATGTTGCCACATCATTATTTCACTTGGTGAGCAATTGTTGTTTGCCCAAGGACACAAAATGTGGACACACAACTGTCACAGCAGAAACCGCAATCCGCCACTACCTCCCCCACATACGCCTGTCCCCTCATCTAACTTTTATACCCCCCTCCATATACGGCACTTGACATCAAATGATGTGCAGAGCACAGGCAAAATGGGCAACAGTCGGCGGCAAGCGTGATGGGTAGGGAGCTTGGGGTTGGGGTAAGGTAAAGAAAATGGAATGAAGCGAATTTATTTGTTTTGATCTCATTTTTATTGCCAGCAATTTAGCAATGACTACAAATCGCTCATTTCTAATGGACTGGCATTTGTCCTGTCCAGGACAGAAAGGAAGAGCAGCAGGAGCTTGGTTATTACTTGTGATTCATTTGCCACGATTAATTGAAAATGAAAATTGAAATGAACATCAAGCAAACGAGAGCATATACAATGCGAATGAATTCTATGCTCAATTTACATTTGAAGAGGTAATATTTTAATGTTTAAGTTTAGTTTACTAATCCTAATCTTGTTACTTATGAAATTTTTCAACACTAGCAAAGAAGAAAGCATCCACGGAAAAATATATTGGTTATGTGGTTTTTATTCCAATCAAAGCTTATTCGTTCTAGAGTAGCTAACAAAAATATAAATATTATTTAGAGTTAAAAAATATATTCTTCTGAAAATAACAAACTGATGTGCAAAGGCTTTTAGATTACAAATAAAGAAATTTTTTATATTTACTAGAAATATTGTCTTCAAATTGATTTCTAATATTGGTAATTATTAAAAAATAATTTATTTATAAGCAAATTAAGTATAATAGATGGATGGAGAAGGAAAATGTATGAAATATCAAAAAGGCAATCATCAATAAGTTTACTGATATATAAATATGATATACAAGGTGTGACTAGCTACACAAGAAATTCAAATATCTACCAACACTTGATTTAACAGAATGTTAGCAAATTTATAAATGTTGATGGAAAAGTAATCGCTGTATAGTTTTTCCATAAAAGCAAATGGACTTGCAAAAGATTTGAAATAATAATTATAAGCAATTACTTATACTAACTAAAAATTCGGGCATAAAAATATCCTTTGGTCTTGTTAAATATTTGAAAATTAGTTATTTTTAACCAAATTTAGTCGCAACTCTTCTCGTGGCTCCGCACTCCTGAATAATTCCGGAGACAAAACATTCAGCATAAGCGGCACCAGAGCCGATAATGGCTATTACCCGCATCTTTCCCCACTCCCTCCCACCATAAGTTTTTCTCGTTCAAACGCTGCGACTTTAGCAATTCTTTTTTTTCTTCTAAGTAACGGGAATTAGAAAAGGGGGAAACTTAATTTATGAATTATAAATTTATTAATTATAATTATTATTGTAATTATATTTATAATTATTATACCGCTGCACTACCGCTAGACTACTGCAGTACTACCGCTGCACTACCGCTGCACTACCGCTGCACTACCGCTACACTACTGCAGTACGACTGCAGTACTACCGCTGCACTACCGCTGCACTACCGCTGCACTACCGCTATACTACTGCAGTACTACCGCTGCACTACCGCTGCACTACCGCTGCACTACCGCTGCACTACCGCTACACTACTGCAGTACTACCGCTGCACTACCGCTGCACTACCGCTACACTACTGCAGTACTACTGCAGTACTACCGCTGCATTACCGCTGCACTACCGCTACACTACTGCAGTACTACCGCTGCACTACCGCTGCACTACCGCTGCACTACCGCTGCACTACCGCTACACTACTGCAGTATTACTGCAGTACTACCGCTGTACTACCGCTGCACTACCGCTGCACTACCGCTGCACTACCGCTGCACTACTGCAGTACTACCGCTGCACTACCGCTGCACTACTGCAGTACTACCGCTGCACTACCGCTGCACTACCGCTACACTACTGCAGTACTACCGCTGCACTACCGCTGCACTACCCGCTGCACTACCGCTACACTACTGCAGTACTACCGCTGCACTACCGCTGCACTACCGCTACACTACTGCAGTACTACCGCTGCACTACCGCTGCACTACCGCTGCACTACCGCTACACTACTGCAGTACTACCGCTGCACTACCGCTGCACTACCGCTACACTACTGCAGTACTACCGCTGCACTACCGCTGCACTACCGCTGCACTACCGCTGCACTACCGCTGCACTACCGCTGCACTACCGCTGCACTACCGCTGCACTACCGCTACACTATTGCAGTACTACTGCAGTACTACCGCTGCATTACCGCTGCATTACCGCTGCACTACCGCTACACTACTGCAGTACTACCGCTGCACTACCGCTGCACTACCGCTGCACTACCGCTGCACTACCGCTACACTACTGCAGTATTACTGCAGTACTACCGCTGTACTACCGCTGCACTACCGCTGCACTACCGCTGCACTACCGCTGCACTACCGCTGCACTACCGCTGCACTACCGCTGCACTACCGCTACACTACTGCAGTACTACCGCTGCACTACCGCTGCACTACCCGCTGCACTACCGCTACACTACTGCAGTACTACCGCTGCACTACCGCTGCACTACCGCTACACTACTGCAGTACTACCGCTGCACTACCGCTGCACTACCGCTGCACTACCGCTACACTACTGCAGTACTACCGCTGCACTACCGCTGCACTACCGCTACACTACTGCAGTACTACCGCTGCACTACCGCTGCACTACCGCTGCACTACCGCTGCACTACCGCTGCACTACCGCTGCACTACCGCTGCACTACCGCTGCACTACCGCTGCACTACCGCTGCACTACCGCTACACTATTGCAGTACTACTGCAGTACTACCGCTGCATTACCGCTGCATTACCGCTGCACTACCGCTACACTACTGCAGTACTACCGCTGCACTACCGCTGCACTACCGCTGCACTACCGCTGCACTACCGCTACACTACTGCAGTATTACTGCAGTACTACCGCTGTACTACCGCTACACTACTGCAGTACTACCGCTGCACTACCGCTGCACTACCCGCTGCACTACCGCTACACTACTGCAGTACTACCGCTGCACTACCGCTGCACTACCCGCTGCACTACCGCTACACTACTGCAGTACTACCGCTGCACTACCGCTGCACTACCGCTACACTACTGCAGTACTACCGCTGCACTACCGCTGCACTACCGCTGCACTACCGCTACACTACTGCAGTACTACCGCTGCACTACCGCTGCACTACCGCTACACTACTGCAGTACTACCGCTGCACTACCGCTGCACTACCGCTGCACTACCGCTGCACTACCGCTGCACTACCGCTGCACTACCGCTGCACTACCGCTGCACTACCGCTGCACTACCGCTGCACTACCGCTACACTACTGCAGTATTACTGCAGTACTACCGCTGCACTACCGCTGCACTACCGCTGCACTACCGCTGCACTACCGCTATACTACTGCAGTACTACCGCTGCACTACCGCTGCACTACCGCTGCACTACCGCTGCACTACCGCTGCACTACCGCTGCACTACCGCTGCACTACCGCTACACTACCGCTGCACTACCGCTATACTACTGCAGTACTACCGCTGCACTACCGCTATACTACTGCAGTACTACCGCTGCACTACCGCTGCACTACCGCTACACTACCGCTGCACTACCGCTATACTACTGCAGTACTACCGCTGCACTACCGCTGCACTACCGCTACACTACTGCAGTACTACCGCTGCACTACCGCTGCACTACCCGCTGCACTACCGCTGCACTACCGCTGCACTACCGCTACACTACTGCAGTACTACCGCTGCACTACCGCTACACTACCGCTGCACTACCGCTACACTACCGCTGCACTACCGCTACACTACAGCAGTACTACTGCAGTACTACCGCTGCACGGCCGCTGCACTACCGCTGCACTACCGCTGCACTACCGCTGCACTACCGCTGCACTACCGCTACACTACTGCAGTACTACTGCAGTACTACCGCTGCACTACCGCTGCACTACCGCTGCACTACCGCTGCACTACCGCTACACTACTGCAGTATTACCGCTGCACTACCGCTGCACTACCGCTACACTACTGCAGTACTACCGCTGCACTACCGCTGCACTACCGCTGCACTACCGCTACACTACTGCAGTACTACCGCTGCACTACCGCTGCACTACCGCTGCACTACCGCTGCACTACCGCTGCACTACCGCTGCACTACCGCTGCACTACCGCTGCACTACCGCTGCACTACCGCTGCACTACCGCTGCACTACCGCTACACTATTGCAGTACTACTGCAGTACTACCGCTGCATTACCGCTGCATTACCGCTGCACTACCGCTACACTACTGCAGTACTACCGCTGCACTACCGCTGCACTACCGCTGCACTACCGCTGCACTACCGCTACACTACCGCTGCACTACCGCTACACTACTGCAGTACTACCGCTGCACTACCGCTGCACTACCGCTGCACTACCGCTACACTACTGCAGTACTACCGCTGCACTACTGCAGTACTACCGCTGCACTACCGCTGCACTACCGCTGCACTACCGCTGCACTACCGCTGCACTACCGCTACACTACTGCAGTACTACCGCTGCACTACCGCTGCACTACCCGCTGCACTACCGCTACACTACTGCAGTACTACCGCTGCACTACCGCTGCACTACCGCTACACTACTGCAGTACTACCGCTGCACTACCGCTGCACTACCGCTGCACTACCGCTGCACTACCGCTGCACTACCGCTGCACTACCGCTGCACTACCGCTGCACTACTGCAGTACTACTGCAGTACTACCGCTGCATTACCGCTATACTACTGCAGTACTACCGCTGCACTACCGCTGCACTACCGCTGCACTACCGCTGCACTACCGCTGCACTACCGCTGCACTACCGCTGCACTACTGCAGTACTACCGCTGCACTACCGCTGCACTACCGCTATACTACTGCAGTACTACCGCTGCACTACCGCTACACTACCGCTGCACTACCGCTGCACTACCGCTGCACTACTAATACTACTGCAGTACTACTGCAGTACTACCGCTGCACTACCGCTGCACTACCGCTGCACTACCGCTGCACTACCGCTGCACTACCGCTGCACTACCGCTGCACTACCGCTGCACTACCGCTGCACTAGCGCTGCACTACCGCTACACTACTGCAGTACTACCGCTGCACTACCGCTGCACTACCGCTGCACTACCGCTGCACTACCGCTGCACTACTGCAGTACTACTGCAGTACTACCGCTGCACTACCGCTATACTACTGCAGTACTACTGCAGTACTACCGCTGCACTACCGCTGCACTACCGCTGCACTACCGCTATACTACTGCAGTACCGCTGCACTACCGCTATACTACTGCAGTACCGCTGCACTACCGCTACACTACTGCAGTACTACCGCTGCACTACCGCTGCACTACCGCTACACTACTGCAGTACTACCGCTGCACTACCGCTGCACTACCGCTGCACTACTGCAGTACTACCGCTGCACTACCGCTGCACTACCGCTACACTACTGCAGTACTACCGCTGCACTACCGCTGCACTACCGCTATACTACTGCAGTACTACCGCTGCACTACCGCTGCACTACCGCTGCACTACCGCTGCACTACCGCTGCACTACCGCTGCACTACCGCTGCACTACTGCAGTACTACCGCTGCACTACCGCTGCACTACCGCTATACTACTGCAGTAATACCGCTGCACTACTGCAGTACTACCGCTATACTACTGCAGTACTACCGCTGCACTACCGCTGCACTACCGCTGCACTACCGCTGCACTACCGCTGCACTACCGCTACACTACCGCTGCTGCACTACCGCTACACTACTGCAGTACTACCGCTGCACTACCGCTGCACTACCGCTGCACTACCGCTGCACTACCGCTGCACTACCGCTGCACTACCGCTGCACTACCGCTGCACTACCGCTACACTACTGCAGTACTACCGCTGCACTACCGCTGCACTACCGCTGCACTACCGCTGCACTACTGCAGTACTACCGCTGCACTACCGCTGCACTACCGCTGCACTACCGCTGCACTACCGCTGCACTACCGCTACACTACCGCTGCACTACCGCTACACTACTGCAGTACTACCGCTGCACTACCGCTGCACTACCGCTGCACTACCGCTATACTACTGCAGTACTACCGCTGCACTACCGCTGCACTACTGCAGTACTACCGCTGCACTACCGCTGCACTACCGCTATACTACTGCAGTACTACCGCTGCACTACCGTTGCACTACCGCTGCACTACCGCTGCACTACCGCTGCACTACCGCTACACTACCGCTGCACTACCGCTACACTACTGCAGTACTACCGCTGCACTACCGCTGCACTACCGCTGCACTACCGCTATACTACTGCAGTACTACCGCTGCACTACCGCTGCACTACTGCAGTACTACCGCTGCACTACCGCTGCACTACCGCTATACTACTGCAGTACTACCGCTGCACTACCGCTGCACTACCGCTGCACTACCGCTGCACGACCGCTGCACTACCGTTGCACTACCGCTATACTACTGCAGTACCGCTGCACTACCGCTACACTACTGCAGTACCACCGCTGCACTACCGCTATACTACTGCAGTACTACCGCTGCACTACTGCAGTACTACCGCTATACTACTGCAGTACTACCGCTGCACTACCGCTATACTACCGCTGCACTACCGCTGCACTACCGCTGCACTACTGCAGTACTACCGCTACACTACTGCAGTACTACCGCTGCACTACCGCTGCACTACCGCTGCACTACCGCTATACTACTGCAGTACTACCGCTGCACTACTGCAGTACTACCGCTATACTACTGCAGTACTACTGCAGTACTACCGCTGCACTACCGCTATACTACTGCAGTACTACCGCTGCACTACCGCTGCACTACCGCTGCACTACCGCTGCACTACCGCTGCACTACCGCTGCACTACCGCTGCACTACCGCTGCACTACCGCTATACTACTGCAGTACTACCGCTGCACTACCGCTGCACTACCGCTATACTACTGCAGTACTACCGCTGCACTACCGCTGCACTACCGTTGCACTACTGCAGTACTACCGCTGCACTAGCGCTATACTTACTGCAGTACCGCTGCACTACCGCTGCACTACCGCTGCACTACCGCTATACTACTGCAGTACTACTGCAGTACTACCGCTGCACTACCGCTGCACTACCGCTGCACTACCGCTGCACTACCGCTGCACTACCGCTGCACTACCGCTATACTACTGCAGTACTACTGCAGTACTACCGCTGCACTACCGCTGCACTACTGCAGTACTACCGCTGCACTACCGCTGCACTACCGCTATACTACTGCAGTACTACCGCTGCACTACCGCTGCACTACCGCTGCACTACCGCTGCACTACCGCTGCACTACCGCTACACTACTGTAGTACTACCGCTACACTACCGCTGCACTACCGCTGCACTACCGCTATACTACTGCAGTACTACCGCTGCACTACCGCTGCACTACCGCTGCACTACCGCTGCACTACCGCTGCACTACCGCTATACTACCGCTGCACTACCGCTACACTACTGCAGTACTACCGCTGCACTACCGCTGCACTACCGCTGCACTACCGCTGCACTACCGCTACACTACTGCAGTACTACCGCTGCACTACCGCTGCACTACCGCTGCACTACCGCTGCACTACCGCTACACTACCGCTGCTGCACTACCGCTACACTACTGCAGTACTACCGCTGCACTACCGCTGCACTACCGCTACACTACTGCAGTACTACCGCTGCACTACCGCTGCACTACCGCTGCACTACCGCTATACTACTGCAGTACTACCGCTGCACTACCGCTGCACTACCGCTGCACTACCGCTATACTACTGCAGTACTACCGCTGCACTACCGCTGCACTACCGCTACACTACTGCAGTACTACCGCTGCACTACCGCTGCACTACCGCTACACTACTGCAGTACTACCGCTGCACTACCGCTGCACTACCGCTGCACTACCGCTGCACTACCGCTGCACTACCGCTGCACTACCGCTGCACTACCGCTGCACTACCGCTGCACTACCGCTGCACTACCGCTGCACTACCGCTACACTACCGCTGCACTACCGCTACACTACTGCAGTACCTACCGCTGCACTACCGCTACACTACTGCAGTACTACCGCTGCACTACCGCTATACTACTGCAGTACTACCGCTGCACTACCGCTGCACTACCGCTGCACTACCGCTGCACGACCGCTGCACTACCGCTGCACGACCGCTGCACTACCGTTGCACTACTGCAGTACTACCGCTGCACTAGCGCTATACTTACTGCAGTACCGCTGCACTACCGCTGCACTACCGCTGCACTACTGCAGTACTACTGCAGTACTACCGCTGCACTACCGCTATACTACCGCTGCACTACCGCTATACTACTGCAGTACTACCGCTGCACTACCGCTATACTACTGCAGTACTACTGCAGTACTACCGCTGCACTACCGCTGCACTACCGCTGCACTACCGCTGCACTACCGTTGCACTACTGCAGTACTACCGCTGCACTAGCGCTATACTTACTGCAGTACCGCTGCACTACCGCTGCACTACCGCTGCACTACCGCTATACTACTGCAGTACTACTGCAGTACTACCGCTGCACTACCGCTGCACTACCCCTGCACTACCGCTGCACTACCGCTGCACTACCGCTGCACTACCGCTATACTACTGCAGTACTACTGCAGTACTACCGCTGCACTACCGCTGCACTACCGCTGCACTACCGCTGCACTACCGCTGCACTACCGCTGCACTACCGCTGCACTACCGCTGCACTACTGCAGTACTACCGCTGCACTACCGCTGCACTACCTCTGCACTACCGCTGCACTACCGCTACACTACTGCAGTACTACTGCAGTACTACCGCTATACTACTGCAGTACTACTGCAGTACTACCGCTGCACTACCGCTATACTACTGCAGTACTACCGCTGCACTACCGCTGCACTACCGCTGCACTACCGCTGCACTACCGCTGCACTACCGCTGCACTACCGCTGCACTACCGCTGCACTACCGCTGCACTACCGCTACACTACCGCTGCACTACCGCTACACTACCGCTACACTACTGCAGTACTACCGCTGCACTACCGCTGCACTACCGCTGCACTACCGCTACACTACTGCAGTACTACTGCAGTACTACCGCTGCACTACCGCTATACTACTGCAGTACTACTGCAGTACTACCGCTGCACTACCGCTATACTACTGCAGTACTACTGCAGTACTACCGCTGCACTACCGCTGCACTACCGCTACACTACTGCAGTACTGCCGCTGCACTACCGCTGCACTACCGCTGCACTACCGCTGCACTACCGCTGCACTACCGCTGCACTACCGCTGCACTACCGCTGCACTACCGCTGCACTACCGCTGCACTACCGCTGCACTACTAATACTACTGCAGTACTACTGCAGTACTACCGCTGCACTACCGCTGCACTACCGCTGCACTACCGCTGCACTACCGCTGCACTACCGCTGCACTACCGCTGCACTACCGCTACACTACTGCAGTACTACCGCTGCACTACCGCTGCACTACCGCTGCACTACCGCTGCACTACCGCTCACTACTGCAGTACTACTGCAGTACTACCGCTGCACTACCGCTATACTACTGCAGTACTACTGCAGTACTACCGCTGCACTACCGCTGCACTACCGCTGCACTACCGCTATACTACTGCAGTACCGCTGCACTACCGCTATACTACTGCAGTACTACCGCTGCACTACCGCTATACTACTGCAGTACTACCGCTGCACTACCGCTGCACTACCGCTGCACTACCGCTGCACTACCGCTGCGCTACCGCTGCACTACCGCTGCACTACCGCTGCACTACCGCTGCACTACCGCTGCACTACCGCTACACTACCGCTGCTGCACTACCGCTACACTACTGCAGTACTACCGCTGCACTACCGCTGCACTACCGCTGCACGACCGCTGCACTACCGCTGCACTACCGCTGCACTACCGCTACACTACTGCAGTACCACCGCTATACTACTGCAGTACTACCGCTGCACTACCGCTGCACTACCGCTGCACTACCGCTGCACTACCGCACTACCGCTGCACTACCGCTGCACTACCGCTGCACTACCGCTACACTACTGCAGTATTACTGCAGTACTACCGCTGCACTACCGCTGCACTACCGCTGCACTACCGCTGCACTACCGCTATACTACTGCAGTACTACCGCTGCACTACCGCTGCACTACCGCTGCACTACCGCTGCACTACCGCTGCACTACCGCTGCACTACCGCTGCACTACCGCTACACTACCGCTGCACTACCGCTATACTACTGCAGTACTACCGCTGCACTACCGCTATACTACTGCAGTACTACCGCTGCACTACCGCTGCACTACCGCTGCACTACCGCTGCACTACCGCTGCACTACCGCTGCACTACCGCTGCACTACCGCTGCACTACCGCTGCACTACCGCTGCACTACCGCTGCACTACCGCTACACTACCGCTGCACTACCGCTACACTACTGCAGTACCTACCGCTGCACTACCGCTACACTACTGCAGTACTACCGCTGCACTACCGCTATACTACTGCAGTACTACCGCTGCACTACCGCTGCACTACCGCTGCACTACCGCTGCACGACCGCTGCACTACCGCTGCACGACCGCTGCACTACCGTTGCACTACTGCAGTACTACCGCTGCACTAGCGCTATACTTACTGCAGTACCGCTGCACTACCGCTGCACTACCGCTGCACTACTGCAGTACTACTGCAGTACTACCGCTGCACTACCGCTATACTACCGCTGCACTACCGCTATACTACTGCAGTACTACCGCTGCACTACCGCTATACTACTGCAGTACTACTGCAGTACTACCGCTGCACTACCGCTGCACTACCGCTGCACTACCGCTGCACTACCGTTGCACTACTGCAGTACTACCGCTGCACTAGCGCTATACTTACTGCAGTACCGCTGCACTACCGCTGCACTACCGCTGCACTACCGCTATACTACTGCAGTACTACTGCAGTACTACCGCTGCACTACCGCTGCACTACCCCTGCACTACCGCTGCACTACCGCTGCACTACCGCTGCACTACCGCTATACTACTGCAGTACTACTGCAGTACTACCGCTGCACTACCGCTGCACTACCGCTGCACTACCGCTGCACTACCGCTGCACTACCGCTGCACTACCGCTGCACTACCGCTGCACTACTGCAGTACTACCGCTGCACTACCGCTGCACTACCTCTGCACTACCGCTGCACTACCGCTACACTACTGCAGTACTACTGCAGTACTACCGCTATACTACTGCAGTACTACTGCAGTACTACCGCTGCACTACCGCTATACTACTGCAGTACTACCGCTGCACTACCGCTGCACTACCGCTGCACTACCGCTGCACTACCGCTGCACTACCGCTGCACTACCGCTGCACTACCGCTGCACTACCGCTACACTACCGCTGCACTACCGCTACACTACCGCTACACTACTGCAGTACTACCGCTGCACTACCGCTGCACTACCGCTGCACTACCGCTACACTACTGCAGTACTACTGCAGTACTACCGCTGCACTACCGCTATACTACTGCAGTACTACTGCAGTACTACCGCTGCACTACCGCTATACTACTGCAGTACTACCGCTGCACTACCGCTATACTACTGCAGTACTACCGCTGCACTACCGCTGCACTACCGCTGCACTACCGCTGCACTACCGCTGCACTACCGCTGCACTACCGCTGCACTACCGCTGCACTACCGCTGCACTACCGCTGCACTACCGCTGCACTACCGCTGCACTACCGCTGCACTACCGCTGCACTACCGCTGCACTACCGCTGCACTACTAATACTACTGCAGTACTACTGCAGTACTACCGCTGCACTACCGCTGCACTACCGCTGCACTACCGCTGCACTACCGCTGCACTACCGCTGCACTACCGCTGCACTACCGCTACACTACTGCAGTACTACCGCTGCACTACCGCTGCACTACCGCTGCACTACCGCTGCACTACCGCTCACTACTGCAGTACTACTGCAGTACTACCGCTGCACTACCGCTATACTACTGCAGTACTACTGCAGTACTACCGCTGCACTACCGCTGCACTACCGCTGCACTACCGCTATACTACTGCAGTACCGCTGCACTACCGCTATACTACTGCAGTACTACCGCTGCACTACCGCTATACTACTGCAGTACTACCGCTGCACTACCGCTGCACTACCGCTGCACTACCGCTGCACTACCGCTGCGCTACCGCTGCACTACCGCTGCACTACCGCTGCACTACCGCTGCACTACCGCTGCACTACCGCTACACTACCGCTGCTGCACTACCGCTACACTACTGCAGTACTACCGCTGCACTACCGCTGCACTACCGCTGCACGACCGCTGCACTACCGCTGCACTACCGCTGCACTACCGCTACACTACTGCAGTACCACCGCTATACTACTGCAGTACTACCGCTGCACTACCGCTGCACTACCGCTGCACTACCGCTGCACTACCGCACTACCGCTGCACTACCGCTGCACTACCGCTGCACTACCGCTGCACTACTGCAGTACTACCGCTGCACTACCGCTGCACTACCGCTATACTACTGCAGTACTACCGCTGCAGTACTACCGCTATACTACTGCAGTACTACTGCAGTACTACCGCTGCACTACCGCTGCACTACCGCTATACTACTGCAGTACTACCGCTGCACTACCGCTGCACTACCGCTGCACTACCGCTGCACTACCGCTGCACTACCGCTACACTACTGCAGTACTACTGCAGTACTACCGCTGCACGACCGCTGCACTACCGTTGCACTACCGCTATACTACTGCAGTACCGCTGCACTACCGCTACACTACTGCAGTACTACTGCAGTACTACCGCTGCACTACCGCTGCACTACCGCTGCACTACCGCTACACTACTGCAGTACTACTGCAGTACTACCGCTGCACTAGCGCTATACTTACTGCAGTACCGCTGCACTACCGCTGCACTACTGCAGTACTACTGCAGTACTACCGCTGCACTACCGCTGCACTACCGCTATACTACTGCAGTACTACTGCAGTACTACCGCTGCACTACCGTTGCACTACCGCTGCACTACCGCTGCACTACCGCTGCACTACCGCTGCACTACCGCTGCACTACCGCTGCACTACCGCTACACTACTGCAGTACTACTGCAGTACTACCGCTGCAGTACCGCTGCACTACCGCTGCACTACCGCTGCACTACTACTATTTTTAAAAGATAGCGACTATTGAGTATGACCCCAGCATGCCAATCCCTTTCCAACACTGCTAGCGCGTTAATTTGTACCCATATATTTGATTATTTTTATACCCAAGGTATCCACACATTTATTAATATTTCTCAAAAACTGGACTAACGAATTTGATAAAACTTTGTAGAGATACTTTTGAATATGTGGAGCATAGACTGGACTATCGTGCATTGCGAGCCACGTCCTGTGAGTGGAGCTACGCTCCAATATGTGGGGAGCTGATTTTTCATTACCAATTTTTTAGAGTCTGCAGTTTCAAAAACTAGCCAAAACTGAATAAAATCAATAGATTTTGTTATTATTCATTCATTTAATCTTTTTTTGGTTCAAAAAAGTTACGCATTAGCGAAATACTTGAATTTTAAAAAATGAAAAAAAGTTAACAGTGGGTTAACAGCGACCGTCGCTAACTCGACATTAACAGACCGTCGCTATCTTGACGGACATAAAAAAGAGAGGAAAATAAAGTTTCTCTGTGTTTAAGAATTGTTAACAACTAAACATAAAAGCACTTCTATTAGTAACCTTTTTTTTTACAATTTATTATACAACAAATATTATTAAAAATCAAAACAAAATTGAATATAAATCGTAGCGCATTTCTGGTTTAACTTTTTTTAAAATTCTTGCACTTTTTTTGTATTTTTTGTAAGAATTTTCACAAGTTTCTTGAATTGTCAAACTATTTGTTATTCAATCTCAATCAAGTGTTCTTTATACAATTCTTAAAATCAATTTCATTCCTTGGAGAATATCAAGGACCATAAAGACACGTGGAATTGTAAAAAAATACTCACGAAAAGTACATTAAAATAATAGTCTAAAGGATTTATGTTTTCTAAAGGATTTATATTGGTCTCACCGATTGAATGTCGCTTTAAAAACTAAAAAACTCTTTTACACGATTCAGTGAAGAAAGCATACTAAAATAAAAAACATTTTTATGCAGTGCTTTGGTGCGGGGAAATAAATTTTAAAAATTTTTTAGTTTGGTAAATGGAATGATTTTAAAACTTTAACGTATTGCAATCCATTTAACTCATACTATTACTTTTTTGATTACGGTTTGTTTTTGCTTGTCTTTTTTGACAAACCATAAACTTCTTATTTGCCGTAAACAATTTAATGGCCTAAAGGCTGGCCATCTATTAAGCTCATCAATTAATTGCATTTACAACAAACCAAGACCAAAAAAAAAAAAAAAAAAAATAAGCCAAAAGAAAAACCAAATGAAAATAATAAGTATAAGAATATAAAGGAAAAACAGAAAAGCAAATGGATTTGATATTAACTCGTACTCCCGTTTCCATTTGGTTCTACCTACATTTCTCACTTGTATTTAATTTCCTTTTAATATGCGAGTTGCTGTTGTTGTTCTCGCTCCATGAAATTTTATTAGATTTGTTGGTCGCCTCCATACACACACATACACAAGCTTATATATACATGTATGTACATGTATGTACGCATAAGCAAGCCAGATGATGGCAAAACAAATTAATCCCTTTAACCATTTTCCACCTCCTTTATCCATGTGGGTGTAAGTTTATTTAATTATGCAAAGGAAATTCAATTTTTAATGAAAATTGTTTCAAGTTTTACACTCGGTTGCCATGTGGACTGGCTGCTTTTAAAATATTTCTATATATATATATATTTACCAAGAAAAAAGCACATTTATGTTATGTTTATATAGAATATAAATATATATAAAAATAACAATAAAAGAGTCCTGACTTTTGGTTGCTCTTTACTAAGATTTAGTTTAAGAAAATATTTGTAATTAATATCTTTATAACTTTTTAGTTTTAAATGGTTTATTATAAGTAGATTTTAAACATTAAACTTGTAAAAATAAAAAAGGACATTATATCGAATTTACTTGATCAAGCATATATATATACTTTGTAGTAACAAAATTATATATATTTCTAATGTTTTATGGAGCTTAATACAATCCTAAGAAAGATATAATATTTCTCCTTATTGGAAGTTACTAATAAAAAAATAAATTTCGAGAGAAAAAAAACAAACATCCAACTAAATGGACAGGCTAAGTACAACTGTACCGAAGCTCTCATATCCTTGCTAATTGCCTCTCTGATATTTATATAGATTAAAGCAGAATTATTGGTATATATAATAAAAAAAAAATCAAAACCTTAAGTCAATATATAATAAAGTAGAATAATTTAAAAGTAAAATAAAAAAAAAACCCATATCTTAATTTAAAGTTTTTGAGACTTAAAAATTTGTTTTAGATCTGATTTTTCCCATGCCAGCTATAAAATTAACTTAATAAAGATAATTCTATATATACCAAATTTAAAAATATGAATTTTCGTTAGAATCGTTTTAAAAGAAACTTAAAATTAACTGATTAGTATGATCCGCTCATATCTATGATATAGTCAACTGATTTTAATGAATTAAAGAAAATTAAAACGTTTTAAAATGTATTGAAAAGTAAGTTAAAAGCCATTGGATTGATAATTCTTATGGCATGACATAGTCCATCGATTATGATTTAATTTAAGAAAATTAATAAAAATTATTTAAAAGTTTTCAAAACTATAGAAAAACTAAGTTTGGTGTTATTAGCTTAAAACGCAAAACATTTTTAATACCAAAAATATTTTGGATTTATAATTCCTACCGATTTCTATCAATTTCAATGAAATTATTTAAAAGAAATGAAAACTTCTTAAAAGTAAGTTAAAAGCTAGAATTATTAAAAATTAATTAAAACTTTTGAAGACTTTTGAAAACTAAGTTAACAAAACATTTTTAGTAACAAATAATATTTTTGATTGATAATTCTTATGTCAGCTATATGATATACGATCTATTTTTTGAGAATTATTAAAAAGTACTTAAGGCTATTAAAAATGTAAGTTTGAGTTAATTAGCTTGAAAAACAAAACATACCAAATAATATTTTGGATTAATCATTACTATAGCAGCTATATTACTATATTTTATAACCGATTTTTAGAAAACTTCAGAAATATTTTATATAAAAGTACATAAAACTAACACAAACTAAATTTTATATTATTCGATTGAAAAGCCACAACACAATATATATATATATATATATATATATATATACATATATATATATATACATATATATATATATATATATATTTGTGTATATAGTCATTAAATCAAAATCATTTTAAGATATAGATATATATACATATATATATATATACATATATATATATATATATATATATTTATATTTGTGTATATAGTCATTAAATCAAAATCATTCTAAGATATAAAAGGCCAGCAGCAAAGAAAAGCCTATTTAAAACTGTATATGTGAGGGTATCCAAAGAGTTTATGTTGATTCAGATAGAGGGATATTTAGACAGAAGGAAAGAGCTCTATGAACTTAGCTCAGGGTGCTGATTAAGAATATATATATATATATATATATATATATATATATATATATATATAGTTGTATATAGTAGTTTATATAGTTAAATGCTTACTTACTAGAAGCTTTGCAAACTTCAAACCAATATTAATATACCCTTTTAGTAAGATTATAATAATCTGAAGATTGCCACTTAGAAAAGAATATAATATTATGCCTTTGAAATGATATTCCTTTTTTATAGTTTAATTAACAATTACTTAAAAAGACTTAAGCCAATTCTTTTGACCTTGTTTTTCCTGATTTTAAACAGTTAAATTTTTTTGCCAAGATCAATTTAATTTCCATTTACATTACTTATACATTGGGTTAACTTCAATAAGGATATTTATCCAATAGGAAATTTATTAAAATATATATAAATATATATATATATATGCATGTATGTTGTTCAGTTTTGATTTATGCCAAGCGTGTGAAGGAAAAGCTTTAATTTTACTCTCTTTTTTTCTGTGTTTTTCTTTTGCTTTGTTTTGTGTTGTGTGTTCTACGCTTTTCTTATTTTTTCGATTTACTTTTTTTTTTTTTTTTTGGTTTTGTGTATGTTTTTACCGCGACTCAAAATATATTACCTTTAATTAAAAACACCATTTGTCATGCCTGTATGTATGTGTGAGTGTGTCTGTGTGTGTGTGTGTGTGTGTGGATATGTATTTGTATGCATATTTGTAGGTGTCTGCCAATATATAGCAGCATCGATATTATTAATTGCTTTCAATTAAAAACAAACAACAAGTCTGACAGGCAAAATGCTTCGCATGGACATTTCCCAGAGACAGAAACTGGAGACAGGAGCTACGACACAGGCAAAGGGCAGAAGGGCAAAAGGGCTAGAATGCAATATCATATGAGGTTGGCCAAACAGAGGAAAAAAAATATACATTAATCTGCAATATTTTAGTACAAGATTTGTTTATAGGAAGCACCTAAAACGTAGGATATAAATGTACTAAGATGCTAAGCAAGATGTGTTAAAAATGATACTGAAATTTCGAAAAATTTGAATCGTTTAGAAGTATAAAAATAATTTTCTATTTGTTGTTATACAAAAATATTGTATTTATTTATTTATACTATGATTAATAAGTAATTATGAAATTACCCTTAATAAGAGAACTAGCTATAACAACTTGGGGCTTAAGCTAGAATTTTAATAAACATTTTTGGAGATAAAACTAAATTTGTTAACTATAAGTGAGGTTTTACTAAAAACTTTAAAGGCACTTTTCTTTTTAAATATATATAAATAATTTTTTTTTAATTGTTATGTAGATTAATTAAGCTTTAGATAAACATATGAAAACGATGCCTAATCAAAGAATTTTGTTCATACTTTGGCAAAATGGATATTATCGATTTTGTTTAGAAGTTTTGCAACACAAAGAACTAAGCATCTTCGCCTATATAAGGTATATGTATACTTGATTAACAAAACCAGCTGATGTAGACATGTCTAGATGTCTGTCTGTCTATATGGGTATCTCAATTAATGCAATCTCCTTTCAGATCCTTAAAACTACAGAGCTGTAATTTTACACCTAAGTTTCTTTTTGCTTTGTTAATCGCAGAATCATCCCAATCATATGACTATATTATATAGCTCCAATGGGAACGATCGGAGATTTGACTAGTTTTAAATACTTTCTAATAATTTTGCTAATTTATATTTTTGTTGAAAAAGATAGTTTGCATGGGTTTTAGAACATTGGCAAGGTCAAAGTTAGCCCTTCCTACTAGTTTTAAACTAAATTTTAAAGTTTTGATTTTTTTGTCTTAAATCTCGAAAAGAAAAAACTCTACAAAGAGGAATTCTAAAAGGTTAAAGGTCCTGTTGCGTCAAATATAAAACTGTTTGTGGTATAAGCCTGGCCGCTACTCTTCATCAGGAAATGAATCTGTATACAATGGAATAGATTGAAACAGATTGAAAGATAAACTAACAGATAGCATATAGACTAAGTAGAAGTATCCTGGCGTTATGCTTACTCCATGCTAGAAAGCTAGATTCATATGATTGTGTTCTGCTGAAACATTTAGCCAACTTTTAAGTCCTTCAAATATTATATGAATCTTAATTCCTTTTGTTACCTACATGAGGTTAAGTTTTGGCCAATTTAGTAAAGCGTATAATTCCAACGCTCACAAAACTTATAACTTAAAATAATTAAAAAAAAATAAGTGGTAAATAAGAAAAAACCTTTTATTTTTCATGAATGAGTTTTATAATCCTTTAAGTATAGAGGGGAAAGGGGGAAAGATATTTAAAATATATTATTAAAATGCTTTTACTTATGGCCATTTGTAGTTTATAACCAAATTGGTTGCCATTGCCAACTATCTTATGTATGTTGATGTGTTAAAAGAAATGGAGAGTGTGTGAGAGAGAGAGACAGAGCTATAATAGTGCTACCTTTTGGCTTCCGTTGGTATTACTGTGACCCTCTGGCGCCATCATTTTGCCGCCACTTTTCAGCATTTTCAACTTTGTATGTTGCATTTTCTTTGCGTATTAAATTTGCATTTAATTAAAATGCCACAAACTCTTAATGAGTCGGTTGCCAGTACGATCCTCTTTCACTCTCTCTTACTCTCTCTCTCTCTCTTGCCCACTTTCGTTGTGTCGTTGCCTGCCGCAACTTTTTACATTAGTTACCGTTACAAGAGAAAGCTTAACGCTTCAGGTTACTGCGTTATGCGCTGCTTTTGATTCCCATTGAGCCAAAAAGAGCGCAAAATATGCATGGCAAAAAAGAAGAAGAAGAAGAAAAAAAAAATGGAAAAAAAGAAAAGAAACCAAGGCAAAAGAACGAGCCAGTTAGGTGAAGGTAAAGTTAAAAATGTAAAGAAAAGGAAAAAAAAAATAACTAAATTGTGCAAATGACCAAAAGTTCAAATGTGAATGATTTACGGAAGCTCACAATAAATGCAAAAACGAACTAAAAAACCATGCAAAAAACAAAAAAAAAAAAGGAAAAAAAACGAGAAAAAAATTCAAAGTAACGAATCACAAAAAAGCGTTGCATACTTATGAGTGCAGCCCTTACAGCAGATTTTCAGCGATTTGCATTGGAGCAAACTAACATAACTAGTCCAACTCCAAGTCGTAGTAATTGCAACTTGAATATTTTTCTAGATGCATCGGGTGACAAGGTGTACAAAAGTTTTACCATCAGTTTTGATCCTTGAACAAATTTTTATCTTGAATGCAATAGTAGCCCGCTTTCGTTTTTTTTTAATACATTTTCCAGTTTTGTTTTTAATTTTCTTGTTTTCTATAGAAGCTTAACAAGTGTTCTTTTTTTTTACTATGTATGGGTTAGTAATTTAAGGTAATTTAGCAATTTTTTTTAACTTAGCATTTGCCAGTTATATTCAAGGTGAGTTCTAACTGAGACACAGAGAAATTGTTTAAAAATTTTGAAAATTTGGATGAAATTTTCAACCATAGAAGTTAAAAGAACTGCAAGTTCCTCGGCAAACATTACTTAAAAAAAGTCTTTATAATGCCTTATTTTCGTAAGAAATAATCTCTGTAAATTGCAAGGTTCTCAACTGTAGCCGTTAATTCATCTCGAGGATAATATATTAATTTCAACATTCTTTAATAATAAAAAGAAAAAATAAAAGCAATTAACATTTTGATGCGCTCGCCTGGAGACGCCTGACTGCATTTATTTGAATAGTATAGCATATGGTAGGGGGTAAGATACTGATTTATTTGCAGTGTCAAATGTAAACGGCAAATGCAAAAACTTTGCAGACATTGTTCATACGAGTGTTGCATGTTAAGTGTGTGCCTGCACTCACTGTATCCTTACATTCTTTATACTGGCAAAGAAAACGAGACAACTAGACAGTTAAGGAGTGAGAAAGGACGATACATTTGCGGCTTTGTAAAGTCAGAAGCATGTCGCGAACTTCTCTAATTGTAAAATTGGGCGACTGTATTCAGTTGAATTGTTGTGCCATGCTGTGTGGAAACCCATTGCCCTATTGCATATCCTTTTTAACAGTCGCTCTACACGTGTCAAGTGTGACAAGCAATGAACTTTTTGTATTAAACTGTCAATGAGAACAATCGTCTACACTGTGTGTGTCTGTGTGTGCCTAAAGGCAATATTTTTACATGTAACATATACGCAACACATGGTCGTGGCTAAGATAAAAGGGATTTCTTTTCATAGTTACTAAATGAATGCTCGAAAGCAAAAGAAAAGTTTAGTTTAAGAATAGGTAGAGATTATGTGATGTTATCTTCTAGTAATCAGAACATATATTTACAAGGAACAAACTATATGCTTGTGCCATACTCAGGCAACTCTTTGTGCTAGATTAGCCAACGAAATTCATTTGAAAAAAGTTCTTAGCTTAATTTCAGCTTGACTTAAGAGCAACCCCATGTATTGATATCACAAAAATCAAACTCTACGCCTTTGAACTTACGCTCACTTACACACAAATACACATACATATATACACAAACACACACACACAAACATAGTCGAGCTAGAAAAATTGCAAAGACAAAGCGGGAAAAACAAAAACATTTGCCAACGGCATCAATTTTCAGCGCCAATTTGCCAGGGTAACTGAACCGCCGCAACAACTGCGATTCTTTCCATCTCTTCTCTACACACTCACCCTCTCTCTCTGTTTCTCTCCATCTTGATGACCCTTTGTGCCACCTCTCTCCCACCAACAGCCATTCAACACTTATGGGCGTGCGTGTGTCTGCCTTTGTTTGCTTTATTTAGGCTGTTGTCTATTTATTCAAGTTTGCATACAAATGCCAAAGTGTGCCTCTGTACGGCAGATAGGAGAGAAAGAGGGAGGGAGAGGGCAATAACGATAGACTGAGCAAAAGGATATATACACATACAAACATACCTACATAAATGTATGAAAAGCCACTGAAATTGGGAATAGCCCAAAGCAACGTGGTATAGACTGTATCTAAGCTTAACATAATATTTTTGTCGTTTAGCAACACTGTCGAATAGTGTGACCAGGCAATGCGATATATTGCATTTCTCCTTCTATTCTCTTCTATGCAAATTGAAGAGAGAGTTTAGCTTTGCCTTATTGACACAGTTAATTTGAAAAGAGATTCTTTTTATCTTTCTACAGCAGCAATGGCAAACGAGGGCGGTTTGATCTGTTAAAGTTTAAGGATATTCATAAAATGTACAGTATGGGAAAATGTTTCAAATATAAAAGATATTCATACATATACAGGATATCATTTAGTTAAAAGCTACCCTCGCATATTGCTACAAAGATAAATAAAATGTAGAAGGATGGACCTACCTTCTCTCTCCTGCATTTTATTACTCTCTCTCTTTTTCCCTCTCTCTCCCACTTGCTCCTATTTGTCTTTGTCTCTATCTGTCGCTTACTTTAATGTTATTAAATCAAAGCTGAGCTTGGCAGGCCACAAGTAATTTGGATTTATAGTCAAGCTAAAGGCATTTTTCTCTCTTTTTATTTTTTTTTTAAGAGACTCCTCTCCTTTTCCACTATAATCCTTATACTCCTTCTCACTCGCGCTCTTATATTTTATATAGAGTCAAAGCGCAGCAAAACAATTTTTTTTTCGTGTTTTTTTTTTTATTTTTCTTTTCTGTATTTCACTTGGTCAGCTTTTTATTGGCAAACCAATGCAAAGCAACGCATTGAACAGTGAGGCTATGATGGCCGAGGGAGGAGATATGGGACTGAGTGAGAGGGAGGGGGGATTCGGGGGGCTGTCTCTAAAAAACGTATAAATATTGTGCTAGCCAAGGAAAGCATAAAAAGTAAATACGATGAAGAAAGAATCGTTCATGGGGTAAAGAGTCAAGGGGGGCGGTTGACAAGGAGCTGGTTGAATGCTTTGGCAAAAGTTGAAATTTATTTGCCTGCTTTGAACAGAGAAGATCGTTGGGGAAACGGATTCGGGTAAAATAGATTGATGAAGGAAGGAGTAAAGGTGGTAAGGGGGAGCGCCAGCAGCCAGCAGCTATTGACCTTTGGCCGTCTCTAAACTCAACTGTGTGTGTATATGTGCGTACGCGTGTGTGTATTCTCTGTCGCCCACGTCTGAAGTATTTCCAGCAAGGCAACTTCAAATTTTAACTAGAGCCTCTTAGGGGTGGGAGTTTATCGTAGGAGAATGGCCATATCTACACATCCCACACACACATACACACACACAAATTTGAGGTACATATGCCGTGCTTCTCTTTCTGTCTCTCGCACATACACACACACACACACATTAACACTTCCGCTTTTTGCCTGGTTCCGGTTGGTTCTTTTCATTTTCTTTGTTTCTTGTGACTGCTTCCACTCTTTCCCTTTGGCAGTTCTCTACTCTCATGCTCCACATTTACACACACTTATACACATATACTCCCTGATGTATCCCCCTCTTCACACCATTGCTTGTCTTGCATTTTTATTTCGAGAGCAACTGATAAGCTTCGATATAAGAGGATTTCAAAGTGTCTTAAATAACGCTTGAGCGCATTCTGTGTGTGAGTGAGCCGCTGGGACCGGACAATCAGTAAGTGTGTGTCTGTGTGAGAAAGAGGGCAAGGAGGAACAGTGTGGCTGCAGTTTTTTTTTTCAGTTTTTACTCTTCTTCTTGGTTTTGTTGGTTTAACCAGGTCTCCATCTTCTTTGGTAGACAGGGACAATGACAGGAACTTTTATTGTGTCATCGTCGTTCGCGTTGTTTGCCCTCGTTGGGATCTCCTGGGGTCCTACATTCCTTGCTGACTTCCTTTGTTCATTATGGGTGTGAATAATATGCCTCGATACGCATTGTACAAACGGTAGGGTACAAGGCGTTGATAGGTGACGGTAACAGCCAGAGGGAGGGTATTGCCAAAGTAAGGATATTCACATTACACATATATATAAATATATATACATATGTGCCAAATGCTCTCACAGTTAAGATTAGGTGAGATTAAGGACTTTTAAGTTATATTCAATTAACTTTTGTACTGGAATAATACGGATCTTTCCAGCAATTTCTCCAATACGAACTAAGACTATAAATCTCTTTAGTAGGATCACAGAGAGCTTTACGGATCTCCGTAGAAATTATAAAAATCATATTAGAAAAGAAACCTTTCATCTTTAACTGACACTTAGAATTCTCAACTACTTTGCGACTAGAATTCTCAAGTACTTTGCTCTTATAATTCTCAAATGCTTTAAGTATATTGATTCAGTATTTCTTAATATTTCTTAATAATATTAAATTTGATATATATTTTTTTGTTATATTCTAAAAGTTTCCCTCGCATTTAGCATCTTTTTACTTGTGTAGCTCTCTTATATCAGCCAACTAGCCGTAGGGCCATCGCCAAGTTTCTCGTTGCCCATCTCTGTTTCTTTACCATACCCTTTTACAAATCCCCTCTTCATCTCCCTTCCTCATATGCTTTTCCATTACATTGGTGTCTGTGTGTGCTGTTGGCAAAGAAAAAGGTTTTCCACCTTTATTTGCTGGCATGCTTCATTGAATATTTCCCTTTCGTTAGTGAGGCAATGAAATGTCTGTTATAAATGCACACACACATACAGAGACACACACACATGAGTAGGTATATATATATATGTATATATAGTTTATAGTCTGGTGCCTATCAACACTTTAGGATCTCGTATGTTAAACCGAGACATAAACACTGAAGATTTATGCCTTTTTCAACACACACACGTAAACGTACAAACTCTTCCCTATATACACACACACATACACAATTATATATACATATATATATATATATGTGTGTATGTGTGTGTGTATATATATATATATATATATATATAGACACATCATCATCATTTCCATTTTCATTTAAGTGCCAGTTGGGTCTTCGGTCAGGTGGGTTATAACAATGTTGGCAAACGGCAATTGGCAATTGGCCTTCATTTTCAACCGACCAACAACAACAACAAGAAGAAAAAAAAAAACACAACCAAAGCAAAACCAAAAGAAAGACAAAAAATAAAACCAAAAAGAATTTGCTTACCCTTACCCCAAAAATTTCAGTTTATACTCAAACCCCTTTTTCGCTTTAGCAATTTAAAGTAACTGTAAAAAAAAGAAGAATTTCAACAATGCCATAAATAAGTTTCACAAATTCCCTTTTTCAAATGTCAAACCCCCCTATTACCCCATCCCACCCTTTGCAAAGCTCACCCAATTGCTCAACTATGTATTTACATGGGTGGCATTCAATTGCAGCAAGGATTAGAATTGGATGTAGTCAGTCCTCTAGGATGCCCTCTAGCCTCTATATACATAATATGGCTTCCTGACAACTCCAACCTTTGCCCCGAAAATTGACAAAGCTCATATACACACACACAAACACACACACACGCACTGTACACACACAAATGTACCAAATTAGGCTTAGGCACAGATTTTTCTCAATAGAACAAGAAAAAATAACAAGAGAAAGAAAAAAAACCAAAAGAATTATAGGTAGTGTATGAGAAAATATAATGCAACCGAAACCAATACCAATATATCGGTATTTTAACATTTCGTTACTTGAAAAAAAATGTTCTGGTAAATCTTTTTTATGAAGCAATTTAAGCGAATACCGAAAGAAATTCTTATATCGGTTATTCAAGTGTTTTATCAATTTAAAGGTATAACGGTATTAAATACACAAATTTCCTTTCAGATTCTGAGTACCGAAACTAATTAATAGATTCAAAACGGTTATTCACAACATTTGCCAAGAGGATAAAATGTTTTAATAGAAATCTTTCAAATCCTTTTTCTTCATTTATCTTCTCATTACTGGTTAGGGTATTTAATATTCTTCTGTTTTACTACTTATTTACTACTTTATTTTGTGAAATTTTTCATTTTTGTTTTGTTTGTGTTGGTTTTGTTTTTTGTGTGTGTGTGTTTTTTTTTTTGGCAAACAAGATGAATCGCAATTTGGCTCGGCTCACTGGGTTTTAGTTCCCAGTCATTGGGATTGTCATGGGGATCCATGCATGGATCCGTAACTACAACAAAAATAAGGATAATAACAACAACAACAATAGCAACTAAACATAGCCATAGCCAAAACAAAAAAAAAAAAAAAAAACATTTTTGTGGTCAATGGGACAAAAACCTATTTAGATAGTAATCAAAAATGCTATTAACTTTATGCCAAAAAATTTTACAATGTCGTGAGTTGAGTTAGTCACCCTCTCTCAAACGAGTAGAGTGGAATAGAGGTCATTTTACCATTCCACCTGCCTATCTAGTGGCTATGTGTTCATCCTGTCATGGTCTAGGTAAACGAAAAGGTGCGTGGAAAAGCACACAGTCGACAAAAAAAAAAAAAAAAAACAAAAAAGAAAGAAAGAAAAGAAAAGAAAACAAAGTAAATAAACTTTTCAATTCAATAGTCAAGAAAATCCTCACCATAAAAGGAAACAAAGGCATTTTTCTTTTTAAACAGAAGTGTCCCAAGGATAGTCTAGAATATGTCGGTGTGTGTGTAGAAATAGTCATAGTTTTGGACAAGGGTCAGGGTTTGTGTATAGCTTTTAGGATGAGCCTTGTTTAACAGCTTATACAGTTGAGATTTTCAAAGAGGATGTGGATGCGAATACGAATCCATGAAATATTAATGGAGTTTTAAATGTAAAGCCTCACCTCAGCCCCTTACCCTACGCATTACACACGTTGGTCCACATCACGCATGAGTGGACGTTGCGAAGGGCGTAAAAGAGTGACTCATAAAAAGTCTGAGAAACTCCGAGAAATTAAATTGAAAATGTTAAGCTCACACTTGCCCCTTAGCATATGCAATACTATCTTTTTATACACTTTATTCCAATATTAACATTCAAGCAAAAGAAGCAAAAAACAATAAAGGAAAGAAGACTTTGACTTAATACGTTATATGTACGTGATTTTGGCCAAAGAGTCTTAAAAAGTGCATCGCTTTAAGTTAGCTAACGATTATTAAATCTAAACGGATCGAAAATATATATATAACGATATATAAAATATAGAATCTATAGTTAAATTCTTTTATTATAGTTGAATTAAACTCAAAATTTAAGTTAAAATATTATTTAATCACTAAAGTTTTAGAATAACTCAAATTGATTCAAGTCAAGAATCTCTTATTCTTAGTTTGTTTGATTGAATATCTTTTGAATGGTTTAAGGCAAACCCTTTATATGAATAGAGATTATATTTTGTTTAAAAGATTGTTTAAAATTGTTTTTGTTAATAGTTTTAATGAACATTTTTCTGTAATTCTATTCTTAAGTTCTTTTTTTCATATTTTTGCCTTCATTTTATTGAAGGAAAGATTTTCAATTCTTTTTCTATTGATTCAATCGTTCAATCTAGATCATTTCTCATAACATTTGTTAGGATTTTTATACCTATTCTGTATATATATATCTATATTTTTTTCACAGTTTTAGTTTTATAAGCATTTAGCTTTTAAATATTGCATATTTTATTAGATTTTGACAGTGATAAAGCTTGTCCCCATATTTTGAGAATTTATTCAATTGTTTTTTTTGACTTTGTGCTTTCATCAGCACTTTGGCCATTAAGTTGAACAACGAAACTTGCAATGATATTATCCTTTCGCTGCCTGCCCTTTTCCCTCTCTTTCTCTCTCTCTGTCTCTTCTGTTGTAGTTGCTACAAGAGTGGACAATTAATTGCTGAGCCTGCGCCTAAAACTATACTACATATATGTATGTATGTACGATATATATAGTCAGAGTGCAGACCGATGGGTGAGACCTACAACCGGATACTGAAAGGATATGCAGCACTAAAAATGCTGTTAAGTTTTCAATTTGCATAAATGTGAGACCGGTGAAAGGGAAGTGGATTGGACAGAGAGGAGTAAAGTGAAGTATATGTAAAGGGTATATGCCGCCATTTTGTTTGTTGCTGGCAGATGGTAAAATTTATTACTCTACATAGAAACTGCCGCACTAGAGTGAATGTGAAAGAAGAAGCGAATAAAAAAGAGGGAGATAAGGAGAGGAAGACAGAGAGAGCGAGAGAAGTTAGAGGGGGCAAAAATGGTGGGTTTGACACACGTGAAGAGCAAAAACAAGAAATAGAAATGTCGAAAACTTTATGATATGACCCCCTCCCTACACCCCACACCCCACTCCGACTTTCTCCTTCAGCCATTTGGTCATGTTAATTTCACTCATAATTACATGGACTAATGATGGATTAGACAGAGAGACAAGCAGAGTATTACTATTTTGGAATAGGTGGGGGGAAGGACAGAGACAGATGGCATATCATAGCAGGGCAAAGGGCCAAGTAGGTTGTAGGGGAAAGTGTAAGGTAAATGACAGTTGGCCCCAAAAAAAAAAAAAAAAAAAACAGAAAAAAACATATTTCTAAAGCCCATCACGTACTTGCATTGTTATCGTTTTTATTATTGCCTCTTTTACGTGTTAAGCGAGACAACACACACACAAACACAAACACGTGCGTATAAAAAGGACGCGTATGTGTGTGTGTGTCACTCACACTCCATTTTTCTTTCTTTTTTTTTCTCTTTGTTTTACATCCTTCATAATCTAAAACTGTGAAGTAAACTTTTTGTATAATTTCTATGACGAGCTAAAAAAAAGCAACAAATAAATATGGGAAAGGAGGAGACAGAGGTAAAGAAATAGAAAAATTGCCACATTCCTTTAAAACTTTGGCTTACCTCTAAATATGGCATTTCTGTCACTCCCTTCCGTTCACACAATATTCATAACTTTTTTAGCCATGTCATCGGATTGCCAACGATTCTGACAAGTGCCTAACAATAAACCAACACACACTACCAAAAAAAAAAAAAAAAAAAAAAAAAAAACAAGAAAAAAAGTCAATTGATGCGAATTTGTGGCACATACGGATTAAAAATAGAAATGGAATTTCCATCAAAGTACTATTTTTCTTTGTTTGTTATTGTTTTTATTTTGTTTTCCTTTTTTAACAAGCTGTTATAAGCTCCAATAGGATTGTCACACATTTAGTTATGCAATTTATTAAAAAAAGTTTTTTTTTTTTTTACCACAAAAATTTAAAATAAAAATAATACTAAATATTATTGTAACACAGATATTAAAAATAAACTATTTTACGTTTGTTGATTGAAAAAATATTTATTAAAATATTTTTTTTTTTTAGTTACCTCTTACATATTTTTGTTATATATTAATACATTTCTTTTCAAAACTTTATTTATATTTAATATTAAAAATATCTTAAATATGAGAAATGAGAAATTTATTTTTTTTTTAATTTTTAAAATTCACTAAAAATGTTTAAAAACACGTTTAAAATGTATAAATAAATTATATTAAACAAAATAACAAAAAAAATGTCATTTGGTTAATTTATTTAAAAAACTTTCTTTGATAAAAATCAAATTTTTATTTATTTTTTAAATTTTTGAAAAAATGAATGAATATTCAAATGGATTTAATGATTAAAAAATATGGAAAAAAATGCAATTTGAGTAATTTTTTTTATATAATTTATTTAAAAGAACATTTGAATAAAATATATATATATTTTTTCATTTATTTCTATTCTATTTTTCTAAAAAAAAAAAACAATAAAAAATTTTATAAACAAAATAGTCTTTTATTATATTAAATAAAATAAATACAAAACTAAAATTTTATTAATTTTATTACATTTTTTATTTGTTTATTGTGTAAACCTAAAACTAAATCAAAAAAAAAAACAAATAAAAATTTACCAAATATTTACAGGAAACTTAAAAAAAAAGGCTTGACTTTTAGGTTAAAAAATTTTTTTTTGATTTGAAAAATATTTAAAATAAAACACTTTTATAATTATAATAATAAAAAAAGGTTTAAAAATCAATAAAGATATTATTATAATGTTTATATTATAAAATTTTCAAAATATTATTAACAATTCATAAAAATATTATGAAATAGAATCAAAATCAGTCTTAGATTAATATTTTATTATTATTTTTTATTTTTATAATAAACCTTTAAAAATATTTTCCATAAAGTTCAATAGTATCGATTATGTACAATATTTCAGTTACAATTTTAGATTTTTACACTCCACCTCCCTCCCATCCCACCTTACTACTGTTATGGCCCACGTTACACTGTTTATGCTTACTATCTTTGTTTTTTGCTTCTTTTGCTTTCTTTCAACTCTTGGAAAAACGAACTTAAAAAGTTACTTTGGCTTAGGGCGGCTTAAAAGGCCGTTGCTTCTTGTAAAAGTAAGGCAAAGAGGGCAGGACAAGAGAAGGCTAGAGGCAAAAGGCATGTGTGTGTGTGTGTGTGTATGTGTGGGGCATGCCATTGCCGTTCCATTCACTTTAATATTTTAATAAGTTATTTATTAGAAAGTTTTTACTGCCAACATCAAGAAGAAGAAGCAGCACAGAAAGAACAAGAAGAAGAAGAAGACGAAGTAGAGGAAGTTGAGAGACTCCCATTCACTGACTGACTGACTGATTGACTGGCTGACTGTTTTGACTGACTGTTTGACTGTGTTGTTTCAACGCATTTGTCGCAAACTTTTCTGTGTGAGTTGTCAACACTTGAAGCTTAACGGTTCTGTCTTATACACACTTATACTATACTCCTCTCTCTCTCTCTCTCACTCTCTTTCATTAGCCTTGTCATTGCCGACGTTTCACTATTTTATGTTGGATTTTATCAAAAGTTTAAGTTTATCTTAGGAGAATTTTTTCAATTTGAAATATTCTTTGCTTTAAAAATTAATAATTTAATATAAATTTTAATATTTTTTATATATATTTTTGTTATATATTTATATAAATATATATTTAATATATATTTTTCCACGGTATATTTTAAGTCTCGTCTTTTTTGCAATTCTTCCTTCCTTCTCTTCTCTTCTTTCTTTCTGCTTGTTCTTTTGCCTGTTTTTGGTGTTTCAGCAAGTTTGTTGTTTTCCTTTTTGTTTTTTTATTTTTATATATATTTTTTTTGGTTTGTTGATTTTAGCGCATGAAAAAATGTAAAGTTATAGACTAAGACTAAGCTGATTTTCAAATGATTTGCCAGGCATGGCATAAATTATCAACGTAAGAGTAGTCCGTAGTGGCATGAAGGATGCGGAATGTTCCTTTCTTTCTATCTTTTTTTTTTTTTTTTGTTTTTGCCTGTTTGGAAGTTGCAAAAGTAAAATGTAAATGCAACTTAAAAAGCTCTGCAAATAAATTTAAATTAATCCGCAAGAGCACAAAAAAAAACTACAAAGTAGCCGACTGGCAAACATAAAGAATGAAACTGAACGAGATGGATACAGAGAGAGAGAGAGAGAGAGAAGCATAAACTGAAATGGAGAATAGGGGAGAGGTTTGCTTATGGTGTTTCATTTTGGTAGGGTGGGGTGTAAAGGGTGGGGTAGTAATGGTTGTTGTCTACTCAAGTGCTGCTTAATTTCAATTAAAGCTAAGCAATTTTCACAGTTATTTAATCTTAACTACGTTGAAGTCCATGCTAATAATTAATTTTCCTTTAGCTTACTTCATTTTCTGATGGTGGCAAGTATATAGAATGTAGAATGAGATTGGGGTATGGGGTATGGGTGGAGGGTAAGGTAGTCTTTAGGTTTTTGGTAGTTGCACATCTTTCATTTGGCTTAAGGTATGTGTATATGTGTGTGTGTGTGTGTGTGTGTGTGTGAGTGGGTGTAGTAGGTATACTTACTACAAGCTACTTGAAAACTTTAGCACTTTATAACGAATGTTTTCAACACTCAAATAGACTTAAGACCAAAAGAAGGCACTTGGTGTATAATAGGGGAATGGGTAGGTAGGTTAAGAGATGCTGCTGCTTAAGTGCTACTTGCCTCTTCTTATTGTTGTTGTTGTTGTTGTTGTTATTGCTCCCACTGTTTTCTCTGAGTTATTAGAGTGCATAAAACGCATTTTTTTTTTCCTTTTGTGTTGTTGTTTGCCGTGTGGAAAATTTATAGACTCACATTAGAAAATTCACCACGACATGCGACCGACCAAAGCGCCTTATTTAATCTCCACCAGATTACCACAGCACTCCCCCCCCATTCCTCATACCATTTCATTGTCGTTGGCCAAACACTTAAGACAATGTGACGCACATTGGTAGAGTAGGAGAAGAATGCCAAAAGAAATATATATACTACTAGAATGTTCTCAGAATATGGAGACAGAGAGAGAGAGGGAGAGAAAGAGCATCCCCTTTCTGCCTTCTTAGCGTATGGTCATTTCGGGTAATTTAATTAAACTCAAGAAGAAGAAGTATACAAACAAAAAACAAGGGAAAAATAATGATAATATATATACATATAAATATATATATATATATATATGCCAAAAAAACTTGAATAATATAGACTCATACTCTTATAGAAAGTTAGAAACTAAAAAAAAAAAAATATAAATAATTTTTTTAAGATTTTTTATAACTTTCACTATTAATGAAAACTAAATTTTTGGTTATGCAAAAGATAAATTTGTTTAAAATTTCAAACTAATAAGGGTGAGAGAGGGCTAAGAGAGGTTGGGTTTGGCTAATTTAAAGTTAAGGTATTACAATATTGATTTAAAATTATATTGAAAATTTTCTTTTACAATAATTTAGAGTGTGATTTTTATATATATATTTTTATTCCTTTTTTTTATTTTGTTTTGTCAGTTTGGCAAACCGCAAAACAAAGTGCTTATGCTCGATTTTCTGTGAATGTGTATGTGTGTGTGTGTGTTTGTGTCTAGCTAACACCTCGTTCTATCTTATTCTATCTCTTTCTAGCTTTTGAGCGTCTGTCTGGTAACCCAAATCCTCTTAAATGTCAAAGCATTTGCCATTGACGCTGCTCCTCTTATGGTCGAATTGTCCAGGGCTTAGTTCTTTTGCTGGCTCTTTAGCAGTCAATAATAAGCGACTAGAAAAGGAAAGAAAGAGAGCGACACCGAAAGGGAGAGAGAGAGAGAGAGAGAGAGAGAGAGAGAGAGAGAGAGAGACATAGTGAGAATGAGAGTGAGGCCTACCATGTGTGAGCATCTACCATTTTGCTGTTTGTCGGTTTGTTTTAATGCATCATTTAAGCTGTAATCTGTCTTGGAGCTAAGCTCTCCTATCAACGCACACAACCAAAAGAGAGTTAGGGGAACAGACATGCGATACGCGTTG
Organism: Drosophila neocordata; assembly: GCA_018903615.1. Lineage (NCBI taxonomy): Eukaryota > Metazoa > Arthropoda > Insecta > Diptera > Drosophilidae > Drosophila > Drosophila neocordata. The sequence goes on from JAEIGI010000015.1 coordinate 3,118,405, forward strand.
TGGAAATCTACCGAAAAGACCGAAGGTTAGAAGGTGTAAAAGGGAGTATATAGCGTATGAAATGGAGATGAAGGTGCAATAGCAACCGTGGCAGCAACATCAACACAGTAGCAGGACACCTGCCACATTTAAGTGTTGACAGCATTTTAAGTATAATAATTGCTCAACGAACTTAGCAAAAAGAAGATGAAGTCTGGCAACAGGAGAGGGAGTTATGATGATGTGTGTGTGTGCGTTGGCAGGTCGTTCATGCTAATAAGCTAAGCTTAGCCAGCGGCTGCCCATAAAAGTAGGCAACGAAATTTGTTTCTGGTATACCTCAAACTATATCCATTACACTCAAGGCTGTAGGTTATCTAATAGTTCTTTTGCCATCATTACTTTATGATCCTTCATTAGCTGAATGTGATACTATAATTAAACCTTAGACAAAGTTATCAAATCATCGAAAGCTCATTATATTCATATATAATCATCTCAACAATTAATGAATAAAACGTTTATATTTCGTTTCTCAATATTAGTTACAAGTCAATGTTGATTCCAGATATTCGGCAAGTGGAATGTTGGTTTTGGAATTCTTATTTTTCTTTCTAGTGAAATGTTTATCATTTTCCTTTCAATATTAGCATCGCAACATTTGAACTCTGCATTAGCTGTAATAATTCATAGTTAAGTTTTAATCAAACTTTCTGTAATATGAGAATTTTATCAAGACGAAATTCTTAAAAGTTTTCCAATGTAATTTAAAACAGTTCTTATCATATATTTTCACATGAATTACATCGAATTAAATTTTTGTGACTTTAAACATGCTGACAACCCTTAAATTTATAATAAATCATTTCGGATAGAAACGATGGGAAACAGAAACAGCTTGTTTTGATTCCGTTAGTCGATCATAGTCGTTTTTCTGATTATCTACTTTGAAAAATTCTAGTTAATCAATGACTAAACCGAATTAATTTATTTTAGCTTATATTTGTTTATAACAAATTAAAAATTAATAGAAAAATATTTGAAAGGTAAAACACCATTTAAAATTATGTTTTATTCTACTAAATGCAAGACAAATGCTTTGAAATCATCAAATAATTTGGCTTAGAATCGAAAGTTTTCAATACCAACTTTGTTGGGAAATGAAAACAGTCTTTATTTACTTTTTTATGTTTAAACGAATTCTAATGCATCTTTTCTAAAATTAAAATTTATATTTTTAACTACTAAATTTTGGAAGTGAAACAATAAGCCTAATAAATATTTAAGCAAAACGAAATTTTTACTTTGAAAATATAAAAATGAAAAGTTTTATAAATGTTTGCTGCATAGATAATAAAGTATAATATATAGATACTATATATAGGTATATATATATATATATATATTCCGACAATATATAAACCGACAATATATAGTTAGTATAATATTATGGCTACTATATATAAACAGGTTGTTGTTTTTTAATCAACTTTAGCCTTCATAGAATTTGATATTACTTTTCAAGGATTCACTTCAATCAGACTTTGATTGGAGAGGTTTTTGTGTATGTGTGTGTGTGTGTGTTTTTTTGGTACTTTTGTTTCGTTTTTGTTATGTGGCATTTCTGAGTGTATTGATTTAATTATTTAACATTGCCTAATGGTCTGGCTGCTGCGATCCTTTCAGCTTCCTCTCGGCTACACTTTTTGGTCTAACAAACTAGTTGGCCATAGAAAATTATTTGTTTGTGGCAAATCACGTTCCACTTGGCAAAAAGTTACCAACAGCCAACAACTGAGAACCGGCAACCGCTGATGTTGCCGCTGCCGCTGCCGCTGCCGCTACTCTTCTGTAAACCAAAATTTTGCCAGACCAAAAAGCGACATTATTTGCGTACGTGTGCGTCCCTTAAACGGCCAAGTTGCTTTGGCCAGTGATGCGAATGGTGAATGAATAGGAAAAGGGGGATTGGAAGGGAGGGGGGATTGTGATGGTTTTGTCTGAAAGCCAGTAGAGGCGTGACAGCGACCATTAACGGGCAGCGCGTGTACCCATTGTCCTTTGTCATTTGGCAATCCTTCTCTTAGCATTTGAGTGCGTTTATACAGTGGAATTCAACAAAATTCAACACTGATTCAATTGAAACTTTTGTCCATAGTCAGTGGCATTTATTCCACTGTTCAAGTTTGCGGGTGTGTATGTGTGTGTGTGTGTGTGTGTGCGTGTGGTTCGTGATGCGTGCAATAGCATACCATGTAATAGGGGAGGAGTTGCGGTAGAGGAAATCGGTAGGTACAAGAACTGAACTAATGCATGCCTCAATTTTGTTTGATTAGCGGCTAAATGAATGAACGAGTGAGCACGAAACGAAGTGAAGTCAGAGAAATGAATGAAATACTCAGCACTGTCTCCTCTTTATATACCATCATCTATCTCTTTTTATTACAATTTTACTTCTCTCTCGCTCGTTTGCTCACTCTCGTTGTCTTTCTCTGGCTCTATAGAATTGGTTTGCATGGCTGACTTTCACTTTGGTTCAATCGGGCAACAGCAATGCCGCAGTAAATTCAAATTTGAAAAACGAGCCAACTTTTCTATTTCTCTCTAAGTGTGTGTGTGTGTGTGAGAGAGAAAGAGACAGAGAGACTGAAACTACGAAGAAAATGATTTGGATCCTGGACTCAGTTTGACACGAGTGGCATACTAAGAAGCTATACGAGTGGCAAACTCATTCACATAGCAGGTCAATCAGTCAATCAGTCAGTTAGTCCATAAACAGTTCAAGTCTCATTCTTCTTTTCACTATAAGAGAAAAACACAAAGAGAGAGAGAGAAAGAGCAAGTTAGAGAAAGAGAGAAAGAGAGTGAAGTGGAAACAAATCTTGAGGCTAAGAAACGAAAGGCTTCTGAGTTTCGCATGATTTAGAATTTACTTAAGGAAATTACTTTCGGCTTGCACTTCAGGCATTGTTGTTGCTATGTACACATATAAACACATATACATATACACACACACACACACATACCCATAGAATTGTAACCAAATGCAAATATGTATGTTGTTGTTTGAAGAACAACTTCTTGGACTTCAAGTTGAACTTCAAGTTAGCCTCAAGTGAAAATCAATAGCAAAATTTTGTTATTGTAACAAACCAACAAACGAGAAAGACAAAGAGAGAAAAAGAGTGACAGAGAGAGAGAGAGAGAAAGAAGAATAGGCAATAAATGTATATAGGGATAAGCATAACCCAAAGGCATTTCGCATATACAATCATTTTCTACTCAATTAAAGTAGACCGCTTAAGTTAAAGTGGATTTTGAAAACAATTTCATATTAATCTTATCAATTGTTTAAACAAAAATTTACTCTTAACTTTATAACTATTATTTAAGTTAAAATTATTTTAGATAATTGCTGAAAATTGGCTAAAAAGTAAACTCTTTAAATTGCCTGCAATACATTTCAAATACAAATCAATAAAATTAAAGAATTATTGCTTAAAATGTTTTACATGTCAATTATGTGGTAGCAAAAGGGATGACAATAGGAAGCGAAAACAAAAGAAAAACAGAGAGAGACAGAGAGAGAGAGAGCGAGGGTGAAAGAAAATTTTGAAATAAATTTTCCATTAATAATTGTGCTCTGATGGTCTTTGATGTGGCCAACGCCTGTAACGACAATAAAATATTTAATTGTAAGCAATAACAGACTATTTAAATACCCTTTAATATAACTGAAACACTTTAGAGTATATACTAAATTTTAATATTAAAAACAATTTTTTATAAAATTCAAACAATTTTTCTTTTTAAAAATTATATAAATTTTATTTTAATGAATTTTGTTCCAACAATTTTATTACACTTAATATACCCTAACATAAATATTATGACTAAAGGGTATTTGCATGAAAAGGTTGTCTCATAAATTAATCAAATTGCCACTTGTTGTGTGTTTGTGTGTGTGTGTGTGTGCGAAAAGCAAGAGTCAAGTCAACGTTTGGGGAAATTTTATGGCATGAAAGTATTGTCATAAAATCCATAGCCCTCCCCCCCACCACACCCTACACTGACACACACCTCATTGCCTACATCCTTCCTTCAAGTCGCGAATGTTGTTAATTTTTATTTGAGCCTTTTGTTTAGTCTATTAAAATGACATTTTGCGGTTGTTGTTGTTGCCTGACTGACTGACTGACTGCCAGGCAGCCTGTTGGCTGTCAACAGCAGTCAGACAATCACTAAGTGACAACGTAGAGGAAAAAACGAACATACATACACACACACACACACAGACACACATGCGTTGAAATGAAGCCATTAAGCCCAAAGTGTTGGTAAGGGAAAACGGATGGCACCAAATATGGCCAACATGGCGTATGTGTGATTTTTTAATGTTTGCTTAAACTCTTTATTTTCAATTAAAAATTTTCAACAGGGGCCGACAGTTACACACAAACACACACACACATATTGGTAAAGTAGAAGATGGGGTTTAAATTAAAAAGCATTTGGTGGGCGTGGCTCTAATAACCAACAAAAAAAAAAAAAAGAAAAAGAAAGAAAATTCGTTGTTTGTTATTTACTTTTTAATGAAATCGCGTCTAGACGAAGGCGAACGGTAAAGACGTTGGCGATGACAACACCAACGACATTGACATCCACATTAATGGCTAAATGAAAAGCTGGAAAATTGCAACAACAACAACAACAACAACTAAAATAACATTTTTTTGTAGCACATGAGAAATATCAAACAAAAAAGACAATTTGTATGCCATTCGATTTTCGTTTGCTTCTTAAAGTTTGCAATTTAAAAAAATTCTAAAATAAAAATGAACCAAAAAAAAAACCTCAAATTGTATTGACAAAAAAAGAGAGAAAGTGAGGAAAGGGAGGTAAAAGAAAAAGAGATAAACAAAAACGCTTGACGCTTTGCCAATTAACTTTTATGCTTGCATTAAGACGATCCAAGGATATTTGGTATCCTTGCATACTTTAAACACTATCCTCTCTATCTTTCTATACTTTATGTTCAAGTTTTTTCTTTCCTTTTTTTTGTTTTTTTTTTTTTTTTTTTTTTGGGCGCAATGAATATGAAAACTATGAAAAGTTTCACTCAACGCGAGAAACGCTCGAGAAAACTTTTCAGGCAATTTACAAATATTTTATGCAACTATTTATTTTACTCATTATTTGCGCATTTAACGTGGGCGCACTGGCAACAGTAAACAGTTAGGTTAAGGCAAAATAAAAAAAAAAAATAGAAAATGGGGCGTGGCAAGACATTAAGTGTTGGCAAAGAGGAGCTATTTAAGTGAGTGAGTTGTGTAAATGTTGCCAAAAAACAACAACAACAACAACAATAATAATAACCAACGATTTTCCAAGACCAAAATGTATAACAATAGAGCCAACTAAAACAAACTAGATACAAAGAGTGAAAGAGCAAGAGTAAGAAAAGAGAGAGAGAGAGAGAGAGAGAGAGAGAGAGAGAGAGAAGATAGAGAGTTATGAAAGTGAAGAGGATATAAATGGGCCAAGGCATAATATTCAAAGCATTTAAGAATGCAAAAAAAAAAGCCAAAAGCAAATAAAAGAAAAAAAGAGGTAATATAAATATGAGAAAGTAGAAGAAATTCTTACAGTTTTCTTGATTACGAGGGCTGCCGCTTAAGTTTAATATTAAAAAAAGATTTGTTAAAAGGATTTAAAGTTTTAATTTGTGTCTTATAAAGTAAAAATAAACTGAGTTTAAATTTCTTCTCCATTAAGCTTAAAAATATAAACAAAAATATATTTTAAATATTTTTTTTTTTATATATTTAAAAATATTTAAGCTAAATTTTTAAAATATTTTTTTTTTTTTTAAATTTTAATCCAAAATAAAAAAATTTTTTTTTTTTTTTTTGTTTTAACTAAATGTAAAAAAATCTTATTCATAACTTTTAAGTTAAATTTTTAAAATATTTTCTTTGAGATTTTTATAGTTTTTTTCTTTAAGGTTTTTAAACCAAATTTTTATAATACATTTTGCTTAAGATGTTTAAGCCAATTTTTCTAGATATTTTCCTGCTGATTTCCAAGTAAAATTTTGATTAAGATTTTTGTAAATTTCTTCTTTATTTTTAAATATATCAATTTTTTACTCTACTTCAGCTTACTTTTTTTAAAACAAATACTTTTTAATACTTTAAGATAATTAAAAATCATAAAAATATTATTTTATAAATTTAATTTAAATTAAAATTTCTTTTTTTTTTTTTAATTTTTTGAAATATTTTCATTAAGATTTTAAGCCATTTTTTTTTTTAGCTTTTTCAGTCAAATTTAGAAAATATTTTCATTAAGATTTTTAAGCCAAATTTTTCAAATATTTTTTTTAAGCACTTCTGTGTCAACTTTCGTAAATATTTTCATTTAAATTTAAGACACATAATTAAAAAACCAACAATTGTTGAGTTATTTTTTTTAAGCTTTCTCAAATATTGAAAATTTTTACATAGCTCAAATCGTGACAAGAGGAATTCATATATATAGAATTATCAAACTTTTATACAATTAAAAATCGTTTTAAATATTAATTATAAATTCAAAAAGTAAATTTTCTTCTCTATTTTTCAATTTATAAATCTTTTTTTATGTAAATTTCTTCTTTATTTTTCAATTTATAAATCTTATGTTTAGGTAAATTTCTTTTTTATTTTTAAATTTAAACATTTTTTTTCCTCTACTTCTTACTTACTTTTTTAAAACAATTACTTTTTAATACTTTAAGCTAATTAAAAATTGTATATATATTTTTTTTATAAATTTAAAAAGTAAAATTTCTTTCCCTTTTAAAATTAATATATATCTTTTTTATATACTTCAACGTACTTTTTTTAATCAAAACATTTTTTTTTTATATATATTTTTCATCTTTAATTAAAATACTTTAATTAACATATTCTTTGATTTTTTTTTTTTTTAAATATTTACTGTTAATTTCAATGCTTTATTAGCCATGTAGTTGAAGCCAAGCTATTACCATTAATTGGAACATTATCTGCTCATATCAATTACAAGCGGCTTCACTTAAATCCGTCAAGAGGCAACTAACTTGATTGGCAGTTTCAGGGCAAATGCATTAGTAATTTGAGAAACTTTTGAAATTATTTTGCCAATAAAGCGAGTTAACTGGGCCTTTTTAAATGAGTTTAGAGCTGTCAAAGTAGTTTAACCTTATGCAAATTGTGAAAAATAAAAGTTTCAGTTACTGTTGATGCATTATAATGCTTATGTCAAATGTTGTGATTTAAAATCGATATTTATTAATTGACAATATAATTGATTTCTCAGAAATTGTCATACCCATTTGAGACAATTATTTTGTCTGCTAACCGCAGGCAATATGGAGAAGTAGTCTAAATTATAATAAGGTTACAAAGGTCACAAGTTATACTAGGAAAATGTAATCTAAACAAGGACTTTGTTTAAAGGATTCAAAATTTATAATTTGTGCCTTATAAATGTATAAAAAATGTGTGAGTTTAAATTTCTTTTTCATAAAGTTTAAATATATAAACAAATATTATATTTTAAATATATTTTTTTTATTGGTTTTTTCTTAAAATTGTTAGATTACTTGTAAAAATAAAATATTAACAACAACTTTTAATGTTTACTTAGAAAATATTTATTTAAATAATTTTAATTTATTTTAATAAAAGTAATTTTTACCATTTCTCAGCCAATGAAATCACATTCATATAAAATTAGCTCTTTACAAGATTTTAATTAATTTTTATTATTATTTTTTTATACTAAACATAAAATAAACTAATACTTTTAGTTGATTAAATTTAAGTTAGTAGAATTTTCTGTCAAATTTTCACTTTACTGTTAAAGGATACCCCCTTTTGAGTTACATATGTGAAGCTTATAATTTGACATTGATGAAATGATTGTTTAAATAAAATAAATATTTGTATATATACATATATATATGATATATTTATTGTCAAAGAAGGCGTCAAAGTTAATTCAAATTTAGTCATTTCAAGTCAATGTATATATAAATAGCTTTAATAAATATTTTATAAACTATTAAATTGAAATCTCTAAAGATTTTAATTGTCTGGTCTGGAAAATTGTTAATGAATTCACAATGAATGTTTCAAAGTTGATGCTAGAAATTAAGTTAACTTTTAATGGATTTTGTAATAGTTAAATAACTTATTGCTTATATATATATACTTTGATTTACATCTATGGATAACAATACATTTGCTATTTACCACAAAATGTTCTACAAATTTCTTGTTGTTAAATAGAAGAGTTGAAATAGAAATCATATTTTCTCATTTAGATGAACAATTATCACTCTGGCCTGGCAGTTGAAAATTCTAATTTGTGATTACTGATAATTGCAAATGATACATTTTGATAAATTGGTTTGCACATTGAGCTGAAACTGTGTGTGGGTGTGTGGGTGTGTGTGTGTGTGTGGGTGTGTATATATATAATTATAATATGTTAACGAAATTTATTTGTGGCTAGCAATTTCATTGGCCCATACCATAAACCAAATATACATATAAAATGAAAACACTTGGACAATATGTTTTGCCATTCTTCTATGTCCTTGGTCATTTGTTGGGTCATTGTCGGAAAGGGACATTATTTAGTAGAGGCTGTACAAATGATTTCATTTACTTTTTGGTACACACACATACAAGAAAATGAAAACCGCATATAAAATTTCAAATGAATGCACCACATAAACTTGCAGGACTCTAGTCTATTCCTCCTTTGTATACGAAAGAAAGGGCCTGACTTGGTCATTTTGCTTGACCAACACCACAAATGAACAATTGCCACAAAGAATACGGAAAATTAATGAAATTCTTGAAATGTAGCAATGAAGATGTTTTTGTTGCAAAAGAACCAACACAATACCGTCCCCGTCATTCCCCTTCCCCAACCGAAACTATCACCCATTACATCGTCCACCAAGTCGTCCCAAGCCATTACTGGCCTCTAAATTTTACCAAAAAGTTCATTAGAGTAAGATGAGACTGGAGTTTTTTTGTACCACCACCCAACACCCACATCACCCATTCCCATCCCTATACCCATCCCTATTCCCATCCCTATTCCCTTTCCCATTCATCTTCTCCATTTTCAAGGCCTTGTGTCTTCGTTTTTGCTTTTGCCTGTTGTGTTGGTTATTTTAATTAAAAGCACATAAACGGAGTCCAGCTTCGGGTAGACCCAATGCCAGAGCCACCCTCCCCCTCTTCCCCATCTCCTTCTCTATAGCCCATACTATGGCTATGCATGATTTTCCTAGTCTTTGTCTGCCTTCAACTTGCGGCCACAAAATAATTATTGCAAGAAAATTTTCTATGAATGGGGAACGCAAAAACTTTTACAGTCTGCCCTTGCTCACTTTTTCATCTTCTTCATCGTCGTCTTCATCTTCATCGTTTCTTTTCTTGGTCCTTGGCAAAAAACACAATGCGATATGCAGAAATAAAATAAAATAAGTTCACCATCGACAAAAGGTAAATAAATAAACCAGTAAAAACAATGCCAAAAAGGAGGAAAACATAAAAGGCCAAAAAGTTGAAATTCCTTTTAGAAGATAATTTCCACGACTTTCCTAGTTAAAACCGCTTGAGACAAATTCTTCTTTATATTTAATTGAACATGACTCAACCTATTTCAGTTAGCCAATTCGAGTGGACAAGTAGCCAATTGTCAAGTAAAAACTAAACTACTTTCATCTTTTCAACATAATCCCCAAAACTCGGTATTTGGTTGAACTGCTTTTTTTTAGGAATTCTCAAATTTTTTGGGGCATTTCTTCTTCATTCTACTTCTACAGGTTTTACGCTCTGTTCGTATGAATTTGCAACTTAATTGAGTATATGTGGTCATCAGTTGCATTTTCGGTCAAGTTTCATAGTGCTGGAAACGTCAGGAGTGCGGTGACAGAACTACGGGTTGGGCAGCAGGTTTTTGTGGGGAAATATCCAAAGGCAAATGTGCGTCAGTGTAGCGGAAATGACAACGAGCAGAGCTGCCGCTAAGCGGCTTAACTATACCCCTTCCCCTATCTCTCTCTCTCTCTCTGCCCACATTCACCCACACCCATGAACTATGCTGCACCACATGGATGAACCACACGGCACTGAACCCGCTGGGCACAGTTCGGCTCTTTGGCAAGCAAAAAAAAAAAAGAAGGAGAAGAAAGGCAGTCAGCAGGTTGGACGGCATGTTTGAACCTTCACTTCAACTTTGTGGCCTTAGCATAGCAATCTACACTGTGAAAAAATAGAGCAAGATTGTGAATACATTCTAAATATTCGAATGGTGAGTAAGTAAGAGTTAGCCTATTCATTTATGATATATTTTACTTTACTTTCTTGTATTTTATTTACCTTTTTATATTTTAAGCTTCCTTTATTTTACTTTTTTCTTCTTTTAATTCATTTTATTTTCCTTTATTATTATTATTCTTTTATTACTTTATTTAATTTTTTGTATTTTGTTTAATTTTTAATGTATTAAAAGTTTTTGCTTTCTTCTATTTTATTATTTATTCTTGTTTACTTTTATTTTCTTAAATTCCTTCTTGTTTCGTTATGTGCTTTCAGTTTATTATTTTTGTTTTATTTTTTGTTTTATTTACTTATTATTCTTTCTTTTGTATTCTTTTGTTGTATTCTATTTTTATTTGTTTTATTTCTTCTTTTTCTTTTCTATTTTTATTTTATTATTATATAATTATTATTATTATATTTAGTTTTCTTTAAATTTATTACTTTATTTTATAATTTTATTTGTTTTTTTATTTGACTTTATTCTAATCTTTTTATTTTAATTTTTTTTTTTAATTTTACATTTTTTATTTTATATTACATTATATGTTTTATTTCATTTTATTTGATTCTTAGCTTTTTTATTTTATTTTATTATTTCATTTTATTCTATTTTATTTTTTAATTCATTTTTTTTTACTATTTGATTTTAATTTCTTTTATTTTTATTTAATTTTATCATTTTTATTTATGTTATTTTATTTAACTTTATTATTTTACTATATGCTAATTTTTTAGTTATTTTATTTTATTATATATTCTTATGTGTTCTATTTTTAGCGTTTCTATTTTGTTTTTTTTTTTTAACTTTATTCTTATTTTTATTTTATTTTATTATATATTTTTTATATGATATTTTTTATTTTATATTTACTCTTTTTATTAATTTATTATTTGTATTTATATTATTTGATTTAATTTTAATATTTTACTTTATTCTAATTTGTTTTATTAAATTTTAATATTTATTTATTTTATATGTTTTATTTTATTGTGTATTAATTTTTTTAGTTTCTTTTACTATGTTTTCTTTTTCTTTCCCGTTCTTTCCTTTTCGTTTATTTTTCTTTTGTTTTAATTTTTTTACTTTTAATTTTTTTTTTTTTTCTTAGTTTTATTCCCTTAAATTTTCTTTTTATTTTTAAATTTTATTTTATCGTTTTACATTTCCTCTAGGTTAGACTACCTCTTGTTTCGCTCAGTGTATTCCTCTGGCTGCAGCTGTAGCTTCCTTACAACAATGCAAATTTTGCATGTGTGTGTCTAAAAAGCAGACATAGAGAGAAAGAGAGAGAGAGAGAACAAAAAAAGAGCGAAAGAGAGTGCGAGAAAAAGATGGTCAATGGGAAGAGGGGGGAGGGTGGTGGAAAAAAAAAACGAACTGAGAAAGTTTTTGGTCATTTTCGTTCCGCTACTTAAATAATAAACGCATTTTGAAAGTTTAACTTGCTGCTGCTGTCATTAAATATTTGTGCGAATGGGCAAATTGGATTAACCCGAAACAGGGTTGCCACCATCACTATAACAAACAAAAAAAAAAAAAATTGGATTTATGCGTAAAATGTAATCACTTAACATAAGCCATCTGTTGAAAATATTTAAACTTATTTCAAAGGCTTAAACAAATTGAAATTCACATTGATCAATTCGGATAGAAAACAACATTTTGTATTCTCTTTTAGTTAGGTTTATCTTTATGTACATATTCTAGGGTATACCAATAGTCGTTGCTTTTGCTTCTCTTTTATTTTTTGCTCTCACAGTTTTATTTCTATTCTAATTTGAAAGGGGAGCCCAGTCAAAATGCAAACATTTTGCTGCAATGGCAACGAAATGGAATGACTCCATTGAGAATGAGACCCCAACCAACTTCAAACTCATGAAGTTAAATTCAATGATAACTATAGTAAATTCAAGTCAAGCAACATAGCAAAGGTTTTTCAATCCACAATTTTTGAAAAAAATGCAAAGAATATCAAGAAAAAACATAGAAAACTAAACTCACAAACTCATCTACACAAGTTTGCCAAAGATTTCCAATAGAGCAAAAGGATCTTTGTCTAAAATTATAATAAATTTAAAGAGTTTTTTTTTTTTGGGTAAATGTTAAGCAATTGCTGAAAGAAAGTCAATTCTATTTATATCGACAATAACGCATTTAAATTATTCACAAATGCAATTCACAAATATTTCCATCCGCGTCACGTATACGACGGGTAAACCACTTTGCCACACAATGAAGAAGAAAACTGAAAACCGAAAATCGAATTCATTTTAACGCCACTTTGCATAACAATTAATATTTTATTTTATTTTTATTTTTCTGAAAATATCAACAACAAAAATAACAACTGGAGGGGAAAAGGGTGGAGAAAGAAAAAAAAAAAACCAACAAACGAAACGAAACGAAAGAAATGAAAGAAATTGTTCATCATCAAATAAAAATCAAGTGGCATCATTTAAACTGTTGCACACACAGACATACAAATATTGCCACGCCCCAAACTCTATCAATGTTTCCGTTGCATGTCCAACCGTCGTTGTTGTATTCTGTAAATAATTAAACAAATTATTATATTTAAATTGTCTGCCTGCCAGTTTGTTGTACATACAATATATTTGATGTACCTTTTTTTTTTTCTTTCTTTCTTTCTTTCCTTTCATTTGGCATACACTTTAAAAGGGAAAGGGTATACTTGGCTTGCTAATGGTTAGAATCAAATTTTTTGTATACAAGAAAATTCTAAGCTAAATTTATTAGTTAAAGAAAATATAAATATTTGATAGAAAGTTCTTCAACTTTTCACTAAGATTTTTTGCTTGAAATATCAAAAATATGATTAGGCAATAAAAAACTTATATAAATTATATATAACTGAATAAAAAATTGTTAAAAAAAATTAAAGATAAAGTTTATTCCAAGTATGTTAAGCCAATTCCCATGAAAATTTTAAGAAATTAAATTATTTTCTTATTTGTTACAATTCTATTTTATAATGTATATAAAGATCGGTGATCTGATGTTGATAAATTGCTTATTTCCGTTTAATTTTTTGTTATTGTTTTGTTTTATTATGATTATTATTATTATTGGAAAATTAAATTTTAAAATGTGGCAACAAGAATGATGCCACAGCTATAACCATAGCCATTGAATGGGCAAGAGTCAGCCAAATAAATTAAAAAATAATTTTTGGGTTAATTACAATTATTTACATACAATGACATCGATGATTATGATGTCTCAATTGTTATGGCTTTATTAACATGGCCAAATGTGAGTAAGAGATAACAATATAATAAACATAATAAGTAATAATATTAACAACTACAACAAAAACAAAACATATATGGAAAAAAAGAAAGTCAAAAGGAAAGTAGTAAGAGTTATTGTGGAGTGGCCACTCCTCCCCCCTTTGCCCCATTTGACTCGCTTTCAGAACCATCACATTGACTTCAATTTGCAAACAATGGACAACAGAAAGCATTAACTGTATATTGTTTATTTAAAAACCAATTTTAAATTAAATTACAAACTATAAAAGTAACAAAATTAAATCTTTAAAACAAAAAAGCATCGAATATCCTATACCCTAGAACAAAAGAGTTTTAATCAATTCACACAACACAAGTCTTTAGATTGATCAATTACATATATATATATATATATAGAGGAGCAAATTAACATAATAACTTATTCATGTATACAATTAATGCATTGGAATTTAATTAATTGGAATTCATTCACTGATTATTAATTTATTTATTCAACGTTTTGTTCTCATTCACTTATTGTTCAATACATTCAATTTGAATTCAATCAACAATTCTCCCTAAAAACCAAATGGCTTCTATACTATATCCCCATTGACCCCCCTCTCCACCTTTCTCTATTGGATATCTGACAACTGTTTTTTCAGTTTACAACTGGACACCTCGAACCCCTAACAAACAAGTCAAACAAGCAAACAACAATAAGTGAATTGTATAAAAAGAGAATACAAAAAAAAAAGAGTAAAAAAAAACCAATGCAAACAAACGTCAAAAAAAAAAGACCACGTAAAGCAAAAATCCATGTAATTGTAAATAAATTAATGGCTATTGTGGGAAATGCGCGTCAATGAGCAAAGCCACACCAAATAATCCTTCCCCCCCCCTTCACCACTACTAACTAAAGAAAATGCATTAAAAAAAAAGTCGAAATCCATATGCCCTTACTCCTTTAATTGATTCAGTCATTCCATTTGTTTACTGAGTTAACTTTTAAATTTATTTTTAATCCAAATTATTTTTATTGACTTAATGCCAGTTTTTATTAGAGATTTTTATTTACAAATGAAAATTAAAATATTTTTTAATTTATATTTGTTGCATTTTCAGCCTATACATTCATTTAAATATATTCATTAAAAATTTTAAGTTAAATAGATAAATATTTTAAGAGATTTATCTAAATTTCAACTAAGTTTTGAATACTTGTAAAATTTTACAAATATTTTTCTTAAAAGAATATTTTCAAAAACAAAAAAATTCCCTTAAATTTCAATCTTGTTTTAAATATTTCTTAATAATTAAATGAAGTAAGAAATTTTTTAAATTGGGAAAAAAATTTTAATACAAAAAAATATTAATTTTTTTATGAAAAATTTCTGAAAACAATTTTCAATAAAAATTAATTCAAGTATCGAAAATTTATTTCTTATTTCTTAAGTCATTAACTGCATTGATTTATTTTTTAAAAGAAGCCATTAAATTTTTTTAATTTTTGATTATACAAATTGTTTATACAAGAGTTTAATTTTAAGAAAACTTTTTTTGAAAGGGTCTTCAAGGACATTATCTGTAAGAGCGTTGCCAGAAAATAGTTTTATATGATTTATTTTCAAAAGTTTATTTCATTTAAAAAACTATTTATGTTCTTTGTAAAATATTTAATATTTATTACGTTTTGTAATTAAAAACGCTCTGTTAAGTATTTTAAATGTTTTTGTTTTATAAAATATTTTACTTAATATAAGTAATCTATTACTAATGGATATACAAATAATTGTATCAAAATATTTACTTGTTAACTGCTTAAAAAACTTGACACTGGCTAACTTAACCTGCATTAAATCTGGTCACACTTAATTTAAAGAAAAAACGTCAACTCCAAGTAATTCTCTTTGGTTCTTGCTCTTCAAGTTCTAAATCAATTTTCACATTTAAATAGAAATTTATTTAAATTTTGCTTTTAACTGCTTAAAAAAATTTTTCTTTCTAGCTTAATATGGATATTGAAACATTATCCTTGATGTTATTTTTTATTTTATTAACTCATTCGTTTCATTAAATTTTTTTTAGTAATATTTAGTAAGCAAATATTGTTAAATTAATAACAAGGAAAGAAAAATTTCAAATATGAAAAACCAATTATTAGTAATGAAATTTCTTTCCATATAATTTATAATAATATTTTTTTTCCTGTTTACATTCTCTTTTGACATTTAAAAGTGTAATAAATATTTGCTGCAATTCGGTTTCCCACAATATTTACATTTTACTATTATTTGCCATTATTATGAGTTTTCAAAACAAATTTTGATTTCCTAGATTATGATGACAGCTGGGACAAGTATGGTAATGGTGTGTGGTGGCATTGATTCGATTGCAAACCACTAAACCACCGACCTTACTTCTGCCTTTGAAACATTCATTCGCTTCTCTAACAATTTTCCACTTTCTAGTGTTGTTGTTGTTGTTTCTTTCGTTTCGTTTCGTTCTTCTTTTTGTTTTTATTCGTTCTTTTGTCTTTGACTCGCTTTAGTGCGTTTTTATGGGATTTTACTGACTTGTGACTAAGAGAGGGGGTGGTAGGGAGTGAATGGAGGGATGCAGCGGCTGTTGTGTGGCAAGAGCGAGCATTATTTATGAACTCGACGCGCCTGCAAGTATGCAACGATTATAATAATTTTAGCTTATAATGTGTTTTTCCACGTTCTCGCCCTCACTGCTGTAGTTCTCTATCTTTCTCCCTCCCTCTCTCTCTTTCTATCTGTGTCTCTTTCTATCTCTCTTTCTCTTGAATAGCTCTCGGCGTTGTCATCGTCTGGCAATTTGCTGATTTATTTGCACTTAGGTGACTTAAAGTATTCTTGTTGGCTATGAAGCTATGAAGGGTTGGGCTCCTACATAAAGGGAAATGTTGCCTCCTCTCTATATGTGTGTGTGTGTGTGTGTGTGTGTGCTTAGCAGCTCATAACTCTTGTGCTTACCTTGTTGTCTGCTCTAGCTGGCTATGGCTTCACTTTCAGCTCCAGCTTTGGCTAGGATGCATTTAAAAATGCATTAGCGTAAATCAATGGATGGTATGCCTTTATGATTGGCATTAAATCTGCACGAGTGCCAAAAGGTCCAGTTTTGCTGCTTACTAAGAAAAGATTCAGCCTGCATCCTTCTACCCCATCTGCTTTGGACTTGGACTAATGCATTTTCGTTTGGCTCAACATAAGCAATTTCTAATTTCATCTATGGTCGACTTAAAGTTTCTATTAGAAATTTAAGAAACGAAGAGAGAAAAGAAATTTAATTTTTAATTTTTAATTTTCCCTTTTTCAACTATTTTAAAATCTTTTATTGTTTTTTATAATCAGGGTTACTGTGACTAAAAAAATAAAGGAATTTTAACTAAAAAACAGCAAATTTAAATTTTAAAAAGTTAAATCATTTGATTCTTAAATGTATTTATAGCTATATAGTGTAAGAGCATATAGTTAACAATTTAAACAAAATATTTTTTAGAAAACACTGATTAATATTTTACTTAGAACAAACTAAAAGTTAAAGTAGCTAAAGGAACCGAAAGTTAAAGTAGAGTATGCGTCACTTGAATCTATTATGAGAAATTTTTAATTTAAAGTTTTATGTAAATTTCAATTTGAAGCTTATTAAAGCATTGTATTTATAAGAATAAGATCCGGACTTATCGAAATTGAATACTCTTTGAGATTTTCTTTCGTATATAATTGCCTTGGCTAATGAAGATTGAATACTTTTTGAAATCCTTTTCATATTCTAACATATTATGAGAGTAAAATTGCTTCCTTCTGCTCCTTTAATATATTTTCACTAATTTGGTATAGAATTTTCAATATTCATGTTAAATTGTATACATAAATTTCTCATATAAATTATAACTATTTTGATATATTTTTTTACCATGTGAAAAATATTTTTTTTTTCATAAGTTTGATTCCAATATTACTGATTTCCAAACATGTTTACCAAATAATTTTTTTTTGTTACTGTTTTTATCTATAAAATTGAGATTAGTTACTTTTGTCTTCTTAGCATTAGCCAGCTTTTCTTTGGGATGGCTGGCCAACAACTTTGAAATTGTTAAAACTGTTCGACTTGCACTAGTTTTTAAGCAAAATTGTAGGCAAAGATAAAATGTATACTAAAAAATCTACATTATCTCCTCAAATATATATAAATATACTTGAAGAGTTCAAAAAATGAGTTGATTTAGGGTATACCACAACACATTTTTATCAGATTTGTTTAAATTTCCCTTTGAAAAGAAAATAGTTGTTCTTTTTGACTGACCAAAACGAAATGACAAGTGAATAAAATAGAAAAAAAAATATAGATAAATAGAAATCTTCTCTTAATTATGAAAGCCAATTTAAGTTTACTTAATTTCTGAAAGAATTTATTGTCAAAATAATATAATAATTGATTGAAATTTAAAAATTCTTGAGAAATTGTATAAATAGTGTTGTGAAATTCTATATAAAATTCTAACAATATTTACTCGAAAGCAACATTTTTTATATTAAATCAAAAGCCTTATCTAAGTTTGCCAAAGACTTGAAATTGTTTACTTCTATAGATAAATATATATATACATATATTATATAATTGGTATCTAAAGTAAAAGCAATGACTATGACCTTTGCTTCAAAATGGAGGGGGGAAATTTTATTAAATACTTTGCTTGGTATTTATCTACTGTTGCTTGTCTTATCATTACTTCCATCTTATTTTCTGTATTTTTTTGTTGGCTGTTTTTGCTTGTAAATGCTTTTGCCGGAGGCATTTAAAGCGATTGCTTACCTTCTCCGGTTGCTGATGGAATAAAGTTGTTAATTTTATTATATGGCACACGCCCATACGAAAGTGTTAATGATGCTTTAAATTTTGGCGCTTCAAGTTTTCATAAGCCTAATTGAATTTCCAGGCAAGAGACAAGGTCTGGCAAAAGGTAAGCGGCATTTCAGTCAGTGCCAAAGGGACAATAAGGCAAGAAAGAGCCATGGGTACTAAAGGAACATTTCCTTTAGGAGAGAGAGAAAGAGAGAGAGAGTGTGTGAGGGGTGGAAGATTGTGCGTGTGGTTGTTTAGTAGATGGGAATTGCAATTGAAAAAAGTTTTTAATTTATTTTCGAATATGAGAAGAAACAACAAACACTTCATTCTATTTATTTGTTTTCTGTTGGTTTTCTTTCGTCTCTTCTCTTCTTTTTTTTTTGGTTCTAGGAGATTCTGCCATGAAGCTGTTGGCGGGGCATCATTTATTTATCACTCATACGCCGCGTGTGGCTTGCACGTTCATTCCGTGTAAGTTAATAGCCAGCACTCAGCATAATATAACAAAAATAAAAACAACAACAACAACAGAAACAGTAACAAGAACTGCCATAAAGTGAAAGCCCACAGTCTCACACACACCCTCTCACCCCTCACAATGCCAACCCTGAGGCCATAAAGCACATCCTGATTATGCATTCAAAGCGAGTTTTGGCAACTGAAAACAAAACCAAACTTAAGTGATTCCAAACACACACACACACAGATACACACACATTCACAGAACACAAGAAAAAGAAGAAAAAAATAACCAAGACACCTGGGCAAAGTGGGTAATGCGGGAGCATTGGGATGTGTCTTATTTCCCTTTCAATATTAGCCTCGAAAAACAAAAAAAAAATTGTTTAACATGCATACAACAAGTATAACACTACATATAACGGTACAAGCATGTATAACACTTAATATAAAAGTTAATCAAATAGTTTATGAAATATTTTGACAAGAGTTTAAATTTGAACAAATATTTTCATTGAAAGGAAACATTATACCTAAGCATGAATGGCAACTATAATATGTTAAATTAGTATAACAGTTAAGCTTTGGTATAACAGTCATCATGTGTGTGTGATGGGTAAACACTAAGCCATTAAAACCTTCTGCTTGTTGAACTTAAGCTGAGATCAAAAAGCAAAATGGATAAAGAGCAGCAGCAGTAGATGACCTAGGCTAGGTTAAAAATGTGACACACACACATACATACACACACCCACGCATACTACACACAAACACATGTATATTCACAGTTTTTTCTCTTTTTTTGCTTTTATTTGCCATCTCTGTCTTTGTTGGACGGACGCTGGGAATCTTCTTCGACATAGAGTTCCGTGGCTTGGTGTGTCCCAGGAAGTCGCCATTATTTATGAACTCGCACACACAGACACACACACACAAGCATGCATTGACACCGGCACCGAAACACGTAGCCTGACAACAACAATAATTCAAATATTCATTTATACGCACGACAATTCTGACATGAATCATATTTTTTGGCACCAAGCCTCCAGCAAACTGCGTCACTGTTGGTGTTGGTGGTGCTGTTAGTATTAATACTGTTTCTTTATGGTGGTGCCTCTGTGGTTGTACACACACATACGAACACAGACATACTGATTGGCATTGGATATACTAATTGGGAAATGGGTAACAGTTTCCCCTTTTTCTATCTAATAAAAATCATTTTGTCATATTTATAAAAGTAAATAAATGCAACATATAAATTTTGTAAAGGACATACGGCAATCTTTACTATTATCCTAGTTATAAAAGGTATATTAAAGTTACTTAAATGTGTGTAACAGATATATATATATATACTTGATTAGTATCAATAGCCAAGTTGCTTAAGTCTTATCCGTTTGCCTGTCTATTTGAATGCCAATTTCTTAAAAACTATAAAAGTAAGAGCTATCAAATTTACTTTAAAGATCCGTCTCAAATTTACGTAGATAAAGTTAATTTTAATTCCTACCATGCCTACTACAGCCCCTGTAATCAAGAAAAAAAAGAAATAACTGGAGCTTTATTAAATCTTATATCATCCTTTAAGACACACTTAACAATAAGGCCAAAATATGGCAGGTTATCAAATTTAGTCGAAATCGGTCGGGCAATAACAAAGATATAGCTAAATACATTTTGCAGTGAAATGCTGAGAGCAACATTATCAGATAAGAGTGAGCGAGATGCCATGCTTTTCACTGCTGCAGCAAGTTTGACAAATTTTATATGAAATTAATGCTAAATTTGAGGCAGTTTGACTCTATGAGGCATGTTCACTTGGTAGTTAGGGTATACTCAAAGTCGGATTAGATGACTTGCTTGCTTCATTTATTTTCGTGTTTTGTTCCCTTTCTTTCTATTTTGGGTATATTTTGCGAATGGAATTAAAGTTGACACCTGAGGTACCCTAAAACCTCAAATCTTACATGTTGTTGTTGTTGCAACAACATAAATTCATATATAGTATATATATAAGTGTATGTATATGTAGAAGTTTTCCTTTTTTTCGTTTTTCTTTCATTTTTATTTTTTTTTTTTTTTTGGTAAAGCTGCAATTGCTTGGGTCACGCCAAGGCAAATTGCTAAAAGTTTGTCCTTGCTTGCTCAGGCCGTCTTACCTTACCTAACCTTACTTTTACCGAACGTAACCTCAAAGCAGTTCAGGGCTAACACAAATGAGCGCAATTTATGTAGCATACTTATTTGCGCAGCTTCTATTTGACTTGCCCCTGTATATATGTGCGTATCCATCTGTGCTTGTGTATGGGTATGTGTGTGTGTGTGTGTGTGAGCATAAATTTTGGCCAAAATCTGAAACGGCCGGAAGCATCTCCTCGTTTCTCACTCTCTATCTCTTTCTGTCTCTCCTTTTTTCTTTTTTTTTTTTATTTATTTTTATATATTCATATTTTTTTCGGTTTGGTGGTGATAAAGGGAAGGCGGGGTGGATTTTGCAAACGGTAAAAGTTATCAGTTTTGGGGCAAAGATGCCTCACATTTCCCATTGATTGGTAAACACGAAAATTGTATGAGTGAGAAAGCATAGGAGAGAGACAGAGAGAGAGAGAGAGAGAGAGAGAGAGGCTGTGAGATTTTCCGAGAATACACTCTGCCTGATAATTGTCCGTCCTGGCTCTTTATACTGTTTAGGTGTCGCTTAGTTAATAAAAAAGGCAAAAAAAAAAAAAAAAATAAAATAAAAAAGAAGAAGAAAAACATGAACCTAAAAGCAGCTGGCAAGCATCTCCTGCCCATCAATTTCCTGCCCATTCCCTTCTTATGTCACTCTATGTGACGTGTTGTAATGCCAACTATTACAAGGATATTTCACATATGTGTCCTGCCATGTGTCTCCTCTCCTGTCCCTCTGCCTGTGTATGTGTGTGTGTGTGTGCTGTTCGTGCTTGTTATGTTATTGTATGCTGGCTACGTGCTGCAAACTGTCAATTGCGTATTTGTCAATAGACCGAGTCGAGTTCGACTTTTACTTTTGACTTTAACAACTTGGTGGCAGGGCAATTTAAGAGTGAAGAACTTGACACGGTTGATAAGAATGAAAACAGGAGGAGGAGGAGTAAGTAACGGTTCGATGAATAGATACCCAAGGACATACACACACACACACACACACACACACACACACACTCACCCATATGTGTTTTCTCTGCTGCCGCTGTTGTTGTTGTTGTTGTCAAAGTTAACTAAATAAGCAAATTCATTCAAGTGCATAGAAAATTTGTGAAATTCTCACATAGATACCCTTTTTCATAAGAATCTTGCAAATTAGCTGGGAAAATATCCATAAATATGCCTTGTATATCTTGTTGTTTTTGTTGTTGTTGTATTTTTAAGCTGTTTTACTTTTCCTTAGTGTCTCACATCATTGAGACTAACTTTTCCTTAAGCCCTTTTTAAAGGCTGTTGCCAGCGGAAGAAGGCGGAAATGGTAACGCCAATGTCGGAAAGGAAACATATTGTATATGTCTATATATATGTATGTATGTATATTTGTGTGTGTATGAGCAATCAACTTTTCTTTACACCGCCCCCTCTTAACCCACTTGTGTTTGTTGCTTCGACATTTGTCTTTTGTTTTTCACATGGCCAGCAAACAACTTTAGACTTGAGAAGCAGCAGCAGCAGCAGCAAATCTTTGTCTCTCTCTCTCTCTCTTTGTCTCTTTTGCTCTTACTACTTTTGTTGCATGAATAATGTTGCTTGTTATTGTTGTTGCTCTTACTTCCATACCAACACCATTCTTTCAGTTAAAGTGGTTGTGTCAATTCCGAGCGAAATGAATAATATGTCATGCATGTCGCCAATGTTGTCGGCTTTTGTCTTCGTTATTTTCACTCGCTCGCTCAACTGTCTAGCCAAGCTTGTGTGTGTGTGTGTGTGTGTGTGTATGTGTATGTGCCATATATCAACCTCTATCCCACAGTGGACACTCGCTAAAGCAAACACTTGACTATCATCTTGAGCATCATTTAATTAATTGGCATTTTGTCGGCATTTTTTTTTTGCTCCCCCCTTATTGCCATTGCCATTGCCTTTGCCTTCTTATTTTCTTATTTTCTTCTTGTATCCTTTTTATCACCCTGCTTGACCTGAGTGATTAATTGTTCTGGTCGGTTGCCTGGCCTCTATATACGCTTTCGATAAGCCTTTGCCTGGTTATCGGCCCATGTCCAGAGCATCGTTTTTTCCCTCTTATTCCCTTTTCCCTTTCCCCTCTGCCTTCTGCCATCCACTTCAGTTGATGTTGTCCTTGGTTGCCTTGTTGTTTGATTTAGCTTTGAAACAACTTGGGCCATGCTTTTCATTACGTTCCATTTGCTGTGAAAATATTTATCTAATTCATTGATTCTAGACTGTGTTCAGCCACCACCAGTACCAGCACCATCAGCACCACCACTTCTATCATCGACACCATGGATAAATTCTACCAATGGCAACCATTTGGCTGACAGCCACCAAAAACGCAACAAAAAAAAAAAAGAAACGAGAGGAAAAATTCAAGTAAAATGCACATTGCAAATATGTTAAAGAAAACAAAAATTGACAAAGTCCTGCCATGTCCTTGTTGTTTGTATGTCAATTTGTTCCAGTGTTGATTAATGCCAAAGCGAATAGTGGGTGAATTGCATTGGGATACCATGGTAACAGTGGTAAGATACCGGAAACAAGTGGAAATCGAGGCAGATTTATAGCATTCAATATGTTTTCAATACTTCCGCGAAAAATGTCAATGGCAGCAGCTAAAGCTAAATAACCGTTAGACTGATGTACGCCCAAAAAAAAAAAAAAAAAAAAGGAAAAAAGAAAAGTCTAAAATATCAAATATATACCAAACATTTTTAGAGACAACAAAAAGAAGATTTCATTAGAAGCAAACCTTAAAAGAAAGGAACTCTTTAGATCCTATTCTCAATTTGCTATATATTGAAATTTGTATATATTTCATTTTGCTCAGTGTATTCGATTGGAAGGAGATGGCTTGCCTAATATATTTTGTAAGCGCCTCTCCTATTGCAACGCATCATCCTTCATGGAATGTTGCCAATGGCAATATCGAAGCGGAGCAGCAAAAGCAAATTGAGGAGATGCGGACGTGGTAACCGGATGTGTGGATGAGCTTCGGCGGATGAGACTTCGACACATGTAAGCACTGGCATTGCCACACACACACACACAAACACACATAGACACTGATACAAAGCCGTTTACACTCAATGTCTGGCATTGGACAACAACGCGACGTAGATGCAGGCTCCATCGGACTCACTGTTCGATGCACATGAATGCATTTTTCCACAAAATTTAACTTTTATGGTGGCAGTGATCAAGTAGGAGTAGGAGTAGATGTAAGAGATGGCCGGAGACACGGCCACAAGGCATGAGAACGAGACTTTGTCCTCGTTGGCATCCTGGTAACCTTTTTTTTTTTTGTCAAAAAGCAGCGTCAGGTGGCCGATGGCAATGTTACCCTCATTCCCCCCTTATTATATATTCTTCTCTTCTTGACATTGCGTTTTGCAATTGCTAGTTGATTGGATTTACCCTCAAATCCTCGAACCCCTTTCATTTGGCTTATGAATTTCCGTTGAAGTGAAATCTTAAAGCTTTCGTCGCAATGAGGAGGGGGGGGCTTAGAGAGGAGGTAGCTAAAAACTATTCCCTGCAAAACGATGTGTTAACAAGCATGAAATCCAAATCAAACCGCAAACATACCAACATAACGCCAACAACTTCCCAACACCCCACCACCCCCCAACCATCTATAGCAAGTCTATATATATATATATATATATATATATATTGGTAGAATCCCCTCTGGTCTTGGCATTCCAAAATGCTACAATTCATGATTGAAATTTAAATTGAATCTGTAATCTGAAACAAAATCTAATCGAATTATACCAACAGCAACCAACACCGACAGAGACAGAGAGAGCACGAGAGAGTGAGAGAGAGAAAGAGCACTACTATGGTGTATACATATATAGGAGTTGGAGCAGTTGAAGTTTTGGTGATTTGGGTAAGCACACTTCCCCTCCTCACCCCACACAAACACACACACACACACAAACACTTCACCAATATCGTTGTCAGACGCCACGCAAAAATCAGCAAAAGCTAAATCAATGCAAAAAGCATTGGGCAATCAAACTAAATTTAAGACTTGCAATATATACACAACGACTACAAAATACTCTTCAAATGTTAAATTGATATAAGACAAAAACAAACAAAAAATTAACAAAAAAAAAAAAAAAAGAAAATGCAATTTCATTTCATTGTAAAAGAAAAATAAAAAATGGAATTGTTTCATTTTTCCAACGTTCGTAAATCTTTAGTGAAGATGAAACAACAACAACTACAAAAAGTCTCTACCATCAACTCTATCCTACCACTTTTCCTTACCCCTACATCAGCCCCTGTTCCATTATTACAACTACTGTTTGAGCAATTCCAGTAGACAAACCCAAAAATGGCAACATCATCAATGCCAACTACCAGCAGATAAAATCGCCTCCTGTTCCATGTGTTTATGTGTATGTGTGTGTATGTACATACAATCATGCATATGAATTTGTGTGAATTTGTGTGAATGTGTTTGTGGCCCAAGCCATATTTAAGTCAATTTACATGCAACAATCAATATTTTTTGTGTGCAAATAGTCGACCCAAAAACCAAAAACCAAAACCAAAGTCCATGCCTAGAGTACCAGGGACCAAAATCTGCCCAGGCCCAAGGTTCAAACAAAAGCCCAAAAATTTGTACACAATTTTCAATCTCAGCATCATGAGCTGACAGGAAAGTGGGAGCCGTATGGTGTACAAGAGTCGCTGGGTCCTCTTTGATGGCCAACCCATGTTGCTGGCCAAAAACTTAACTAATAACTCCTTGGTGTATTGGCTGGTATTTTAGAGAGAGGGCTAACAATGAAACACAGGGAGAGAGAGAGGGATAGAAAGAAAGAGGAAGAGGAAGATAGAAAGTCCTGAAAATAGGCTCTAAAATCAGTAAACGAAAAACGAGGGTTGCTCAAGCGAATCAATAGGTTTCTTTCTAATATTCAATTGAAGTTCAACGCCCACCCATGCCAGACAATTGTTTTTTGTTTCCCTGTAGCTCTCTGTGTGTGTGTGTGTCTATGTCCTAGCCAAATGTGATTTATCTGCTAGGAAAATTTATTTGGCCAAAAAGGCAAAACGAAATGAAAACTACAAGAGGCCATGTTGCCGTTTTTGTTGCTGTTGTTGTTGTTGTTATTGTTGTTGCGGTTTAGTTGATTCTATGATTCAACTTGTTGGCGTTTCAACATTGGTTCTTTTCCCAGCAACAACAATACAAACAATCAAATCGAAGACTTGTACAATGTTTATCGTGAACTGGCTAAAAGTAACACTGACCCAAATAAGTACTTTCAGTTTTCCCAAACAGGACGGCTGACCGACTCACCACCCCCAGCTTTTAGCCAACATCTTTGGCCAAATGTTTAGTCACAAGTTTCACAAACAAGGCAAGTTTAATGGAAACTCCTCACTACAACTCCCCAGTGGCCAGTGTAAGGTAGGTAGCATTGTATACTACATTGTGGCAATGGTAATGTGGAAAAGCGGTGGGCAGTTTCAACTACCTGTTTGCCACATACCTTTTTAGAATATTGTATCTGTATGTCTTTGCTTATGTTGTATGTATTGTAAAATCCGCTTAAATTGTAGCATTTAACAGCGACTACAAGGGACAAAGGACAACAAGCGTGCACATTCCCATGGGGGAAAGTAGATGGAATGGAAGGAGACAGTGGTGAGAACAGAATGAGTGCCTGCTACTTCAATAT
Source organism: Drosophila neocordata (assembly GCA_018903615.1). Classification (NCBI taxonomy): domain Eukaryota; kingdom Metazoa; phylum Arthropoda; class Insecta; order Diptera; family Drosophilidae; genus Drosophila; species Drosophila neocordata. The sequence continues at coordinate 3,145,235 of JAEIGI010000015.1, forward strand.
GCCCCCAGTGTGTGGGTGTTTTATGGTCAGCGAAGGAGGAATTTGCATGATGATAAGTGGAGCGGCGTTCCATGAGTCGATGGTCTCCAGGCAGGCCGCGGGCAGCTGACAACGAACGTGTCGTTATCTTTGCTCCACGTTTTTAAGCCGCTTAACGGTCCATGCGCGTGGTAACAAAAATAAAGTCTAATGGCAAGCACTCAAAACAAAAGCGTACGAATATCAAAGTCTCACATACATAACTCAAATGTCTCTAGACAGTACATACATACGATCCATCTCAATTAAACGTCATTCTCAACTTTCTTTTTTCTATACTTGACTGAGGCAATACCCTGTGAAGGAAAAAAAACTTTCAGACCTTGTTCTTGGATAAATACCATTTAATTTAACTACAATTTAATTTCATTTCGATTTTAACAATTTCGTTTCAAATTCATCTTAATTCCATTCCCAATTCATATCAATTTTTTTTCATATTAAATTTAATTTTATTTTTATTTCATTGTTAACTTCATTTCAATTAAATTTCAATTTAATTTTAATTTCATTTCATTTCAATTCAATTCAATTCAATTTCTTTTGAATTTCATTTCAATTTCATTTCATTTTAATTAAATTTCATTTGAATTTCATTTCAATTTCATTTGAATTTCATTTCAATTTCATTTCAATTTCATTTCAATTTCATTTCAATTTCATTTCAATTTCATTTCAATTTCATTTCAATTTCATTTCAATTTCATTTCAATTTCATTTCAATTTCATTTCAATTTTATTTCAATTTCATTTCAATTTCATGTCAATTTTATTATAATTCCATTTCAATTTCATTTCAATTTTATTTTAATTTCTTTTTAATTTAATTTCAATTTCTTTCAATTTTATTTTCAATTTTAATTTCAATTTCATTTCAATTTTAATTTAATTCAATTTCATTTCAATTTTAATTCAATCTCATTTCAATTTCGTTTTATTTTTAAATTTTTTATTTTTATTTCTTTACAATTTTATTTCAATATCATTTCAATTTACTTAATTTCATTATAAATTAATTTATAATTCAATTTTCATGGCATTAATTTTGTTATCTAATAGATTTCTATTCCATATCAATTTTACTTTCAGTTCTCCTGGCTGTTTTTTTTCCATTCTACTTTTGTATGTCATTCGCATCCTCGAATTCCTCATATCACTTTCATTCCACTTCACTTTTCACATCCTTTTCACTTCAATTTTGCATCAATGTCACATTCGTTCCCATATCACATTGATTTCCATTGCTGTTTTACTTTTCATTCTCAATGCTTCAATTTCATTTCGCTTTTGTTTTTTTTTTTACTTTGCTTCCTTGGTTTGGTTTAGCAAGCCATTCAAGGATCCAATGCGTTGCGTTGTCTGGACTAATAGCAGTTAAATTGGATTGAAGCCCCTTTCATGCATTCAATTCCAATCGATCCTTGGCCCAAAGTTGTAGGTCGCTGCTAATGAGTGCCATCGCATGATGATGAAAAAGTAAGCAACAGAAGGACAAAAACATGGAGAAAGAGAAAAAACAGAAATTGGCTTCGCTGGCGCCAGAAGGCAGGATTGGTTCATTGCCATTTGCCAGTTGGCATCCTCTGCTCCTAGCATAGAGAAACGGACTGTGGACTGTTAAATTCACATTCCCATGAATCTTTCGGTTTTCGGATGCCTTTGTGTGCAACATTTCGGTTATGGTTGTGGTGTTGGAGCTTGGTGCTTGGTCCTAGGACAAAGGTTTACCGCGGCCCAAGGCATCGACGGCACAGTGGTGAAACCAACAATAAATCGTTTCATTTTTCTTTGGCAACTTTGGTGGGCGGCAGTCAGTATGGTAGAAGAAGCTATGTGGATGACCTGGGATTGGGACAAGGGTTTGGCTGGTTGGCTCCTCTGTTTGACACTGTTGACAGTTTTATTGCCGTTACCGCTGAATGTAGCTGGCGGGCACCTGGCCGAAAAACCGAAGTGAATCGAATTTGGAATCGACGAGGTGGTCGACCAGCACCAGGACCAGCACCAGAATAACGGCAAAAGGCGAAACATCATTCGCGGCAACAGAAGCCAACGCAGCAGCAGCAGCAGCATAAATTGCCAACTGCTTTCTGTTGCCTGCATTCGACATGCAAATATATTCCCCATGCATGTTGTGAAAAGATTGCCAATGCTTGCACTTTTCTGCATTGCCATATCCTTGCTTCGAATCCTTGCCATGATTAATACAGGGAATACAAACAAAAAACAAAAAAAAAAACAGAAAACCAAAAATAAGACAACCAAAAGAAGGCGACAATTTTAATGCCCTACAATTATAAACAAAATCAATATATATCTAGTTAGCTAACCTGGCCAAAAGAGATAAAAATAGAAAATTTTAAAAAAAGAAAATAAATTTATTGCCATTCTTTGTTTAAAACATTTTTCCTAATATGAAATCAATTTAAATAGCAGACGAATATATAGAAACAAGAAGGAAGTTAAAAAAAAAAATAACAATTTCCCCCTCTCCTCTCTCTCTCTCTTTTGTTTTGCAGTTCTCTTTTTTTTTCTTCTTTTCTTTATTTGTAAATTTGTTTCGAATATATTCTCCTTTTCCGATTTTTATCAGAGAAACGCGTTCAAGTTTGTTCTAGCATTTTCGTTGGCTTTGACTGCATCTCAATAGCGAGGGTCGTTCTATAAGTATGAATTTTTATATTACAATTAAGTGTGAGAGTTCAACTGATTGCCAATTCAATAGAAAACCAAAGCAATAAATAAAAATTCTATATAAATTATATATCTTATCCATGGAAAGGAGTTTCTCTCTTTCTAATTCTAACATATATAGCCAAAGATTATTTATTAATTTTGTATATTTTTTTTAGATTATTTATAAAATTTCTATAATTTAATTTTTCAAGTTTTAAATTTGTTTATGTTTTGCTACTTTTTTTAACTGACCCTCGCATGGATTTATATATATACATATATATATATTTATATATAGGTAGGCGAAGAAGGGCAACTTTTTTTTATATATTTGTTATATAACTTTGGTCTGATTCAATGATATGAAAGAAAGTTTGACATGTGTGGAACAAAAAAAGAAAAAAAAATACTGAAAAAAAAGAAATAAATAAAAAATAAAATAAAATAAAATACCTATATACATGTACAAAATATATATATATAAAAAAAAAAATATATATATATTCCAATTCCAAGCAACAACACAAATTGAAGCGATGGCAAAGCCAACTTTTATGCCTTCTTCTTCTTGGGCCAATAGGGGGCACAAGTGTGAGTTAAAGAGTATGGGTAAGATGAATGGGGGTATGTGTGTGTGTGTGTGTAGAGGGGGAGGACTTGGTTGGGGCCATGTAGAGATTGCAGGCAATTGTCTCGTGTTCCGCCTGATAAAACACAACAAGAACATAAATTTATTTTCACAAAACTTGAAAATGAAATAAAAAAAAAAAAAAGAAAAAAAGAAAAGAGAGAATAAGAACAACAACATATACATACATGCTTATATATACATACATATATATATATATATATATATATATATATATATACATATATAGGATATATATGTATAAGGCAAAGAAGAAAAGCGCAATGAAATTTATGGCCAACTTTTTAGGCTTCTTCACCCTCTGGCTACATCTTCCTATCTATCTATCTCTTTCACTGCCAATCTGTCTATCTCTTTTTCCTTGCTCTGCCTTTCAGTCACTCTTATATGCGCCTCAATTTCCGCCATTTGATTTCAAATGAGAAACTCACGCAATTTACGCACTGCAAGCAATTAGCGCAAAAGGCATGAAGAGTCTGTGTTGCTGTTGTAGGAGTATGCTGAGGGCGTGGCATCATGCCGCTGACAACTTTCGACAATTAAGTGCAACAACGTGACCAGCAAACACAAAATGGCGGCCAAGCAATAGCATTGCCACTAACAGAAAATAACAAAAACGTTTGTGAAATGTTGGAAAAACAGCAGCACTAAAGGAAAATGCACTACTTCTTTTGCTCACCCGTTTACCTACCTAACCCACTCTCTAACAGATTTTCAGAAAGTTTTTTTAAATTAATAGCAAGTAGAACTTATATTTTTATAATAGAAAGAACAAAAAGAAATATATTAAATTTTATAATAAGACAAACATTAAGTTATTTTTACTAAAAAAAAAAAACTATATTAAAATTATTTCATAATAGAAATGTCATCAAAGGAGAAAAAAAACCAACAAATAGTATACATAATATGCTTACTTTGTTTAAAAAATATATCTCATTGTAGTCCGATTCGATTAATTTTTATACTTGCTTAACCTACATATCTAAATAGCTTATCTACCAAGTTTCAGCCACTTAGCTTAAAATTTAAGGTCTAAAAAGAGCAAAGAAACACATAGACAGACGGATGAAAAAAAAAGACTTCGCTAAATCGAGTCGGCTATCGATGCTACTTAAGATTATGTGTACCTTATGGGGTCGGAAACGTATATTTCTATGCTATATTGGAATTTGTCTTTCATGCAACATTCAAAGACTTTATTTAAGAAAAAATAGTTTAACTAATATTGAGAGTATGTGGACTATAATAACCGCAGTATATTGTTTACCAATACTTTTTTTTATTAGAAGTTTTGCATATGTTTGCTTGTTGTTGAACAATAAATTCCAAAAATAAATCTAAAATTTATTTTCTCAAGCATTTTTTAAAAACGAAATATTGAGAGGCTTTTGAACCAGTTGGTAATTGAAAGAAATTGCACTGAAGCGAACAAAAATATGTTTATTTGTAAATTCTGTCTTCATGTTTGACTTAAGTAGCATTTACCTGGTATGTTTGTACCATCTACCCAGTACCATTAATATTTAGTCAAAGGTGAATACAATGGTAATAGAAAGAGAAACAGAAATAGTAGCTAGATTTCTGACAAACTGGCGTAACAAAATTTTTGCAGCTGGCATTTCACGGACCAGGACAAAGGACATGAAGAAAAATATTCTCAAAAAAATGGGAACAGATAAAAAAGGAAGACAAAAAAAATATAAGAAATCCTTAAAAGGAAAAATAAAATAATATAGAAGAGAACTTTAATGAAACGAAACATGTATAATAGAAAAATGAAATAATAATAATGCTTTAACAGGCAACAATAGCAAGAACAATGACAGAAAAATAAAAAAAAATACAGGACAAAGCTGAAGCCACTCGTCGTGTATTTGTTTAGTTGATGTCCTTAGGAAAAATTACATTTAGTTTGTCTGTTTGTTTGTTTGTTGTTATTATTGTTGTTGTTGTTTTCCTTGCTAAGCTCTTGAAACACATCACACAGAGGCAAGGATAGAGAGAAAGAGTGAGGAAGGACACTTGTTAGGACTCTCAACTCATCTCAACATATGAAAGGAAACAGATGAAAAAAAAAGCGGCCAGAAAATGAGCGCAGCCAACAACCAGAAACAAAAAGAAAATGGAAAAACAAGAAAACGATCAAAAAAAAAAAACACAATGAACAATGAACATAAGAAACAAATAGAAATGGTAGAAACATTTAATATTGTTGTTGGAAGCCAAAACAATTGCACCTTACAAAGGCCAACGGAATTGCAGTGTCATTTTTTTTATCTTTCCTCTCATTTTCAATCATAAAGAAGAGGTTTTAATACTCTAAAGGGATATAAGAGTCTCTCTCCAATCAGATATCGTTTGCATGCTCTTTTCTAATTCACTCACTGTTTCTTTTTTTTTTTAATTTTCATTGATAATTTATTTAAATATCTTTTTAAAAATAGTTTTTTTGTTCTTTCAATGCACAATCAATTTTCAATGGTTGTTTGTTCAATCTGGAGTTAGTGCTTCTTAAGATTCTTTCGATTTCATAAGAATTATCTTTCCATGATTCTCTACTAAGGTTCAATCTGTTGTGAGTGCTCTTTCAATGGTTGATTCCTTATTCTTTTATTGATGTTTCAATGGTTTCAAATCTGGTATATTTTGTTTTTTGAAGTATATTTAAAACTTTTGCAAGAATAATGGAATTTGATCTTAATGATGGTTCAATAAGCCTTCAATTCATTTGCAATGATGGCTAAACATTAATTCAATTTTTTCTTACTGATGGTTCAACTCCTTATTAGTAATGGTTATTTGTGCAATAAATTCTTCTTTAATGATGTTTCAATTCATTTTCAATGTTCAATATTTATTTTCAACGGTCATATTAATGTGCATTGGATTTTCTTTCAATGGTCTTTGAATGTGAATTAAATTCTTTTTCAATGATCGTTCAATGTGATTTCCATTCTTTTTCAACAGTTTAATGTACATCAAATTCTATTGCAATAATGATTCAATTCTTTTTTAACGATGGTTCAATGTGAATTCAATTTCTCAATGGTTGTTCAATTCTTTTTCAATGATAGTTTAATAAGAATTCTATTCTTTTTTAATGTTAGCTTAACGCTTTCTTTTTCAACGATGTTTTTATATACAATAAATTCCTTTTTAATGTTTTTCCTTTACTTTCAATGGTCTTTGAATGTGAATGAAATTCTTTTTCCATGATGGTTCAATGCGAATTCAATTTTTTTTCAATTATGTTTCAATAGACATTCAATTTTAATATTCTATGCCTATTAAAATATATATTCATTAACAATCTCTTTAAATAGTTTTGTCATCTGCGTTTTCTTTTCAAATTTAATGTTCTAATATATAAATTTAATTTATTTTATTGTGTAAAATTTTTAGTTTGTTTTTTTTTTCTTTTTAGACTTTTGTTTGTTTTACAAAATTTGCTTTAGCTTTAATGGGGATTACGTAATCGGCATTCCATAGTCGGGCTTCTTAAAAACTGTTTGTCTATATATATGTATATATTTGTATTTATAAAAAGAGCTTCCTGTTCCGCTTTGATTCAACAAAGAGAAAGGAAACATGGTAGAAGGTAAAATTTGAAAAAAGGAGCGACACGTGCACCCACTTGGACTGAGACAACTCAGCTTCATTTCCCCCAAGCAGCAACTGTGGACAACTGTTCCATAGTGTCTACATAAACCAACTGCTAGGCTTAATTTGATCTCATTGTTATTGGAAGTCCTAGCGTATAAGTTACTGGAATGGCTACCTACCTACATATGTTTCTTTGTTTAGACATTTAGCTTTAGAAAATTCCATACGCCATGTTGATTCCATTGTTAGTTGAGTCTATTATAAGATATTAGGCAAAAAGTCAGTTAGTTCAGTATTCATCAATTAGTTGGCTCACAACAACTAAGAGGATTGCGTCATACGACATTAAAGGAGAAACTTGTGCTCAATATTGCTCTTCTTTACAGTGGTTAAATTTAATTTGATTTATATTTAATTGTTACTTTGGTGAAGCGAAACAAACTTTTAGCTTATTTCCGCCACAGACAACGGCGTCAACGTCGGCGTCGGCATTGGCATTGGCATCCGCATCATCTTTATTGGCTTCATCATTGACTTTTGTCGTCATTGTCAGCATTTGCGATGACTTGGCGCAATTGACCAGCTACTACTATCTATCTATCTACTATGGTATATATCCATCAAATGGTAGAGTATAAAAGAATATAAGTATATTTATATATATATTTTGTTTTAGTGTTTCGAACTTTGACTGCTTTTAAATAAGAACTTTTTCATATCAAAGAGATAAAATTTACAGGGTATACACTGAAACGAAACCTAACTAAACAAAATTGAAAATAATTCTCTTTACCTAACCCCCTCCTCCCCTTGCTGCTCTTCAGTCTTATAATATATTTTTCATTTTAGCCATTGTTATGGTCCATTGACGATGTTTTTCTTGATGATTTTGCTTATGTGAATTTAATTTACCGCATCGGAGACAGACAATCGTCAAGTTTTACCGGCAACTTAACAACAAATTGAGCTGGCATTAGCTTCACGCGATCGTAATTATAATCAAACAAAATATATATCATTTATGTATTGACTGTTGTGATACTCTATAAATTTGTCTTGAGAAAACATTTAGCAAAATTAGTAGAAGTTTGTATACTAAACTGATAAGTCCATGAAATGAAAAGTATTTTTAAAACTTAATCATTAGCAATGCTAATATACCCTTAGGTGACTATTAGTAACTAATGTTTATATAGTTTATGTGTAATAGTTATAGAAATAGATATGTATATATATATAAACTCTTTCTCTTTCTCTTTCTCTTTCTCAATTCAATTTCTCGACAATTTTTAATTGGCCAATGGCAAAATTTGTTTTCAATCATTTGTGGTAATGAGTTTTGATTTCTGGCAATTGGCAATTGGTAATTTGATTGCATGGTGGGAAGAGGTGGGGGGGGGGTTAGGTTATATAAGGCCATTTGAAATTTAGAGAAAGCATAGCAAAACCAGAAAAAAAGGTGGCATTCTCTCTCTCTCTTTCTCTCTCTATCTATCTACTATGTTTCCTTTTGCCTGTTATCCGATTTCATTCTGAAAATATTTTCCGGTTGTAAACCTTATGGAAATGTTTTCTTTACCTTTCTTTTAACTCTCTCTCTCTCTCTTTCTCAAGTTTGTAAGAGTTTGTTTGTCTTTCTCTCTCTTTATCCTTCATCATTCTGTCAGTTTCAATCCGTTTGACATTTTTCACAAATTTTTCGCATTTTTTCCTGTTGTTTCACTTTTTTTTTTGTTTGTTTCATTTCATCTTGTTTTGCCCCATGACCCATCGCATCATGCCCCCTGTATCCTTGCCTTTAGCTTTAGATCCACATAGTTCATGACTGGGTATTTTTTGTTTCCCCTCTCTCTCTCTCTCTCTCTCTCTCTTTCCTCTTCATGTTTGTTGTTATTGCTGTGGATGTTTTTGCATTTTATTCTCTCAACTCAGAGCCAAATTCCAATGCTAATTCTAATTAAGCGCATTTGATGAAGTAAACGTGTCCCGAGTTTTTACTTCATAAAGGAAACAAAAAAACAAAAAAAAAAAAAACAAAAAAGACAGCAACAATACACCAAAAAATAAGAAAAATAAATCCAAAGGGAGGAGCAACAAAAAATCGCTTCGTTTGGAGATAAAATTTCAACGCGCACGGCGCTCATTAAAAACTTTGGTGGCAATAAAAATAAAAAAAAAAAAATATATATATAAAAAAAAAAAACACAAGAAAAGACTGAAAAAAAAAAAAAATAAGAACCAAGCACCCGGAGAAAGTGAGAAAAGGAAAGAAGAACGGAGGAGAAAAAAAAAGACATACCAGAAGATGAATAAATAAAATAAAATGTGTAAGAGCAAGGAAAATTCATTGTCATTGTCAAAATAAATTTTCCTTTTGAAATCCATTAAAGGTTTCCCTTTCCTTCAATATCTTAAAACCCTCATCCATACACCAAGCTGCCATTTGAGAGGGAAATTGTTAGAAAAGTGCAAAAAAAAAAAGAAAATAAGAAGAATAACCTAAAGAGAGAAGGAGAAAAGAAAAAAAAATACCCCGAAACTCAAGAAAGAACGGGGAAAAAAACAACAACAACAGGAACACAAGAAAAGAAAAATTGAAATTATTACAAAACTTTTGTGATTATCTCGGTTGCCTTAGCCATTTCCCCCCCTCACCCCATACACCCCTCCTTCTTGTCATTGTTGTAGTGTCCTTGGCATCCCTATAGTAGGTCTGCCTATTCGGCAGTTCTGCAAGTAGATGGAGCAAAAAAAAAAGTTAAATTTGTTTCGCCCAATAACTGTCAATGCGGCAAGCGTTTGGGCGTGGCCATTCGCTCGATTGCTTTCGACAATTGTTGCGCGCCCCATGTAGCAAGCAGCAGGACAAACCGAATCCAAAAATACCCAACAAAATTTGGTTTTCCCCTATGTCAACACTTTAGTTAAGGTTATTCCAAATTCATTATAAGATTGGATTAATCATCAAGATATAGATAAAGGGATTTAGTTAAGGAAAGCGAGTCAACTGTGAAATGAATCATAGCACATTAATGTGGCATATTCCAAAATAATGTTGCAACAATTTGTATATATAATACAAAAAATTTACACTTTGATATATATTTTTTATACAAACTTTTTAACTAAACAAAGTTCAAAATATTTAAAAAAAATGAGGTAATAATCATTATATAAATTGATAAACATTTTTGAAAATTAAAAAGTCTTACAGCAAATTTAAATTTATAAAAAAAAAAAACATAATAATAGATTTTAAATTAAAAAAAAATGTTTTCTTTAAAAAAAAATTAAAATATATTATGAAATATGAAAATTAAAAAGTCTTACAGCTTTGTTTTAATATTAAAATTTAAATTTATAAAAAAAACATAAAAATGTATTTTAAATTAAAAAAAAAAAAATGTTTTCTATAAAAAAATTATAATAGAATAGTCAGCTTAATATATATAACAATTTATTTTAAAATAATATCTAAATATATAAAAATAATTTTAAAAGTAATTTGTTATATATATTAAGCTGACAATTATATTATAATTCTTAAATTAAAAAAATCTATCTTTAAAATAGATTTTAAATTTAAAAAAAATGTTTTCTATAAAAAAAAAATTAAAATGAAAATTAAAAAATCTTACAGCTTTGTTTTAATATTAAAATTTAAATTTATAAAAAAAAGCATAAAAATAGATTTTAAATTAAAAAAAAATTGTTTTCTATAAAAAGAATTATTATATAATAGTCAACTTAATATATATAACAAATTACTTTTAAAATTATATCTAAAAAAATATATAAAAATAATTTTAAAAGTTTAGATCAATAAAAAATACTATTCAATTTTATTTCAAAAACAAATTTTTAACAAATTAAAATTAATTCAACCACAAGAGATAAAAGATTTCAATTGAAAAAGTTTCAAATAGATTTTCCATAAATATTCCTAAGAATAAGACAAGTGTTACCAATTAGTTTATAGAATCATTATACCCGCTCTGTTGATCTCTCATGTAACGGTATCGACGTTAAGAAAACAGATTTTGGTGGTAATGGTGGCCTTGCCGCCTGTCAGTCGCTTCCCCTTGAAGCTGGCCACTTAATATAGAGATTTATGCTAATCAAGCAAAAAGTATTTGCCAGAGGGAAGGGGAGCGTTGGCCCCAACATTCTTCCATTCTCTCTCATTCTCCCAATCATCAGCAGCATCTATGTGTGTGTCTGTGTGTGTGTGTGTCTCCATCTCTGTCTCTTTATCATTTTTTTTGGAACTGGACTGGACTGTGGGGAGCATCGTCATTTCAAAATGAAAGTGAAAATTCTTATGTAATATGCTAATATTTCTTGCCGCGCCTCTTAGAGATTCCAAATTTATTGTTGTTGTATGGATTACGAGAGATTTTTTTTTTGCCTCGGTGGCGAGAAAGCGAAGAAAGAAGTTTCGGTTTATTTTATTTTTTCCCTATTTATTTATATTTCTCATTTTTTTCTTCGTTTGTGCAATTTAATAATCGACACGCTAAATATACATATGCGAGGTGTGACTGAAAAGTTATGAGCTAAGCTAAGCTTTAATTGAAAGTAATACAAAATTAAATTAAATGGTTTTTGAATGCAGTTGTGAATAGATCCGCGAATCTACGAAGCAACAATCGGAAATGAATACGAAGGGTGTACGAAAAGTTGTAGCTAATGTGACCAAGATTAGGTTATAAGTGGATAGGGGTCACCTTTTTAAAAATATATATTATATTGTTCCATTGGCAACAGAACGAGCCATAAATATATATATATAAAATATATAAAATATATAAAATATATAAAATATATAAAATATATAAAATATATAAAATATATAAAATATATAAAATATATAAAATATATAAAATATATAAAATATATAAAATATATAAAATATATAAAATATATAAAATATATAAAATATATAAAATATATAAAATATATAAAATATATAAAATATATAAAATATATAAAATATATAAAATATATAAAATATATAAAATATATAAAATATATAAAATATATAAAATATATAAAATATATAAAATATATAAAATTTATGAAGTATATGAATAATAATATAAATAATTTAAAAGGTATAAAAAATATAAGAAATAGTTTTTATAAAAAGCATAAAAAGAAACAAAATATTTCTTCAAAACGTTCTTTACTTTCGATTCAAAATTGCCTTAAAGTAATTCCATAATTCTATATAAATCTATTCAAAAAGAAATTGAAAATAAGGTGACCCCTATCATGTTATTATATTCTTACTTATTAACTGGTTTTACCTATCCAATGTACAACATTTGATACACCCTTCGCATTCATTTTTGATTGTTACTGTTGTTTCTATATTTTATTTATTTATGCACATTTAGCCATGTTTGCGCTCAAATTAATTAATTAAATTTTAAATGTGCGTGTAAATAGAAAGTTTTATGCGATTTTATTTTTAATATTTATGAATCTATTTACCTTTTAGTTTCGTTTTTGTTTTGTGCTTTCCTTTCGTCTCCAATTTTTTATTATACATCTATATATTATATGTTTAACGTTTTTTTTCACTTTGGGATCGCTTTAAAACAATTTATTAATGCACATAATTTCGGATTAGATAACTATAGTGAGAAAAAAAAATTATGCAAAATAAAGAGTAATAAATAAAATAAAAAATGTTGCGAGAGCTTGCATATTAAAAATCAATTAATCTAAAGAGATAACATTTGATTATATAGCGTTAAACGAAAAAAAAAATAAATGAAGAAAAAAAAAGAATCAACTTAGTAACGGATTACATTAGACTATTTGGATTTTTTTAAACTCTGGCAAAATTTAATTTCTTTTAGGTTTTCGATTCTCGAGATTTTAGTTTTTAAGTTTAGTTTTTAAATTTAAAGCGAATTAGTTTTTAAGAACATAATTAATGAAGAAAAATTCAATGTTGCATAATAAGAAAAATTATAATTGCATATTTAAGTTAAATAAGTCAATGGAAAGATATGATCAGGAAGTAAAATAGAAAAGGGAGTTTCTCAAAATTAACAAAAATTTGGTCAGGATGAAGCTTTTTGTAGTTGAAGTTTCTTAAATGTTTTTGATGTTCTTAAGTCTCCTTTCCTAAGTAAGAAAAAACTGCATAAAAACTTTGAAAAATTTGATATAAATCTTTAACATGTTTAAAATATTAAACATCTTTTAAAATTGCATAAATCGGTTCGAAAAAAAGTTTTCCACATTTGAATAAGAATTGAAAGATTTAATTCCAGAAAGTAAATAAATTTATATCTGATTAAATTTAACTAAGATAGTTTTTTTGTGAAGTTAAAGTTATATGATCCTTTAATATGTCTAATTTTTTTTTTTTAATTTCTGCTTATATATAATATAATTTCTGCTTAATATATTATTTTAAATTAAGCCACTTAAAAAATTTCTTTTAAAGAATTTATTGTTTGACATTATAAAAAAACTGTTGCAAAAAAAAACATTTTTCTAGATTTTTGAAACATTGAAAATATGTCATTTAAAAAAAAAAAACACAAATAGAGAATAAATTTTCCTAATATAGATCAAATTTTGATTCCAAATTAAAAAAAAAAATAGATTCCAGATTTTTGCAACATTGAAAAGATGCGATTTAAAAAAGGAAAGAAAAATAGATTCAATTTTCTTAAGATTATTTAAATTTTGATTCCAAAAGAGACACTCAAAATTGAGAATCCTTTAAGGAATTAGTTTGTTGTCCCTTTGGCTTCGTCTTAAGGTGTTTTATATTAATAAACTTTTAAAAATATGAAAAAAATTTAGTTTGGATTCATTAAAAATAAACAAAAATTGCTTCAAAAACAAGTTTCTTAGATTTTTATATCAAATATAAGATAAGATTCCAAAAAGTAAACAAATTTAGACCTAAATTTAACTAAGTTTGAGCCATATAAATTTGAGGTTCCTTTGAAGTATTAATCCAATCAGCATTAGGCTATTAATCGATCATCTTTAAAAAAATATTTTAATTCAACAAATTCTTTTAATAAATTGAATCAGCAATAAAACAATTTTAAAATATAATTATGTATATAAATTTCTCTAGTAATACCTATAAAACAACAAAAAAAAATCTATGCCAAAAATCAAAGTAAATATTTGTTTTTTATTTTTTTGAGATTGCTTATTTAATAATTTAACATGAAGAGTATATAAGTATATATACTTTTTATATATAATTATGTGAAAACTCTTTAACCTAAATTAACCCTTTCCCTTTAGGAGAAAAAGGGGGGAAAAAAAAAAATAAAAAAAAAAAAATATATATATATATAAAATTATATATATATTTGAATTGGTTATTTTTAAGTGCATTTTTTCATTATTTATTATAATTATATTTTAATTACATCTAATTACGGAAATAAAACAAAACAAAAAAAAAAAAAAACAAAAAAGCGACAATGTGCGAAAATACTTAAATTATAATGTGCAAAATAAATTATCCAAAGTGGTGCACTTTAAGCAAAAGCTTAGACTAAGAGATTGTCCAGGACCCTAAGCCTGGCCAGTAGTGTTTAGTCCTTTAGTAGGGATTATTGCAGCAGCAGTTCTTAATGAGGGCATGCTCATAGCAGGATTTGGCATAGAGTAGCGAACAATCGTAAAAGTTGCATTGCTGTGGACGCAACTGTGGTGTGGCAGCTGAACAACAAAAACAAAAACAAAAATAAATTGAATGAAAAGCGGAAAATGTCAAACGCAAATTAATTTCAACAGTCACTTTTAAACAATGGAGAAAATGAGTAGGGGCGGGGGTTGGTATATAGGTAAAAAAAAATGCATTAAGCTTCAGCGGTTGAAAATTGAATAAAATTAATAAATGCAAAGCGATTAAAAATCGCACATAAATAATGTTTGCCCAAAGAGGCATTAATGCCATTCGGATTCGTATTCAGATTTCCATACACACTTTGCTATGGTTAATGGCACCAAAAAGGGAAGAGGGAAAGAGGGTTGAGGTAACTGTTATTGGTTAGGGTTATGTAGGTGAGGTGTGGTGGCTAGGGAGAGGGCTATAAAAGCCACAGCAGCAACAACAGCAGCCGATGCCACCATTGATTAATTACCTGGAAAATCGCAGCAACAGGCATCGTGTATCATCTTGTGCGAGCAATAGCTGTAAACGGATGAATCACAAAGTGGACAACCACCGGACTGCTGTGGATTATTGTAGCCGGGATTATAGCCAAAGCCAGAACCTGGAGCAAAACCACCAATACCATTGCCACCCAAACCGGGGCCACCGATGCCAATGCCACCCAAACCGGGACCACCGATGCCATTTCCACCCAAACCTGGTCCCAGGCCATTTCCAAAATTTTGACCACCAAATTGACGTGCTGCAAGGCAAATAATTATTAAACAAAATGTGACATTTGGAAATGTAATTAAATTAATTTTATAACTAACATTTCAAATCTTTAAATATTGAAGAATATATAAGCAAAGGTAGAATGGGTAATGTACCAAATTATTGTAGTAATATTAAAGGATAATCATTGAGGCTTTTTCAATTTATTGTCCAACATAAAAAATAAAAATTTTTCTGTTAAGTTTTTTCTTGAAATAAAAATTTAAGAACAATGGGAAATATATATTTATTAAGTACAAAAAATATTTTAAATTAATAGTAAAATTAAGTTGATTGCGTTTGAATTCACAGATTTCCCCAAAGTTTTTATTAATTTAGTAGTAGATTCTGTTTATATGCCTGATTATACATTTGCAAAAAGGCTATATTATAGGTTTTTGTACTACATTTGCACACTAGCGCACCAGGCGGTCAATAATAAAACTTTTAAATTGTTTTTTAACATATATTTTTTACAATTATTAATCAATTTTAAAGGTTTTAGAAAACAAAATGTTTTGTGAAAAGTAAAATATGATAACTTTAAGTCTACTAGCATTTATATACCCTTACAAAAAGAGGTATATTTATATGATTCAATAGTTCAATAGTGATCTATAAAGAATATGTATTCTTGATCACCGTAATGAGCTTAGTTGATATAGCAATGTCCCTTTGTCTTGATCAACAAGAACTCCTACGAGATCTTAAAGCTAATAAATTTTGCACCTAGGCTTCTTTTTACTGCAGACATGGTATATCTCAAAATCATATCGATCGAAAGACTATATTATATAGCTACCATAGGAACGTTCAAACTAGAATAAGCTTTAACCTTAATAACTTTAAAGTTTTTTTTAACGAAATATCACGTTTTTTCCGATTTTTCGGAGTTTTATATACTTCTTAACATTTCCACGAGGTTTTATCAAAATCGGTTGACCATCGCTTCTAAGGGAGTTATATGAGTCAAGAATATGGTTTTCCAGTAATAACTTGGTTTTTTTTTAAAGCCATTATCAACAAATTTGGTATTTGTAAGTTTTAAACTTGTTAAAACTTGGAAGATATATAAGAAGGTACATATCTACCAAGTTTTATCGAAATCGATTGACTATATCCTATAGGTTCCATAAAAGCAGCCAGACCAAAAGTATCTATTTTATGAAAATGTTTTTTTTTTTCTTAAATCACGGAGATTTGTCTAGTTTTATATTCTTTCTTATATGTAACTATAAAAGATAGTTTGGAAGGGCATTTGAACTTCGGCACGGCCGAGCTTAACCTATCTTGCTGATTTTTAATTACAAAAACTTTTGACAACTTGGCAAAATTTTAAAATTTTTATTGGCTATAAAAGACAAAACTTTATATTGAAATATTAGTAGCTGTAACTAGGAGTTTAAATAGACATTTATACTATCTTTTATTAGTTCTTATCGAGTATATATCCCTTATTAAGTATATACCTTAAGTTTTGATAACTTTAATATACTTTATTTACTTTAATTAGCTAAAGCAAAAGAGTAGTTAAAAGATTATTTTAAAAAAACCCTATGAATTGTTTTTCCTAGTACAGTAAAAGCTCACATAAGAGACAGTTCTAACTTCTTGATATCTTTAATATTCTATATATATTATATATTTTAAGAACTAATATCCATTCTATAGACAGTAATTTATTATGGACAGAACAAGTATTAAGTAATAAGTTAACAGTTCAAACTACGCAATAAAATTCTTTAGAGAGAAGCGAGACAGCAATAGATAGAATAACATTTAACATTAAAAGATATATAGTATTATATGATTAATTAATATTTAAACAATATATAATCATTATAAAAATATAAATACCTGAATTCTCCTGTTTGGCCAAACCACAAACGATCATTGCCAACAACAAAATGGCCATTATAAACTGAAAGCGAAACATTTTTGCGTCCTTCCTTTTTTTTTTTTTGTTTATCCACAAAATTAAGTGACACTGTGCGAACGTTGTTTATGATTTGGTGATGCTGTTAAGACTGTTGTATGTTCACTGATCAACTGATTGACGATCGATCTTTCGATCTGTCCATCTCATCCAACTGTCTATCTATCTATCTATATATCTCATGGTGTCTCAGATGCTTGGCTTTCTTTTGCTTTCAATTTCGGCTTGGTTGGCTTTGTTGTTATTGTTTTCTATGGCTTTATATTGTGACAAATTTTGATGGAACTTAAGAGACCAATAACCAATAGAGGAAAGATCTCTAATTTCTGTTTATCAATGTGTGCTTTCAAATATAATGAAAGTTATGTAGGTGGAAGATTAAGTGTAGATGCTACCATATTATGGGGGCTGTGACAAGTTGATTGGCAAAACTCGACCAAAGATGTGGGAGGGAATCTTTACACCAATTTCAATTTCCATGAGCAATTTCAAGATACCAATACCAATACCAATTTGAATTCCAATCAAAATTCTCATACGATTGTCACACATTTGGTTGGAATTTTTTTTTTGGGTTTGGTGAGAGAAAAGAGGGGGGTGGTTTTTGGTTTTTGAAAATCAATTAATGTTGCTCTTTGGTTTTAGGAATTTGCCACCTGCAGCTGATGCTGTTGCAACCTTTTCAACTTTTACTTTTCTTCTGTCTCTCTTACTCACATGATCTTGCACTCTCACTCTCCTTTTCTTACTCATCAGTTTCATCTGTTAATTGCTTCATCTCTCAACATGTTTGCCTGGCATCAGTTGTTATTTTCCCAGCATCACGGAAGCGCACACACACACACACACAACAACAAAAACAAATAGAGGGGCTACGCTTATGTAAAATTAATAAGACATAAAAAATAAATTTCGAATTATGCGCATAAAACAAACATAAGAAACGATTTTGTTGTTTATCGTTTAAAGCGAAACGCAAAGTAAAAGTGTTTCATTTTGATTGCGGCCAACTGACCCGCTGACAGAGCTCAATATTATGGCTTAAAGAGTGGCGGATGGTGGGTAGGGAGGACCCTACGAAATGGTTCATGTTAATACCTGCTAATTGATCGTTGGTCTGTAATCTAGGTCGGAATTTTTTCTATTATGTTAATTGATAGAAATGATGTTAATCAATGAAAATAGAAAATTGGTTCAAGATTTGATCTTGTTGTAGCAAATTGATGACTTTTTATATTGGCCAATATCAAAGAAATTGTTTAAATAATTAGTATGACTTTTAAATGCACTAATTTATATTATTTTAATTATTTTTTTTTATAATTTTTTCATATATATAATCGATTTTGTGTAATAGAGAGTATCGCTTCTATAGAAGAAGTGGAATGCTTTGCACTAAGTGAAAAGCTAAATAGTTTAGAGAATAATCTTAAAAAACAATATAGGAATAGATAAGTATAAAAAGAATATATATTTATATATATAAATTTTTTTTTTTTTGACAGCCTTAATATCCTTTTATATCCCTTTTATATCCTTTTACCTTTTGGTTATTCCATTGCAAATTGAAAAATATTTATTGTAAAATTAATTTTTGGTAAAAATCTTAGATAAGGCTTAAGAGTTTAACTATTTTTCAACTCTATTGTATTATCCCTATCTCTCTCTCTTTGTCTCTCTCACTCTCTCCTTTTCACTCTGTTATATTACTGATGGTTGGACTTTTGCTGGTTGTGGGCCACAATCATAAATGACTCCCAAATGTAATTTCATTTAATTAACTGACCACTTTTGCCCAGCAGTCGCC
Source organism: Drosophila neocordata (assembly GCA_018903615.1). NCBI lineage: Eukaryota > Metazoa > Arthropoda > Insecta > Diptera > Drosophilidae > Drosophila > Drosophila neocordata. The sequence goes on from JAEIGI010000015.1 coordinate 3,164,367, forward strand.
TTCTCATATGTGTAAGTGTTCAGATATGTATGTGTATGTGTGTGTGTGTGTGTGTATATGTGTTGTGCATGTATTTGTCCAGTTGATTGAGCTGCTAACCACAACCTCACCGGCAGGGCATTGGGCAAGGGGTAAGACCAATTTGAATGCAACCATAAAAGATTTTGCCTCGAGACCTCAAGCCAAATGTGTTGAGTGTCTGTTTCCGATTCTGTTTTTATACCCTTACAAAAGAGAGTATATATATTTTGATCAACGCTAAGTAGAAAGCATCTCTGACAACCTATAATGCATATATATATACATATATATTCTCGTTCCGAACAACAATCAATGTTATTTAGTCACCTGAAATAAAATATAATGTGATAAGATCTTTCACCTACTCTTTTTTCCGTTATATATATTGAAATCAGCTGGAACGAACTACTATATCTAAGAAAAGACGGTTCGAGAAAACAGTTTTAGATCTACAATTTAGTTGGTTTTCACAATTTTCTCATCAATTTTAGTATATATTAGTTTAATATATATTTTAATGACACTAGAAAGCTTAAACAAGAATCGGTTGTCTATATTAAACAGCTGCTATATATTTTGGTATAGAAAAACTCTTTAAAATACCAAGATACTGGCACTGAACTTAACATATTTTGCTTTTTAAATACTTATTAATGATTCTCTCAAGTTTCAACAAAATCGGTTGACAATATCTTCGAAAACATTTCACTAAAGATATATGCAAGGGTATACAGAGTTTAACTAAAAGTTTTTTAGTTTTTTTCATTTTGTAGTTGTTGTATTGTGTTGGGTGAAAATATGAAGTGTTCATTTTCATTTTCATTCATTTCCATTTTCAAAACGAAACTCAAATCGGAGCTGTCAACTGTCCTGTGGAAAGGAACTACCAGTTTTCTATCTGTGGAATGATTATCTAGTCAAAAAATAAAAAATTGTACAGCACGTTTTGTGATGTCATCACCTGCCTTTAAGATGTTGTTGTTGCTTAAGCATCTTTTAGCTTTACCTGCCTGCCCTTAGCCTTTTCCCTTCACCTTTTTGTCGGATTTCGTTTCATTTCGTCTCGTTTATATATATATGTATATATTTTTTTTCTTCCGAGTTTTTAGTTTGTTTCAGAGCACACGAATCATGTCACAATTGAAATCTGTAAGCCAGGCAGGTTGTGTCGCCTGTGTGTGTGTGTGTGCGTGTATATCTATGGCCATGTATCTCAATTTGTAAGTGCAGTACCAACAAGCAAACGGCCTCTGACGACAGCAGAACAATGCCATTGCGTCGACTGCGACTGCGACAGTGGCAGCGACTGAGCTGAATCTGAGTTTGTCTCTGTCGATTGAGCTACGTGCGTTGCGTATCTTGTAAAACATACTTGTGACGTAACCGCAGATGCCGCATTACTTTTACCACGCGCAATGCCACCACATATACTCGTTCCCCTTTTTCACTCTCTCTCTCTTTCTCTGTCTTTCTCTGTGTAACTATCTCTTATTTTACTCCTCCTTTACGTCTCACCACATTGCTGACTTATTTATTGGTTTTCGTTTCGGTTTCTCGCTTGCGTTTGGAATTTTTCATCGCATTTATCTTTCGCTTCGACATTGTCTTCGTTTTTGTCTTCGAGTTAACTTCTGGTGCAAACAGGCCACTTTCCAGCAACGACCTCAATTAAATGCATGCCACGCCCAGCTGTCACACCTGCCTACCCCCCTTCCCAACCAAATATATATAAAAATATATATATATGCATTCTCTATATATATCTTGTGTACCCTTCTTCTATCTCAAAGCCTTCACTTTGCTTGTGGTCAGTCTTTATTTGATGACCACAAAAATTCCCTTTTTTTGACATTTAAAAAGTATGTGCAAAGTCGGTTCAGTTAGTTAGTTATATATGTATATATATAGCCATTTAGTTGGCCAATTTAGGTGAGAAGTAGGCGGTGAATATTAAATATTTAAATTGCTCAATTTTCACATAGCAAATGTAAATATTTCAAATTTTCTATGAATTTATACTCTATACCAAACAAATGTCCCTTTTATGTAACTAGAACTTTGCATATTTATATATACATATAATATTTATTAAAATATTTAATAAAAGAATATTTAAAATCTCAATTCCTTAGCAACTATCTTTTAGGACTTATCCATTGAAAACTATCTTAAACTATATTTGTATTTGTATATAGTTGCCGTTCGATTGATTTGTAAGTGCATTTATAGTTTCTGTTTTGTTTTATCTTTATCGTGTGTTTTGTAATAACAATTTATCAACAATTTGATTTATTATAAATAATAATACAAAAAATTGTTGTCTCAATTTTGTTTTTTCTTTTGCCTTTTATTGCTGTCATTGGATATTATATTGCCGCCTAGTATAAAGCCAATATTTGTATTCTCACGAATTGTTTCATTTCAGTTTTCAATATTTACTCTACTATTTGCACAAGTTATTACCAAAAACAAAATGTACATACCAATATAAATACCAAAAATATTTCTAAAAAAATAAAGTAAAACACAAAATGAAATATAAAAAATAAAATGAACAAATTGCAATAACAAATATTAATAAAAATTTTGTTCACAGAAAAAAACAACATGAATGAATGACATTGACGAACCATTATGCCATTTGTTTTAAATTATAAAAAAATAAATGTGAATAATATGAAAACAAGTAGAGGAAGAAGAAGAGATAAATTATTTATATACATACTTGATTTAATTCAAGGCTATTTCTAATAGAAATTTATAGAACAAAAGAAAATATATATAAATGTAAAATTAAGAGAAAACATCAATGACAAAATTTTAATTTAATTAAATGAGAATAATACAAAAAAAAAAAAAAAAAGAAAAAAGAAAGAAAATACACTGAAAGAAGTATTTGTTGATGTATTGATATACATAAAATATATATATTATATATATAAAATATTTGATTTTAAAAAAGAGCAACATATTAAAACAAATTTTACTATTAAATAATATTATTAAAAAACAAAAGGTTTGCAATTGCTAATTGATAGGCAAAACAGGAAACACTAGAAAATCTACTACTTCAAAATTAGTTTTTAAATATATAAATAAAGTTTTTAAATAATAATTATTCGCTAGTTAGGAAACATTATAGTTATAGCTAGTGTTCCCTTTAAAGGTAATTTTAATATTAAATATTAATTATCGTATAAATAAATAATACTTAAAAATAACTTTTGTGTTTTTTTGTGGCATTGATCTAAGAGTTTTAATTTAAAATCATTTTCAATTATTTTAATTATATTAAGAATATTAATTTATTTATTCTAAGATTAATTGGTAATCATAAAATTACCTTTAATCGGAAAACTAGCTATAACAACTGAGATCTTAAGCTATATTTTAATAATAATTTAAATAAATTTGATGAGAATGAAAAATTATAGTCAACATAAGATATATATTATTAGGAGATCTAAAAATTATAGTCCACATAGATATATATTATAATATTAGGAGAACTAAGAATAGATTGTTTGGCTTAAAGTGAAAATTTCATTTAAAAAAATTCAAATGCTTTTTCCATTTGATAAAGAAGATTACAACATTTATTATTTAAGTAAATTTCAATATACAAAATGCTTAAAATAGTCTTCAAATATTATTAAAAAATTGTAATATATTTTTTTTAATATTTAAATAACAAAAATTAGATGGAAATCCAATATTTTCTTTGATTAAAAATCATAAAATATTTTGGAAGAGTCTTCATTTTTCTTTGAAAGAAATTTAAAGGAAAAATCTCTAAATATTTAAATAAAGAAATCATATATATTATAAATCTTTTTCTTAGAAAAAAATCTTAAATTTTAAAAAATAAAAAAACTTACATGTTTAACATCTTCTTCTTAGAAGGGCACCCAAAATATTTTCTAAAAAATCCTAAATTCCTTGAAGTAAACAGAACTTAAAGAGAGACTTAAGTCAATTTATTTTCATAATGCTTAAGAGTACTTTTAAAGGTACTTTATTTTGTTTAGTGTATCTAGATACATATATATATATAAGTTAAAGATAGAGATACAGACTGTATGACGACTATAACAAGTCCACACACACACATACACATACACGTTGCCATAGTTGCTGAAATGACGAAAAATATGCAAATAAGCTTTATTATTTGACAGTTTTCTATAAAATGCAAAAGCCACAAAAGGCAACAGGGACAGCAACAACAGCACCAGCACCAACAATAACATTAACAACAACAACAACAAAAGTAACAACAACAAGAGTAACAGCAACAACAACTTCATCAACCTCAATGAAAACTTCTGCTGTGGATTGGGGCAGAGACAGTGAGATAGAAACAGAGGTAGGACCAGTGAGAGTGGCGGGCACAAAAAGAAGTTAAGATAGCAAAAGCAACTGGGGAACCGTAAACTTGTCCATCCAAAAGAGAGTTTTGCGGCACTGCGTAGGAGTGTATGTACATATACATATGTAAGTATGTATGTATATATATATATATGTGTATGTATATATGTATGTACATATGTATAAAGTATCTCCATCATCTCCAAAAATCACCTCTTCTGCTTCAGCTTCTACTTTTGATCTACTGTTGCTGGGGGGAAGGAGGTTGTTGTTCTCTTTATCCTCCTTCAACTACTACCACATGTATGACAAACTGAAATGCAATAAACAAGTTGACAACTCTGACAATTTTGACAAGAGAAACATGTTAAATGCTCAAAATTATGACAAGCGACAAGGAGTCGAAGCTGAAATGGAAATGCCACCGAAAGCAAAGGCAGAACAAACAGCCAAATGGCATAAAGAATAAGTAATAAGCATGCAAATGTTGGCGAGAGAGATAGAGCGAGAGAGAGAAAGAAAGATAGAGAAACTGAGTAATAGATGAGGGGGAGGATAGCAAGTCTCTTGATACTGATATAGTCACTGTAACAGTTACAGTTATTCTTGCTCCAGTGGCTAACTCATGGATACGAGAAATTATACTTTTGCTAGCACTCGCTCGCACTTGACTTAATTACTAACAAAAACACACACATACAGACATAAAAAACACATACAAACAAAGCAAAGCAAAGCGAAAAAATAAAAAGAAATAAAGGAAAAATGAAACAAAATATAAGCAGAAAACCAAAACCAAGTAACATCAAATGGTCTGTTGCCACTCATTCCACTCATCCATTCCCAATTGTATACTCTACTACTGTTTCTTTACCATTTTGTATCTATGTATGCATCTAAGTACCGTATCTCTGTGTCTCCTTTAAGTGCCATGAAAAACTATAAAAGTTCTTAGGGAAGCAGCAAACTTTCAGACTAAACAAAGTAATTGATGAAGTTGACGGCGACAGCAGCAACAAGAATCGAGGTGTAGAGAGTGGGGTAACAATAATATTACTAAGTAGAAGAAAGTAGGCTCAAAATGTATACTACAATATAAGAAACTTAATATGTAACCCTGGAGATAACAAAAACTAACCAATATCCATTTTGTTGTTAGTTAAAAAAAAAGTTCATCTACTCGATAGCTAATTTAATATATATTTTAGATTGAAAATTTGATAATTTGAAGAATATTTTATATATTTTTATAGATATAGTTATATAGATAAGTTATAAATTTCTATTTGCAACAAAATTTCCATAAGAAAATGAAAATTGGTTTAGTTTTAGGTTCATACAAATCTGTCGATTCATTTTCATTCATTCAGTTTTAGTTACTTAGTTGATTCTACTTTCGCTTTAACTTTAATAAGAAAACTTTTCCTTTACTATAATATTTTAAATATTAAATGTATAAACAATATTGTATTTACCATGTAAAAGAGAAATAAACGAGTGGAACTGAAATCATTCATTCCTATGCATTCCTTTACGATCTAAGCACTAACTGTGCTTCTTTCTGTCGCTGTTTCGATTTCATGTTTCAATTTAAAAGTAAATTTTCTTTATATTGATATATTTTGAAACATATAGAAATAAAGAAATAAACTTAAATGATTCTTACAAATCAATAAGTAATTCATTTTTAAATGTACTTGTAGTTTAATCGTCTAAAATCTTAAAAACTTGTACAAGTTTTCAAACTGTAAAAATTTGCTTCCTTTAAAGCTGCAACCAGTTAACAAACATTATAGACAAGATTCAACTTTTGATTGGGTTTGGATTCAACATTAGCCAAATGCATTCCGTTTACCATTCGAGTGGGAATGGGAGTCCATGGGTATCCATGTGGGCAATAACAAAGGAAGTTTGCTTCTTGTCTGTGTGTGTGTGTGTGTGTACTTTTATATCATTTCCTTGTTCATTCTTTCTATTCGATATCTTTGTCCTTCTTTTTCTGTTTGTTGTACTTTTAAAGCGCCTTTGGGCAGGAAAATTTTATTTGCAACTTGGGTGAAATTGATTTGCAAATTTACGAGTTACGCAGATAAAGGGAGTTCCCCTTCCTCATTCTCTTTCTCTTTTTATTCGACTATCTAACAAAAATGAGATAAAGTATATGTATTTGAAAGATACAAAATTATGACAGCAAACGATTAAATAATTTTATTTGTACATTGTTGCTGCTGCTGCTGTTGCTACTATTACAAAGTCAACACAATGAAAATGACCAACTTGGCTTGGCTTTACTTTTGCCCCAACTTTTGTTGTATTGTCGTTGTTGTTGTCCGGCTCTGTTGCTGCTGGCAACATTTGTTTGTCTTTTAATTGTTTACTTTTATTGAAAATGCTCTGCCATAGCGCTAATAAAATTATGCAAAAGTGTGTCAAACAAACACAATCGATGGGCAAACAAAACCACAAAAAAAAACAGAGCTCCATAAAGATGGGAAATTTTCTCTACTGGCAAGTGTAAGTGCAACAACAATTGATTATATAAAATGCAAAATTGTGCTTTATTTTTATGACAATTTTTTGTTGTTGTTGTACAAATGAATGGCAGGTCATTGCGACACAGGTCGAAAGTCAAAAGGGTTTTTGTTGCTGCCACCACATTTTGTATAGGTCAATGTTAAGGTTTGCAAGATCAAGGTTCGATTTACATAACCCATCAATATGGTCAAGACAAATGTAAGCAAGTGTCCAAATGAGTTCATTATCATTTTAAATTGTTTCGATTGTTAAATTAAATAATATTTTTATAAGTTTATTATTTAATGTCATAATATTTTAGTTCTTAATGCCTCTCTTTTTTTGTATAATCTGATGCCTTATATATGTTGAAAGATTTTAAAAATTTTTATAAAAATTTAATGCAATTCAAATATATCAATAACAAAGAGTTTTTGTAAGTAATATTATAAATAATATTACCCAGTAAAAGGGTAAAAGGGTATATTAAAGTCGCTAAAATGTATGTGACAGGCAAAAGGAAGCATTTCCGACCCCATAAAGTATATGTATATATTCTTGATCAGCATCAACAGCCGAGTCGAGCACGTGGAACAAAAAAATGGTATCAGCATTCGTGTAGTGTCTACGCAGATCAAGTTAGGAAAAACGAATAACTATAGTTAAATAAAAGGTAGCGTATTTTAATATGGTACACGTAATAATATGGCCATAAGATATCTGCTGACCGAATTTCGTTAAAATCGGACAAGAAATATTAAAGATATATCTATATACATTTTATACTAAAATGCCCAGTGCGATAATGCGTAGTAAGTGTGAGCGAGATAGCATGCGTTCGTTGCTGCCGCTTGTGAGGAAAATTTTAATTTGATTTAATGGTGAATTCAAAGGAGTTTACTTTTATAAAGTGTCTCTAATTGGTATAGGGTATAATCAAAGTCGGCAGGGTCGACTTGTTTGCTTCATTTATATTAAGCAAATTTTTACTCTTTGATCTTTATTAAATTTTCTCAGTGTAGTTTTTAGATACATAAATTAGATATGTTATTATATGATATATAAATTTTCCCCTCTAACAATTGGCAGCAATAATCACCATTTTGATCTCTTCCCCCCCCCGTTTTGCCCTCCCCTCAGGAGAAGCATTTCCCTTTTTGATTACCACTGATTACAAGCTTTACAAATGGCCCATTGACCAAAAAGCAAGCTAGACACAAGCTCAAGTAAAAGGTAAGAAATGTTGGTAATGAGTATGAGAACGGCAAGAAGGGGGAAAGTAAGAAATGAGTACATGGCTCGAATGAAGTATTACCAACATCATTTAATGAGCTCAACTTGTTACGCTGCGCATTTTGTATGTTTGTACTATTTTTTTATTTTTTTTTTTTTTTGGGCAATCTTTCGACATTATCAAATCATTGTAAACGCATCCCGGATTAAAATAGAAAGAAGAGGAGAGAAGAGAAGAGAGAGAAATGTAAGCAATGTGATTGGCATTTATGCAATCTTTATGTTTATATTGTTGATGCGATCACGCCCAAGTGTTAAATGGCCCATTGTAGGTAATTGCATAATAATGGCCAAGAGATGGCCACTAGTTGAGCAATCCCAAAAAAAAAATAGAAAAAAAAAATATATATGAGACGCATTTGGCATTTCTTTCATTCGTTTTTGCTTTTGTCGTCGTTTTTCATTTTCTTTCTGTCAGTATTTGCATTTCAATTATGCATTGTGCAGCACCCAGAGACGATACCAAACCCAAATCCATATTCAAACTGTGGACAAGGTAAAACGAGCAGACGGAAAAGCAATGCCAAAACTAAACAGACAACAGGTAGACAAACAAAACAAGGGCAACGTGAAAGCGTGGCCAAAACGGCCAGAAGATGAAGCCGAAAACCAAAAAGATGAAGCTAAAACCAATGATGTTACCTTATGCCTTATATCTTGGTATATAACTCCATGAAGATGCAGCAGCGCACCAAAGTCAATAACCAACGAAGACGAAGACAAGGGCACAAGGAATATAAATTTCAAATTTTTAGCATCGAATTCTAAATATACTTGCAAAACTAATAAATATTGATTGAAGAGAAAGAAAAGTGTTCAAAAATATATATTCAATAATAAATCAGAGATAATATTACCATACCTAACTAAATTTAAATGCCAGACTAAAACTTATTTAAGTTTGAAGTAAAAGTACAAATCCAAATTAATAACAAAGTGACCAAAGATCAAAGGAAAACATGAGACCACAATAATGTGGTACTTTGATGATGTCAAGTGTGTGTGAGAGAGAGAGAGACAGACTAAACCACATGGAAAATCAAAGAACTATAATTTAATCAGATGGCAAAGTGTCCAACTTTGTGTACAGTTAAGAAAAAGTTTTTTTCAATTTCAATGTTGAATGTTAATTGAAATAAATTTATATATATACTTGTGGTCATACGTTTGCTTATAGTTAATGTACTCAACGTTGCCATGGTATTCATACAAAGGCGAAAGGTGCGGAAGTGCCCGAATGAAGATGCGAAAATATTTGCATACGCAAAAATGTGGCAAAGAAAGCGGTAAATACACACACAGAGAGAGAGAGAGAGAGAGAGAGAGATATACAGAGATGCTGGAGCATTGAGGGGGGTTGGGGATAGGGGAAATCTGTGTGTAAATAAGCAAAACTATAGTTGAAATACTTGTGTAATTATGGCAAATGTTATTTGATTTTGTTAACCACTCAACTCAACTCAACTCAACTCACCTCACCACACTACAACACCTTCAAACTATGTACTAAAATTTCAACACAGGGGCGGCATTGCTTGGTGCTAGAACTAATTTGGGGGGCACTACACACACACACATACATACATACTCGTTAACTTGCACTTTAGTTTTACTTTTATTTATTTGCACATTTTTGGTCCAGTTGTTGTTTACACTTTCACACAAAAAGTACATACAACAATTTAGAAAAAACTCTGGTAAATATAATTTAAATATGTTTTAGAGATTCTAAACTATAATAGGGCAATAGAAATAAACAGTTATAAGTGTTTTTTTTTTTAGGTTCAGTTCAGTTTAGTTTAGTTAAATTTCTTAGTCTGGTTATAGCTTCTTGGTTTTACCAACTGCTTTTCAAATTGTATATCACAGAAAATCAAACAAGGAAGCTTTTGACATATCCAATACAAAGGCACATAATGCATAATCAGCTGTCGTTTGAGTTGCAGTTGCAGTTGCAGTTTGTGCAGCATTCCCCCTTAAACCCCCCCAACACACACACACACACACACACTTCTCTATGGAAGCTGCTGTTGCTGATGGCTCTCAAAAGTTGCCATGGCATCCAGCCAGCGGGATTAAACTTGGTCCAGCGGTCAGAGACAGTGGGAGTGAGAGAGAGATGAAAGTACAAACAAAAGTCTGAGCACGTATCATGTTGTCAACTACCAATAGTTGTTAGTGCTTTGCTGGTCTTGCAAGTCCAATTGTGGTAGAAATGAGCAAAAACGGGGGCATGAGAGCATTGGATTAAAGGAAATGGTCGTCAATTGCAGTTTGATTTCATCCGCCCAAAGCGTATACAAATTGTACCAAAATCCAAATTAGTCATGAATCAAATATGATGAATATGAATACAAGAAACACATATTCAAACTTTCAGTTAATTGAAAAACAGTTCTTAAATATAAATTTTTCTTTCAAAAGGATTTTTCTACATTTCAATATTGAAATATAGAACCTAAATACTTATTTTTTGTATACCCTTTCTTTTAAAATTAAAAAAAAAAATCGGAAAAAAATGTAATTAAATATATATTTTAAATAATTTATTTTTATATTTATATATTAATTAATAATTTTTAAATTTATAGAAATTTGTTTTAAAATTAACATTCAAATTTTCATAAAATTATTTGTCTTAATAAAGTTTCTATAACTATGTATATAGATAATGCATATGATATATATTTATTGATATAGCCAATCTTTAGATTTTGCATATATGTATGATTGGAAGAAAGCAAGGGTATACGAGAACGTCCTCTTGTCTAGAAATATTTTTATTTACGCTCTTGGTTTTCCTCTTGTTGGCTTTCAGTTGGTATTTTTTTTTTTTTTTGTATTTTTGTGGTATTTTTGGAATTTTTTCTGCTACTTATTGTAGAAACGGAGTTCATCTCTTGTCTCTTGTCAGTCAATCAAAAGGCAAACGAAGTTTTGTTACTGGTTTGGTACTCTATGTATGGATAGTTAGACAGGTGAGCGAACAGGTGGACTTTGTTTGTAACTGCGGCTACCTTCATCTGGTTACAATAAACACAATAAGACAATAGAGAATGCTTTGAATCTGATTGCTGGATTTCCTCTTGCTCAACTTTACCCCTTTTACTACCTTCCTCCCACCCTGTGACTCTATCTACCTCTCTCTCTGTTCCTTTATTTCTTTATCTTTTTTTTGTTGCCCTGGGGAGACCTCAATAGTTGCTAATCGAAAGTAATAGTCGTAATGAAGTTTCTGTTGTTGCTGATCCAGCTAAATTAAAAAGAAGAGAGATGGAAAAAAAAAAACACAAACTCAATACTGGAATCTACACACACACACACGCACACACACACATACACAGAGACAGGTCCAAAGTTGAGAAGGGCGCCTCGAGGCGTTGGCTTGACCAGTGAAAGTTAATTGAACGGACGCACAAGTCTGCATTATTTGGGAAATGGGAACTAAACTGGCTACTGTCAGATCGATCACATATCCACTATTCACCATCAGCTTCACCAGCAACAGCAGCACCACTAGCACTCCCAGCAGCAGATGACGGTCATCATGAGATTTGAGTGATTAGCATTAGCGATTGACAGGCTTAACTTCAGACATGATGATGATAAGGGAGGGGGAAAACTTTGGGCGTAGCTGTTATATAATGCTGATTTCCATCATGAAGACAAGTGCAAGACAACATTCACTTCCCCATTCCCTACCTCTCTCCCTTTCTCTCTCTCTCTTACCTCTTTACCAATTAAAGGGAGACGATTTCAAGAGCGGCGACAATTTCTGCTGTGCACCTTATTACAGATTGTTGTTTTTTAGTTTGTACAGTGAAGCAAAAGTTAGTTTCAGAGTATCATAAAAAATAATCATAAAAGTTAGTTTTTTTTTTTTTTTTTTGTTTTAATTATTCGTTTGGTTTTCTCAATTCTAATAAGAGAAACGTGTCATTATTTTTTATTGTAGAATGCCACAGACGAACTGGGAAAGAGTTATGAATATAGTTTAGAGGAGGAGTTATGGATAGTTCGAAATGCCGAAACATGGGAAAATCGAAATAGAATGAATTTCAAGATTTTAAAATATGAAATCACTTGAATTTAAAGATTTGAAATTAAATGAATTCCAAGATTCCATGGTTTGAAACAAAGTTAGTTCGAAGATTCAAAATTTTATGAATTACAATAAACAAAGATTCGAATTTTAAGGAATATCAGGACACATAGATTTGAAATTTAATATGTTCCAAAATCTGAAATGTTTGCCAAAAGGAAAAATTCGAAATTAAATGAGTTCTAAAATTTTACCAGTTAAAAATTTATGGAATTCCAAGATTCCAAGCAATTTTCAGTTTTAAGATTCCTAGATTCCAAATTACATGTGATTCAGGATTTAAAGTTAGACAAAGATTTGAAATAAAATTAAGTCAAAGATTCCACGATTCAAGAAAAAATGAATTCTAGGATTTGAAATTTAAGGAATACTAAAATCTAAATATTTGAAACTAAACATTCAATAAATCGCAATAAAATGAATTCCAAGACTTAAAGATTCCGAATAATGTAAGTGCCATGATTTAAAATTCAATCAATTTTAAAATATAAAGATTTGTAATTAAATGAAATTGAAAATTCGAAATATCAAGATTCCAAGACTCAGAATTCAATGAATTCCAAAATTCCAAGACTCGAAATGAAATAAATTCCAAGATTCGCAAGTTAATAAATATTTAGATATAAAGATTCGAAATGAAATGAACTCCAAGATCGAAAATATTATGAATAAGATAATAGATTCTAAGATAAAACGATTCTAAGATAAAACGATTCGAAATGCAATAAAGTCAAAAATTTCACAATTCCAAATTGAAAGAATTCCAAGACTCCAATAAAAAAAAAACAGTTTTCAAGATACGAAATTGAATAGATTCCTGGTATCCATGCATTCCATTTACATCTAACCAATTCTAGCCGATTTTTGATCCAACTTTTAAGGATATATATTATATCAGATAGATCAATTAAACGTTTATTATAACTAACCAGTGTGGCAACGCTTTGATGCCGTTTAGCGAGTTACCTTCTAGTGTATGCCCATTTTGCGCAATGGGTGAAAGTTGAGGGCCTCTTGGCCAAGTCGCGTCATCGCGTCATCTCGTCATCGTTTGCACTCTATATTCATACACACACACACACACACACACACACACTTGTAAGATGTACACTTACATTTGATTTTGCAGATGCTTCAAAAATCGTTTTCTTTTGGGGGCCGTTAGTCAAAATTGTATGATGAGACAGCTGCATAATTTAAAAGCGTTCGACAAACGTTTCCGTAATGGCATAGCAAAAGTTTAACACCTTTTACTCATTTTTCTTAAGTTTTTTATACATACGTGTGTATATATATATATTTTTTATAGGTGTTTTTTTTCTACTTATTTTCTTCTCTTCAAGTGAAGACGATTAATATGATAATTTATGGCCGACTAGCAAACGCAACGCAACATAAATCTGCAGACAAGCTTTGGGTCGTCTGGAAAAATGTTGATAGAGAGAGGCAATGGTTAGGGGGCAGGTACATACATATAGTGGGTGAAATTTGTTCATGCCACATAAGCATGAAGATCTCTTTGTTGAGTGTCTCATAATGAGAGAGACCTTCGACCTATTCTCCTATAGCTCCTTTGGCTCCTAGTGTTGGCTCATTGGTAATGCAAATGAGATGCGTGCGCTCAAATTGAAATGGCAAATGTTGACAGCAAGAACATATATACAATATATACATATATACATATATACACATACAAACGCAGACAGAAAATTCAAAGTTAATCAACAAAATATTTATGTAGAAAATGCGAATCAACCAACAACAATTCCTATGCCCAATTTCTATTTCTAAGTTGATAACTAGATGGTACAGCAAAAGAAGAGAAAGGAGAAGTGGAATAAGCAGAGTGTTGACAGTGGAAGGAGTTGTTAATTTAAGAGATGAGTTCATAAAGTTTATTAACAATTTAACAATACTGTTATAGAGTATGCTAACAACTTATTGGGTAACCCTCGCACAAAATTGCGGTATATAAACATATTTATGAATTTTCTATTCTGCATTCTGCGTTTTGCGATTGTCAGAAAACGAAGAAAACGAATTCGTATGAATGAGATGCGCGCTGTTTCCCTCTCATTTGCATTAGAAGGGCAATGGTAAATGGGGTGGGCGAATGTGGAATCTGGAATGGAATGGAATGGTATGGGGGGAACTGACTGATTAACATAAAATTAAGCGTTCAAAAGGAATGCGGCAAATGGGTTTGAGACTATTCCGCCTGGAACCTGCCTGATAAGGCAAAGGCGCGGCGATAAGCGCATTTAATTAGCATTAATTAAAGCAAATTGCGAGACTTCCAGCAACAACAACAACAACAATAACACAATGATAGAGAGGAATAAACATTGAAAGACAGAGACAGAGTGGTAAGCCCATAAATGGTAGCATAGAGTTGTGAAAGTAAGGCAACGCCAATGACAATTGTAACTACAATCGCAATCAATGAGTTTTTGGAGCACGCGGCATGACAAATTGCAAATCGCTTTGCTCGCCTTTTTGCCTAACACCCATTGAAAGAGAGATTTCAATAGAAGTGTGGGAAGACGGAAGGGGGAAAGATGGATTTAGAAGAAGCGGATGCTACCGCAAACTCTGAAACACTTTAACGCCAATATCAAGTGTCATAGAAGCATGGCACAGTGGTACCAATCAATTTAAATCATATCGCTGTTAATAATGTTGGCAAATTGCAGAAGATTATACGGTAAACGACACCACAGTGCCAACAGTTGTTGGCTGTTAGTGCGGCAATCATCTGGACACAGAGAATGAAAGACAGCAAGAAGAAAGCGGATTGCGCAATATTTGCGTCATGGCCTAAAGCGAGGCCGAGACTGTAACTGAGACTGAGACTGAGGCTGAGACTCAGACTGAGACAGAGGCGATGAATGTCGACAAAAATAAAGCCATAGAGGGCGGGAGGTAAGAGACGAGGACTGGACTCGCATAATTGCGGCTACACCTGAAATCGAAGCCTCACAACTCCGTTCCCCACAATCCCCCCCACACTTGATCTCTGTCATTGTCGCTTGGTGCCCCAAAAGAGCACAAATGTGGGCGAGGCCTACTAGGCAGCGTTTCAATCTTGACGTCTCCCTCTACCTTTGCCTTAGTTGCTATTGTCGTCTCATGACATTGGAATGCAATTTCACTTCTTTAAATATTTTCTCAATTGTTTTGTGGAGGTGTGAGATGAGATGAGACAAAATGAGACGAGATCTCTGCCAATGAGATTTATATTAAATATAGCGAATTTTTTGTTTCTTTTACAATTGTTAAATAGTTTTTGAATCATTCCACGCAGATTCAATTACATTTGATTAGCGAATTTTTTTTTGGCTTTATTTGATTATTTTAATTACTTATGATTGACAAGTTGTAGAGAGATTATAAGTCCATCAAAGTAAAGTAGTTCAAATATATTTATAATTCCTTTTAAAATTATATTTCATTGAATTTATTTCTAGAATACTTGCTGCAAAAATAACAAGTTTAAGTTAAATTAACAAATTTCTTGTTTTAATTACCTAATTAACTACCTAAAATTGTCACTTGCCTCAAAAAAAAAAAAACAACAAATTTCTTGTTTTAAATACTTAATTAAGTACTTGAAGTGATCACCATTTGAATATTCGAACAGTATATTAACATTAATTGTATTTCTTTAGCAATAAATATTAAGTAAGAATTAAAATAGTTACCGACCGAATTAAAATAATTACTTAATTACAACAGTTTGTTTTCATTTAAATAATAATTACTTAAGTAAGTAAATCAAACTTCCAAATTTAGTTAAAACATAACTATTTCAATTAGAAAAACTGTCCAAAACTTTTCAAAAACTTTAATTACCAATGTCAAAAGTATTTCGTAATGCCAGCTTTAATTACAAATAATCGAATTGAAATGGGTAATTTGATATAAATCATTGTCGAATGCATTCGTTTGGTTTCGGTTTTATTATTATTTTGGCCCTTATGATCTTGCCATTACGAAGCCCTTGGCCATTGGCAACACCCTTTTGTACATTTTAACACAAAAACGAAAGTAGCCTTTAACTGTAAGCTCTCGAGGAAGTAAAAGCGCAAATAATTGCGAGCGACCAAATACAAAAAAAAAAAAAAAAAAATGCAAAAAGAAACGAAAAGAAAAAAACTCCAAGAAACCTGCAGCAAGCATGACAAAAGCAAAAGCAGGCAACAGATGCGGCAGAAAATATTGGCACTTAACTTGTTGTTGCTGTTAGTGTTGCTGTTACTGGTCACATGCTGGCCATGCGGCACCCGCAAGATGCAACAACAGGAAATATAAAGTTGTATACAACAGCAACATTAGCAGCAGCAACAACAGAAACTACTGTGAAGTAACTAACAAAACTGGCCAGAAACCTGGCCAAAAAGATGCAACTTAAGTTGCAAGTTGACTCTGCAGCATTCAAGACTTAAACTCTTGCACTACAGTTGAGTCAATTCAAGTCAATTAATAAGGTTAAAGGAGCAAAATCATCATTGTATCATTGCATTCCCACTCATAAACCCTAAACCTAAACATTCCCAATCCCAAATCCGGACTTTTATGCCTGTGAAAGCCAACAAGTTTCTGTGTATATATATTTTTGTTGTTGTTGTTGTTTTTTTTTTAGGCTGGCCAAAGATAAGGCACTGCCGCACCATCAAACAGGGAGAAATGACTGTGAGTTAGCCCAAGAAATGCAAATGAAAGCGAAATCGAATCACGCGAAGGCCGACTGACAACGGTCGACCGTTGCCTTCGACGTCGCTGTCGCTGTTGCTTTTGCTGTTGCCGTTGCAGTCGTCGCTGCTGTTGCCGTTGCCATTGGCGTCGTGTCATCGTCATCATCCTCAACGTTAAGAGCAAAACTTGATCTCGGCTTTAGCTATGCTGTGCATATGAATGACTCAACAAAACGCGACAGACATACAGACAGACAGACCGACAGACATACTGACAGATTGACAGTGAGTGTGAAAGAGATGGTGTGTGAAAAAGGCACAGTGAGAGCAAAAGATGCCGCCGGCAAGTGTACAAAAAATAACTTTTATTCTGCATAATTAACTATCGTAGATAAAACACCGTTATATTAGAATCAGGTCAAATAACTTTCAATTATATAAGCTTAAAATATTTGTCATTTGCATTGATATATCCGTTAACCACATGCCTCATGGGTTTTTTCCGAGTCTCCTTTTACAGAGATTTTCGTTTTGCCTGCATTTGCATTTACCATGTGAAAAAAAATCGCCAAACTGGTCGCCAAAGACAGAGACAGAGTAACAAATAGACAGAGATATAGAGAGGTTGAGTGGGAGCGTCTCTCTCTCTGTCTGTTTGTTTCTCTTTTTCTATGCTGCTGTCCCTTTAACTAGGCACCTTGCTCTTGGCTCTTGGCTTAGCTGTTTGTTTTTTTTTTTTTTTTGCGTTTACGAAATTTCTTCACTTTCGGTTTCCTCTGCAACTGCGCAGCCGACTTTGGCATCGGCATCGGCGCCGTAGCTCTGGAGCTGGGGCTATTACCTATATGAGCTGGCGTTATCATCTGTGCGGCAGCATTTTGAACTCGAGAGTGACAAGCGACGGACCGAATATCTTTATATATATACATATATATATATATATAAACATATATATGTATATATATCCCCCCGTCGAGAGCAAAGAAGCGATCCCGTGATCTGTTCCGCGTTGTTTTCGGTTGCTTTTTTTTTCCTCGTTTTAAAACCAACACAAAAAATATAAAGAAATCAAAATCATACAAAAAACAAAATCCAAACTCAATCCTGAAATGAAGTTTAAGTGTTAATTTTTTGTTATTTGTTTTTGTTGTTGTTGTTTTGAAATTGGATCTGTAAAGCAGAAGAAGAAGCGAACCAAGCAAAAGGATAAATTATTTCAATAATCATCATCAGGCAGCTCATCTCTGGCATGGTAAAGAGAACAAACGAAAACAAAATGAAATGAAATGAAACGAAACAAAATGGAAAAGAATAATAAAAGAACAAAGAAAGGATAAGAAATAATTTTGCTAATTGGAATTAATGGCATGTTAAAAAGGATTATGACAAAAGAAAAGCACAAAAGTCAAACAACAAGTAGCATGATAAGGAAAAAAAACAGGATACTATATCCTTAAACATCATCATCTTTAAGATGATAATCATTTGTATGGGTAGCTACGCTTGCGCAGATATTTTATGACCTTGCGAACGACCTTGTCTAATTGATAAGGGTATTCTTGCATTCTCCATTAAAATTGTTTTTTTTTTTAATGAAAATTGATATAGGATACAAATCCCAGGGACAAATCCTTTAGCCAGATTATTCATTTGCCTAACTGGTCCTTTTTTGTTTTTTCATTACTGTTGTTGTTGTTAAGGCAACCAAAACATAATTTATTCATTATCGAAATTGATTCATAAATAATTTCGCATTCACATTTTGGCCATGTTCTATTGTTGTTGTCGGCATTGTTGTAGACGCAAATTTAATTAACGCAGATTACGATTCTCGATTTTCATTTTGGGCAAGACAGGTGAGGTGAGGTGAGAACATAACAGAACAGAATTGAAGAGAAGAGAACAGAAGAGAAGGATAGGATGAGTAATAATAGAAGGCGTGTCAGCTGTGGCCCAAATTAAGGCCATAAGCAATGAGTCCCATAAGGCAATAATGAATTGTAACAAGGATGCTTTCGGTCGTTCTGTTGTGGGTCTCCTTCTGTCTCTGTCTTAACCCTTGCTGTATTCTTGTTTATACATTTCATTTAGCCTCTCTTTCTACAAGTTAGTCAGTTAGTCAGTTAGTCAGTCAGTCAGTCAGTCAGTTGGCGAATTGTTCATCTTCGAACTGAATATTTCATCGTTTTCTTAACGAGAGTGAAAGTTCGCCGGCTGCTGTTGTCGTTGCTGTTGCTGTTGCTGCTGTTGGTGTTGCTGCTGTTGCTGTTGTTGCCGTTGCTGTTGTGTATTATTGCTGTCTGGCGCTCATTTGTTTTGTCCGTCTGTTTATTTGTTTGTTATTGCTGGTGTTATTTTGTTTTTGTTTTTTTTTTTGCTCTCTTCTCTTTTTCTCTTCGTTTTTTGTCAATTGTTTAGCATCAATAACAAATATTTGTTAGCTATGCTAATGAACGAACGAATGAACAAATGAACAGAAAGTATCTTAAGAGCAACAAGAAAGTGTTCAGTTGAAGCTAAACTCAACTTCCATCATTTATACACTTGCTCATACACTCACTCAATCAATATTATCTATATATATATATATGGATATAGGTTTAGATAATAATTGTTATAAATTTATCTCTCTTTTTCTTGTTTTTGTTATTGTTTTGCCCGTATTTCCATTGACCGACCAACTGACTTAGTAACTTTTGAAAATAAAAGTTGATTGCAAAAAAAAAAATAAAAACAATTCAATGAAGTGCCACTACTGCTGGCCACATGCGGGTCACTTCACACGCTTCACAGACACAATGCTTTACCTACACTCCTACTCCACTGCCAAAACCATATGCCATATACAATCTTTCCTCCTTCCGCCCCCCTCTAACCCACCTCTTACTCTTCTTTTTTTTTTTGTTTTAATTGTTTTTGCCATTTCTTGTGTTTGGCTTTTATAATGTATTTTCATTATAATTTCACTGCCAGCAGCATTTGTGACACCTACTCATCCTCACGACTGACGCCTCAACTGAAGAAAAAAAAACAACAACAAAATATCAAAAAAAAAAAAACTCTACAAAACAGCAAAGTGAAAGTTTTCTCTTTTGTTGCGAGCTTTTTTTGTTGCTGACTCTTCTTCTTCTTCTTTTGCTTTTTGGTCGTTTGGTCTCTTCTTCTTCTTCTTATGACATTTTAACGCTGCTGGCCAAAAATAAAAATACAAAAAAAAAAAAGAAATATCTTGTTGTTTGTGGTTTATTGTGATATTCAATGCGCATCGCTGACCATTACCTTTACATTGAGGTGCGCCACAGCAAAGCTGATTGCCCCCAGATACCCCCTCTCCTACCCCTCTTTCTCTCATACCATCCTTTCTCCATACAATTTTCCACTATTACACATATATGTGTATATATATATGTATATATATTTCTACCTCATCACATCAAACTGATGTATACAAGTGTCTTATGCAATATTGTGGTGTAAGAGTAGAAGTGAGAGAGTAAATTATATAATAATTAAATAGGAAAACAGTTATTTGTTTATAATGAGAACCATTAATGTTGTTATGTAGGAACTGTTAAGCCGATTTATATATATATATATTTATATATATATTTGCATATTCAATCAAAAGTTATAGATGAGGCAAAAGGCAGCTGACTAACAACAAATATTTTAGGAAAAACTAATATAATTTAATAGAATTAATATTATATTTTGATAGAAAAGAAAATAAAATATATATATATATATATAGGTATATCAATTGTTGTATATATATATATATATAGAAGATTCAGAGAAAATTTAGATCTATAGATATACATAGAAAAGTACTAAAACATATAAAAAATATTTTACTATTAATATAAAAAGAATCTAAAAATATTCAAAACAATAAATGGTTTAAGATGATTACAGAATTATATTAAAAATATATAAAATTTGTATTCCATAAATTTGAGAATTTGTTAAGAAAATATATGTATATGTAAATATATAACTATATATATATAAATTTTTAATATACTCTTGTAATCTTTTTAAACTATTTTAAAAATTTTTTTTATATATTTTTTATTTTTGGTTTCTTTTTTTTTTTGATTACTTCTCTATATATTTTTGTATATTTTTTTTATTTTTAAAATATATTTTCTCATTTTATTTATTTAAAATAAATTAATTTTTATAAGTAAACAAAATGCAAGAAATTTTTAATTAAAATTAAAGTTTTTAAATTCATTAATTAAATTGCAAAAAAAAAAAAATAAAATGAAGAATTGTTATGAATATATCAAATATATAAAAATTAGTAGAATTTTAGAAGTATATCAAATATATATCAATTGATAGCAAATCAAAAGTATATCAAATTTAGAATTTCAGTTTTATTTTATATATTTATTTTCTTTATATTATAATGAACAAGTTTTTTTAATTCAAGAGCTTTCTTTGATATATATATATATATATATATATATATAAACTAAAATAATGGCATTAACTTTTTGTGATTAGACTAACTAATATTTTAAATTTATATATATATATAAATATATTTATGTATAGATTATTATAGATTTGCTTTGATTTACCCTAAATTGCTTTAGATACAATGAGAATTAGGAAAATTATGAATATATATATAAAAATATTTTAAATATATATATTATATAAAGTCTGTAAACATTAAGGATTTTATATGCCAAAATTTAAAAGAAAAAAAAACCTAATAGATCATTTTAACTGAAATTGTCTTGTTATTGCAATTATTTTAATAGCTCAAAGTTTCAATTTTACCTGTCGATATTTTAGCCATTCCAATCACAATCTTGGCCAAACTCTTATATAGATTTCATTTGATGGATAACATTGCAGTCAAGTCATTTAACGCATATCGTTTATTTATTTATTTCTTTTTTTTTCTTCATACATTTTCTTTTCTTTTTTTTTTTGCCAAATTGACTTCCCTTTCTCATTTTGTAGCAAAATTCAGCTAATTCGCCTGCTGTGTGTTGAATTTATCATGTGGGTAAAGAAGAGTCCACAAAAAAAAAAAAACTAACAACAAAAAGAAATAGTTAATTTTGCTTGTTTTTTTTTTTCATTTTTGTTGTACAACATAAAACCAATTAAATGCCGCCTGCTTTTTATGTGTGTGCGTGTGATTTTAATGTTGTTGTTGGCCCAAAGTAACCGCTCGCTCGCCTCTTGAATTATTGATGATGATGACAGCGAATACGTTGACGATAATGAAGATAATGATAATGATGATGGTGATGATTTTGGTAAAGGGTTGTATGGGGAGAATATGGTTATAACTCAATTATGTTTTAATTAGAGCATTATATGACAATTAGAGGGAGAAAGAGAGAGGTATAGGGCCAAATATAAAACTCTTAAAAACCACCACAAAAGCCTGGGTGCAAATTAGCGCACATTATTGTTATATAACCATGCGTTTGAAAGCATCGCAACCAAAACAGCAAAACAAAAAAAAAAAAGAAAAGGAAACCAACAATTGCCACACACACACACATGATTATATATATATATATATATATATATATATATATATATATATATATGTAATAATGACACCTGACATCGCAATAGCCGCAAGCGATGCACGTCAAAGTCAAAAGGGTTGAGGTTAATGTATTTGGGTTAGAGGGACATCTGACAAATGTTTTGTCGCGGTCAAAGGGTCGAGGCCGCAAAAGCCATTGCCAAGCTTTTAACAGCCGCTTGAATGAATATCTCAATCTCTAAATTTCTGGCGGCATTTCATTTCATATATGATAAATGAAAGCATATATATATATAAATCGTTTAAGTCTTATATCTAAATATATGCATCTAGATATCATTCATAATTGTCTATGTTTTGTTCTTCCCCCTCTTCTTTTGTAGATGCTGCTACGTTTTACATTATTGACAACACTTTGCTTTTGCGCCGCTCAAGCGGTGCTTAGTGGCAAGGATCTTAAGAGACGCGAAGCTGGTTTCGATACATATGGACCGCCACCACGACCAGCACCACAATATGGACCACCGCCACAGCAACAGCATATACCCCATCGGGAATATGGTGTGCCACAGCAGATACCCTTCCGGGAATATGGTCCTCCAGCATTGAAATATGGTCCACCTAAGCTCAATTTCTTAGGCGGTGGCGGCGGCGGCGTTGGTGTTTCGGGTTCATCGTCATTGCATGAACAGATTAAGACACACTTTGGTGTGCCTAAACCCTTCTATGGTCCACCACATATTCAGCATAAGCCAGCTCCTCAGTATGGACCACCGAAACCACAATACGGCCCACCACCACCACAGTACGGTCCACCACCACCACAGCCTGCACCCCAGTATGGTCCACCACCGCCATTGAAGCAGCAACATCGTCCAGCTCCCCAATATGGACCACCAAAACCACAGTATGGACCACCACCACCGCAACCACTGCCATCTCCACACTCTGCTCCGCTATTCAAGCCACCTCACCAACCGGCTACCTCATATGGACCACCCGCCTCAGGACCATTGAATTTGCCACCTAAGCCATTGTACGATGCACCACCACCAAACTATGGACCGCCACCACTGCCCATTAGTCTGCCTGGACCACAACAAGCGAACTTCAATCGTGTGCCGGAGACTACCATTATTCTTAGTGGCCATCAGGGACCCAGCGGACCCGGTCCCCTCAATGGACCTGGTCCCGTCAAGCAGGTGCAAATTCAAATCGATGCCTCTGGCCATACACACAGTGTGAGTGGATCTCAAGCACCATTTCATACGGCATGTGATGGCTGGAAACCAATTCCAGCTCCTGTTGGTGCCTATGTCGAACAAAATCACATTGAGACGCAGGGCGGCTACAGCAACGTGGCGCAGGCTCAAGTTCAGGCTCAGGGCTACAGTGGTGGAGGCGGTAGCATTGTCGATGGACTCACCGATGAACAGTTGGTAGCAGTGGCTCTACAGGGTGGAGCAGGTGGTGATGGTGTCCAAGTGCTAACCGGTTCCGGACCTACTGGACCATCTCTCGACGCACATATCAATTCCATTGAATCGGAAGCGCTTCAAGTAAGTTTTCAATAAATAATTAAGACCCATGGATCATTCACTTAATACATCCTCCATTCCTTCATATTTTCCTTTTTTGTAGGTGTCTATTGGGTCAATTGATGACTCTTACACTAAGCCACCGCCAGATTCCTTTGCTCCCGGATCAGTGCACGCTCAAAAATATCAGACAATCGGTCATTCTCTGCCTCCACCACCCCCCAGTGGTAACTATGGACCACCACCGCCACCCCGTGGCAACTATGGACTACCACCACCACCACCCAGTGGCAACTATGGTCCACCTCCACCACCAAATGCTAATTATGGACCACCTCCAGCACCCATTGTCAACTATGGACCACCACCACCACCCAGTGGCAACTATGGACCACCTCCACCACAATTTGCTGCCCTCACCAGTCCAAGCAGTCAATATGGTCCTCCATCAGGTAATCCACAACCAATCGCCCAACATGGAGCCGTTCAACCCAACAAGCCAGTAGCCTATCGTCCTCCAGTGCCAGCCGGATTAATAGAATCCATTGGAGCCACTGTCCAGCATTTGGATCAATTTGGAGTTAAGCCAGCACAGCAACCACCCACATACATTCCACCAGCTGCCCATGAAATTGCTTTAAGTGGACCTCCAGTTCCAGCACCACAGGCTTTGTATCAACCACCACCACCATCCCATCCTCAGCCAGCTCCACAGGTGATATTGCAACAGCAATTGCCACAACCGCAGGCGGGACCATCTTTCGTTCATTCCAAGCCCCAGCAATTTGGCCCACCTCCACCACCACCACAACAGCCACAACCGCAATACTTGCCACCTCCACCACCACCACCTTCTGCGATAGTACGTCCAACCCAGCAATATTTGCCACCACAACAACAGCTCTTCTTCCAACAGCAGCAGCAGCAACAGCAACAACACCATCATTCAGAGAGCAGCTACAGTGCCTCACAGTATAACCAGCAGTTTGTCCACTCTCAGGGTCTGCCTCTGTCTCAGCAAGCACCACGTTTCAATCAGTTGCCACAACAGCTGCCCCAGCAACCGCTGGTTGTGCATGATTGCGGACATGGACCCAATTTGTTGAGCAGCAATGGTTATCAGGTGCAACAACAGCAGCAGGAACAGCAATTTGGCAGTATATCGGCTGCTTCAGCCGGTGCCTACAATGCCATCTCTCAGAGTATTCCCGTGGCCGAGCAGCATACACAATTCCTAGCCGATAGTTATGGACCACCTGCCTCCGGCAATGATATCGATTTCGATCACACGGGCTATGCCTCGCAGAAGAATTCAGTGGCTGCCCTGCCTGATGGTACCGATCCTCAGCAATTACCCGGTCTAGATGGTCTCAATGTAATCTCTGCCCAGAAATCTCAGAGCATACAATTGGGAGCAAATGCTAATGCCCCATCAAATGGCCAAAATTTCCAAGTTCAGTTTGGCGGATCATTAAATAATGCACCAAATGCTAACCAAAATGGCGATCATTCAGCCAATCATGAGGAGATACTCTCTCAGGGACTCCTGCAATCCATTTTGACAGCCATTGAGCAGCCACAGCAACCAGGTCAGTCGATACCACAAAACCACAAGGCCCAGAGTCGTTCCGATGAGCATGATGACCACAATGATCAGGAGGAGTCTGTTGATGAGGATCATGAGCATAGCTCCTCGAATCGTGTAGAGGTGCGTGTTCTGCCACCAAGTGATGCCCA
Source organism: Drosophila neocordata (assembly GCA_018903615.1). Classification (NCBI taxonomy): domain Eukaryota; kingdom Metazoa; phylum Arthropoda; class Insecta; order Diptera; family Drosophilidae; genus Drosophila; species Drosophila neocordata. Next base: position 3,190,158 of record JAEIGI010000015.1, read on the forward strand.
GGAGGAGGAGACACCAGCCGAGGTCAAGGAGATTGAGCCAATTGTGGCCGCCGATGTAGGGGAGGAGGAGAATGCCAAGCATTAAGCACTAAGTCATTAGTTATCATCCGATATCCTCATCTAGCCGCTTTATATTATTATTATTTATTGCTGCCTCATCAATATCATCGAAATTCTTTCTCTTTTATTCTTATGTTCGTTATGATTATTATTAATATCATTATAATTATTACCGTTATTATTATTTTTCTTTTTCACCCTTCCATCTCTCTCTCCCTCTCTCTCGTGACGGACCATAAGTTGCCATAAAGAGACAGTGTAGAGGTCACGGGAGAAGGATAAACGAACGTTACACAAATACACACAAACACACACACACAAACACACATACACACACACACACAGACACACTCAAATAGAACAAAAGAAGCTAAAACAAGAGAGTCGTAATCAGATACAATTTTGAAGTTAGTATCAAAGTCCTAACTTCAAAAATGACTTACACATTTTCATGTTTAAGCTTGTGTATAAAACTGATTTAAACTAAATAATTTATTTATTATTACATTGTATTGTATGTTTTAAACAGCAACAAAATAAATCTATATACATATATATAAAACTTTGATATATTTATAATATTATCTTTAGCTAATTCTAATGCTTTGAAGCAGAGATTTTTTCGAAGGACCCATTCGATATTTATCTTAAACATTTGCTTTTCAAAATTTTTAGGTTAATTGGTAAAATGTTTCAGAAATTGAATCCAAATTAAATTTTACAGATTTTTATGCTAACTGAAACTTGGAACTCAAAATCCATATACAAAATCTTGATAATTTGACTAGATTGAATTCTTTCAAAGTTAAAGTATCTTTAAAGAACATGTACGATGTCCTTTCCTGTCCTTTTTTACGATTTTAACAAGTACTACATTGAAGAGTAAAAAACTTTATAAGGATAATAAATTCGGAACTTTTTTTTGAAAATGTTTATAGTTGTTAATTTTAAAAAAGGAATTTTAAGCAGTTTTTTGAAGTGGCTTTATTCTCCAAATAAACAAAAATTGGTAAGAAAATAAATTTATGAGACACCTTTTAAATAAAGCGACTTCATTTAGAAAAATTAAACTAAATTAGAGCATTTGGAAGTTAAAGTTTGTAAAAAGGACTTACTTGATGTAAGTTATTAGTTATTAGTTGTAGGTAGGCCATCTTTTTTCCGAAATTGTCGTTAGTTTCGGTAGTAAACAAAATCCATTAAAGACCTCGAAATCAAAAAAATATATTTGAAACAATTTTAATAGTTTTTTTTTTATAAAAATGTAGAAAAATTGATTTAAAAATAAGTTTTTTAGGTTCTAAAACTAATTAAAAGTAATATTAGATTGGAACTTTGAAAACTGGATTTTTTTGAAGTAAAGTTGGTATCCTTTCGGTTGCAAGTTTACCATCTTTCAGTTTTTTTCAAAAAGATTCGATATCAAAGTCATTTCTACTTTCTGGAGTAAGAAATTAATTTTAGAAACGAACTTTTCGTCACTTTAAAGTATTTTTTTGTTGATTGTTATTCAAATGTTGCAAATCATTTGGTGTGCAATTAACAGTTGAGGCAACTGTATGGGGCATCAAATGATTGTATATAAATACAAATGATATATACGAATGTTACTTATACCCTTTACCCTAGGGCTTTTTAAAATTATTAAAGAGAAACATATACAAAGTTTTCTTTGTTTTACAATGATCTGATAAATGAAAATGATCTGAGTTAGATGGCAACACATCATTCTTAGTGTTGGTAAACAAAAAGTTTATCTAAAAGCTTAGTGATAGAGTAAACTGTTGAATATTATATATATATATAAAATATATATATATATAATAACGCTGACAATGAAATTTGATATTTAGGTTTAATTTAGTCACAATGATTATAAATAAATATATAGTTTTTTATGGTAATAAATAAAGGTGAATTAAAGTGAGTTAACTAACTAAATGAATGCAATGACTTTTAGCAATTGTTGGTTATGCTGATTAAACATTGTTCATGCATCTATATCCATTATCATTCCTAATGAGCATTTTCTTATAAAATTTCTCTTTTTTTTTCTCTCTTTTTTTCCTCTATCTTTTCATCTTTATTGTTTCTTCTTTTGGTTTAGTCTCTAGCCATTTGCAGATTCATTTTCATCATGTTAGCTAATGAATAATTTTTGTGACTCTGCTCGCCAGTTTTCTTTTTCTTTTTCCATTTTTTTTGTTTTTATTTCAACTTGAGACGAGGTCAAGAGTGTGGGGATAGGGGGTTAAACGGATCGGCTATGCACAATTCCAATTTCATGGAATTCGCATCAAGTTTGATTCCCAACTGGCCACGACTAACCAACAAGAAACAATAAAAGACATAAAATTAATTAAATTAGCCATAAACAAAGCGAAAGGTGATTAATTAACTAGAAATTTATACCGTTATATAACAAGCCAGGGACGGATAGACGGACGGGCGAACGGGCGGGCGGGCGTTGGGCATAAAAGACGTGGCTCTTGTCCCTCTTCTTCTATTCTATCCCATAAAAACATACACACACACACACACACAAAGAATGGGCTGTGCAGCCAACTGAAGTAGGCGTGGCTTGACTCTTTTTCTACCACCCTCTTACTCTCACTCTCCTACTCTTTCTCTCTCTTTTTCTCTTGCTGCTTTGCCTTATTTGCTCATTCATTAATATTTGGTCCTGACTGGGTCCTTGGTGAACGTTTTCGCCTTCCTTTTGATTTTCTTTCACCAACGCCGATGCCGCCGTTGCTCCCTAACCTCCCTTACAACCACCCACCCCCCTCTCCTTTACCCGTTTGCCTACTGCCCAACATCGTCAGTCATGCCAATTTTTCTGGCCATCGCCTACATTGCGACTTTTGTTTGTTTAGGGGCGGTCAGGCAATGGTATGGATAAGGGGGGCGGTAAATGGGAGGCGTTTTCATTTTTCAGTTTGTACGCTTTTAATTAATGTTATTAAAAAGTCGAAATGAGCTGCAGCTCCAAGAAAATGGTGGCAAGGCCTTTTGTTGCACTTGCCTACCTACCAACAGAATCAACACAAAAAAAAGAGAGAAAGAAGAATGCAAATTGGGGCAACGATATCTAGATACCCTATATCAAATGGGTGATAGTCAACAGCAGACAAACAGAAGTGAGGGGGGAAAACTTCTTTTAACTTTACCTTCTTTCAATAAATTAAATTTATATCTTTAGTTCATAAAACATATATCTTTCAATCAGACTATAAAATCTTCTCTTGAAATCAAAGTTTTTATATATGCAGGCAGGGAGATACCCTTTAAAGAATAATGGGTACATAGAGATATGTATAAAGTTGATATTATTAATTTTATTGAAATATTTCTTACATTAGATAAGATTAAATTGTTGGATTCACTCTTCTGTACTTATTTCATTCATTTTTTTTTTTTTTGTTTTTAAAAATATATATATCAATTTGTAAAAAATGTAATTTGCAGCAACAATTGTTGTAAAGTGGCATTTTGATTAATTGTCGATTTGCATGCCAATGCGGAAATGGATACTGCAGAAAAAAATGGGAATATAAAAAAATGTATAAAATAACAAAATACACAAATAAATAAAATGAACAGCAAAAGGGAGAGAGGATAACTTAATAAGACCAGAGTGAAATTATAACACCCTAACAAAAACTTAATTTTTAATTTTGAAAATTATTTTAAGTATAAAATTAACAAAAATTGCTAATCAACAGAATAGAAGTCTTTCAAAAATTTTTTAAAATTGGTTTTTTAAATGTCTTTAAATATTTTTTCTAGATTAATTAATTTTAAATTTGATTATGATTCATTACTAAAGAGACCAAACAAAAAAAAAAAAACAGTGTTGCATAATGGTTTTATAACATATATTGCAACATTGAAGATGTTTTTTCAGAAATATAGTAAGACATAATAAACATAGTCGAATATATAAGTTATTTATTATATTTTATTTCAAAACAATATTTAAGAAAAAACATCACATGAAACAGTGTTGCTGAGGGCTTTTATAACACATATTTTTAGTTTTAGAGTTTTTAGTTTATAGATGATCTTTAGGGAATATAGTTTAATTTAATAAAAATAATCCGAAATTAAAATATATTCAAAAAACAATCGCACAAAACAGTGTTGCAAAATGTTTTCTAAACATTTATATCAGCAGATAGAAGATGATTTTTTTAAGAATAAAGTAGGATATTATTTAAATAGCCAGAAATATATATTAAAAAAACCATAGCATAAAACAGTGTTGCATAATACTTTTATAACAATAATCGATAGATTGAAGATGATCTTTTGATAGATAAATTAAAAACAGTTCAAAAAATATGTCATTCATTATATTTTACTTATAAATAATAGTCCGCGAAAAGTAATGCATAAAACAGTGTTGCATAATGCTTATATAGCATATCGATACACTTGCAGATGATTTCTAAGCATATACTTAAAATTTTCAGATTTGCAGTTCAATAGAAGAAATTAAATTTTATGAAATTTTTATATAGAAAAAAAGATGCCCTTCGATTGCTAATTTAATTAAATTTTATATACTCTATATACGAGTCTTTACGTTGGACTAAACAATGGACATTTCATAATGTTCTGTTTACAGTTATAACGAATCATGTATACTCTTTGTAAAAGCTTCTTTAATTTTATAATGAAAAACTTTGATTGATTTAAGTGGTGAGAATGCAAAGAACATAACAAACATAAAGCTTAACGTCCGACCAGAGAGCAAGAGAGAAAGAGTAGGGAGGTAGAGAAAGATTGGGAAAAATCGGGATTAAATCCGTTATAGCACAATAAAAGGCAGTCCAATGAAAATTGTTGATTTTTCAGCGTTTTTCTTTAGTTTTTTTTTTTTTTTATTTGGTTTTTTGAGTGTTGGTGGGCAGGCTGTGTGTGAGTGTTTACATGGCGTATGCGTAATATGGGCACAAGTGTGGCAAGTGATTGCTTCTGTATGTATATGTGGGATTGTTGGTATTGCTATTTGCTCAATGCATCCCCACATTCAATCTGTTCACTTTTATACATTTTATTTCATTTTGCTTCATCGCATTGCACATCGTTTGCTTCTCATTTTATGCATTTTTCTTGGTAGTGGAGGTGGTGGTGCTGCCTACTTTGTGGCCTTCTCTGGATAGTCTGTTTGTTTTGGTCTTCTGGTCACGCAGATTGTGGCGCCCCTAATTACAGTTAATTGGTAGCAAAAGGGTGGGTGCCAGAGGATGAAAGCGACAGTGCAAAAATACACAATTTTCCACTTTGTACTAATCAAGAACTCATTATCCTTCATTATGCTTTTCAAGTTGCCGTGTTGGCGACGACAACGACAACAACAGCTGCTCCTGTTCCCGCTGCTACTGTTGCTGCTGCTACTGATGTTGGTGCAACACAACAGACGTAACCCGCTTCCCATCTTGGACTTATGGTCCATTTTAGCAACAACTCCTACTGAGCGAGCAATCATTCATGTGGTTTTTGCAGCTGCAACTATTGCCAGCTGCCGGACGTTTGCTTAAATTATGCACAATTTTATAAATGCCACAGCAAATGTCACCATACACACACTCACACTCACACACACATACACTTACACTCACACGTGTAGACCGAATGAGCACTTAGGCAGGATGACGCGACAACTTTGCTGATGGCCAACATAAATAACAGGCCAAGGCAACAACAATCATATTACATATGCAACCGTTTTAAAACCACTGTGCAGACACCATACAGTGGCTTATGTTTATTTATAATCTGTGTTACTAAATAAACTTGACTTGGCTTAAGATTATATATATATATATATAGAGAAATAATGCAGGCAGACATCAATTTAATTTACATTCTTTAAGGGAAAAACTAATTGTGAAAATGATAAATATATATATAATATTATGATTCATCAGAAACTAGTAGAATATAAAAAAAGGATCCTACAAATATGACTGAAGGATTAGATTTGTATATATTATATATTCATTATCTATTTTAAGTTCTGGTTTATAAATAAATTCAAATTTTAATTAATTTTTCTGAACTAAAATCGAATATTTTAATCTTTGTTTTTGTTATGAAAACAAATTGATTTAATTATTGAATTTTGTTGTTGGTTATTCTACATTTGAACACATCTATTTGGTACCCACTGTGGCCTTGCCATGGCGGCATGTCAATGTGCTTTTAATGAACGCATTTATGCCAAATGGCAAATGTTTTGGTAAAGCAAAGGAGCCAAAGGAGCAGATGGCGAAGGCTCAGCAAGAGGCCGAAATGGTAAGGCGCTAATAAAGTGCACTTGTCGTCGCGGTAACAGTAACAGCAACAACTAATGGCCAATGGCATTGCCAGTGCTGGCTTCTCCTCTTTCATTTGGTTTCCCTTTGGTTTACTGGCCCCGGCCATAACAAGGACACACGAAGCAAAAGGAAAGGAGAAGAGAAAAAAAAAAAAACGTAAAGGAAAGAAAAGCGCAGCAAGAAAAACGTTTCTAATTTCAGTCTGTCGCACATAAATCTCTCTAGAGAGTTACTCCTGCTTCTCATATGGCCAACAGCCATTCGCTTGCTCTCTCTCTCTCTCTCTCTCTTTCCCTCTCATTTACCCTTTACCTCTCCTTTAACCATGTCATCGTCCAACGACAACGACGACGACTGCAACCTGTTAAAATTATTGTTATTGCTCCGAGTGTTTGTTAAAATTTTTGCAATTAAGTTTCAATCCTGGCAGCCAAGGCGTCCATTACAAAACGTTTAGTTGGCTATTCCTGGCGGGAGGTAGAGGGAGAGTGGGTGGATAATATTGTTGGGGTAGTATCCTTAAACCATTCCATAACCTGTAGATAAAAACAACATTCCTCCTTCATTTTTATCTCAACTCATGCATTTATTCATTTCATTTTGTTAGAGTGACCTTTTGGCCGAGTCAGGCCAGTAGTAGCGCGTGACCTTTTTGCCACAGCGGTAGACCAGGTAACTGTGGGTTGTATGGGTTAAGTGGGTGGTAGTGGTGGCGGTGGTAGTGAGAGCAGGCGTGGCTATTTAATGACTGCACGTAGTCGCATGTGTGAATTGTGTCCATCCATGTTTGTGTGCGTGGCACACTTCATTAAATGCGCATATAATTTGTGAGCCGGACTGAACTTTGAACCCACTTTTAATTACCTCACAGCTATGATACAGTGGGGCTCCCAATCATATGACCAATAAATAAGAAATCAATTCAAGCAATATTTAAATCAAACCAAGTTAAACTCTTTTGTGTTTAGTTCTTTGGTCATAATTTTTATTCTAATTTTATTTATATTTAACTTAAAGAAGACTTTAACAATTTCTTATGTCTTAGGTTTCACTGTGGCTATAAGTGGGCCACGTTGATGCTTCAGAGACGAAATTTTTCTCACATTTTTTCGTCTTCGTTTTTGCTTTGGCAACCATTTTGTAGTTTGTTTTATTGCAATTGCATTACAAAGTCACAGCTGCTGACAACTATGGCATGGTAAAGAAGAAAGGATGGTGGGGAGTGGTGGGAGGGGGTTTTGCTTTTGGCCTTGCCTAAAATGTTATTCATTGCTGAAGCGGAACAAACGCTTATTACACCTTTTAATTGGGAATTTATGGCGGACTTGAAGTGGGCTCAACCAAGAGGGTTGAGAAGAGGTCTCTGGCTAATTTACAGTCAGAGCCACTTGCCCTGGTGGACAATGAAAATGAGAATGGAAAGGACTTTGTCTTTTCAAGACATAAAGGGGGGAGGAGAGACGGGTTTGGAGAGGATGGGATGGGCTAGCAATTTATTTATGCAGCTCCCATCTTCGACCTCGAAGGATAAGCAAATAATCCCCTTATAATTAGCAGCAAACAGGACACAAAATGAGAAGCGCTTATAAAAACACGTTGACAAGGACCAAGGATAACAACAACAAGAACAACAATAATAATACAACAACCAAACAAGCCCCACCAAGTGGTTAATGTTGAGCAAATTATTAAATTTTTCAACCAAGTTTGCTTGCTTTTTTGGCCACTTGGTGACCTACCTAACCCACCACCCCACCTAACCCTCCTTATTCCAACTTACTACGATCAAGATGGTTAGGGGAGGTCATTTGCTTACCGTAGTGGATGATGGGGGGGAGGAGGGGGGTGGGCTTGTATGCCTAGCCAGGCCATAAAAAGATTAAGCAAGCGAGCGGCGTGTTAATTTATGGCCAACAAATATGCTTGGTAAAACGTTTAAACAGAAACCAACACAACAACTCCCCCTTCTCCTTCCCCAACCACCTTTTCCTCTTGTCCAATTTCACACCCCCAAAAAAAGGGCACTCGAAAAGAATGGGCGCCATGCCAAAAGCCAAGGCCAAGTGTGTGTATCTGTGTATGTTTATTGGGAAGGGAAAGACAAGCATGGTTAGCCAGATGAGTGAAAGAAGAGAAAGAGAAAGAGGAGGGGAGGGGATTGTACTCGCTTAGGCCCGCTTAAAAAGTTGTAAAATTTGTTAAAATACTTGAACGCGCTGAATAAAGAAAGCATGCGAAAAATTAAACGAGCGTAAATAATATAAAAAGCAACAATAAATGGACAACACAGAACGAAATGCCTGGCCAAAGAGAGAGTGAGAGAGAGAGAGAGGCAGAGGGAATAACAGGCAACATGTAAAGGGTAAAGGGATAAATAAGACAAGAATAAAAATAAAAAGAAAAAAATGAGAAAAAAAAAGCAAAAGTAAGAGAAATTTACATAGATATGGCAGCTGCACACAATCTCAGGAAAAGTTGGCCAAAAACAGAAGGAGGAAGGAAAAGAAACTTTAATTGTATCTAGACCAAGAAATTAATTGTTAAATAAAAATATATAAATATATTTATATATTTCAATTGATTAATAAAACTAATTCTTCATATATATCTTAACTTATTTGGAAAATGTTTTAACTAAGAAATCAATAAACAGTTTTACTGGAATTAGAAATTAGGTAGAGCCTTTAGTTCAAATTAAAAGCAAACAGTTTAGATAAAAATCAAGCAATATTTTAAATGATTTTAAGCCAAATTGCTTAATAATGGAACTTAATGGTAAATGGTATTGTAAATTATTTTGCCAACAAATTTTCGAATTAGTTAGTTACACTACTTTTGAACTAAGATCTTTAAAAAACGTTTAAAAAAAAGAAAAGAAGATAATCCATTATACAATGTTGTGGCAACAATGTCTTAGTGGCAACCTTGCCAACATCTGGCAGCACTTTAGGCTATAATTTTGTATAATGAGTTGCCATCATTTAACTCTTTGTTCATCTCTTCATTTAATCGAAATATTAATGAAATATATAACGAATAATAAAAGTAATTAATGTAAATAATTAAATATCAATTAATTTTATATTTTTATATTTAAAAACATTTATTTGGAGATTTTTTGTTATACCTATTATAGATAGATAGATCATTTCATATATACTGCATAGGGAGAAAAGGAAGAAAGTAAAGAAATTTTTAAGAAAAATTTAATTTTTTCCAATGGATTTATTTGTATATCTTACCGATCTTCCTTGAATCTTTCTAAACAAGAAGTAGTTAATGAAATGTAGAAACCGTTTGCAGAGCCTTCAACCAATTGGCCATATTAATAAAGGATTTTAAAAAACCAAATGACTTTAAAAGATATTTTTGTTAGTCGTAAGATTAGAAAAGTTGACTTAGGATCACTTATTCAGTATAATTTTTGTCCTGCAAATATAGGAAAAAGAACATCCATTGTGGAGAGAAATATTTTCAATAGTTTGAAATTGTCTATATATATAGCCGATTTTCTTGCCTTCAATAAATCGAATCATTGAATTTTCCGAGAAACGTTTAATTTAGAAATTCATTTTATTTAATTGACTTTTCTTTTATATCACTTATAATATGTTTTTTAATATATTTTTATGTTGTTCTTTTAGATTATTTAACTTGCATACTAAAGTTCATGAAAATTTTATTTTTTGGGTCTTATTATACAATTTTAAAAATCTTTTCACTAAGGAATATTGTAATTGTTCCATTGATCAAATTTGTTTAAAATAAAATACCTTTTCACTTAGTTATTTGTGGTTTCTTTCTTTTTCTTTTTATTAACTCCTTACGTGATCAGTTTGACCAAAGACGACGATAAGGTTGTCCCCCTTTACTTAGGAGTGGGAGGAAATACACACTTATCCATAACTTATCAGATAATACGTACCTAAAATGGTGTGGTAAAAGATTTTAAATTGACAAATCTTAAAGATTTGCGAAGAGTTAGTTTTTGAAGAAGAACAACCACCAGTTGAATTAGCTTTCAGAATGATTATGCTTGAATTTATTGAGATTGTTTTTCATCTTCTGCAATTTTGAGCGATTCTTGAGTTCTTAGCAATTCTCTCTCTCTCTCTCTCTCTCCCTCTCTCTCTCTCTCTCTCTCTCCCTCTCTCTTTCTCTCTCTTCAGTGGTTTAGTGTGGAGTCAGCAGTTCTATCTTTTTATGTTTGGATTCTAAATTTGAGAAAGCAAAAATAACAATTTTTGTCAAGATGTTTTTGGATTATTGCTGAATAGTTTATGATCAGATTCATGATAACCAACTAGTCAGAATGGATGAGTGTCTTTAACTTTTATATATATATATATATATACATATCAGTATAAAACCAATTCGTCAAAGGATTTCTTTAAAATGAAGAATATGTTTTGACTTTTCACGGTTGAAATGCATAATCCATCACATTTTTGTTGTCATCTCTTTATAATATATACATGTACATATATATATATAGGTATATATATATATATTCAGCCATCATATATTTTTTGGTCAGAATCTGTTCGCTTTCATTCATTTTGGTTGAAATGCAATCAAAATGAGATCCACAAAGCCAGACGCATTATGCATGTCCCTTGTATTGTTTGGACGGCATGTAAAGTCGCTTAATGAAACCTGTCAGACAATGCGCCAGCAATTTCAATTTTCCACCCACTTCCCTCTCTCTCTCTCTCTCTCTCTCTCTCTCCTCTTGCTACCTTGTTGTATGTTGGTTTATCATTGATCAGTAAAAGAGGGATGAGAGGGAGAGGGTATGTATATATAAATATTTCATATATAGAAAGAACAACGTAAAACACTTTTGAATTCTCTCCATTTCTCATTATAAAAACATTAAATACAATTGCGATTAAAAAAGTCGGAGAAAGAAAAAAAAAAAACAAAAGCCTAATTAAGTTAATATGCAGACCCATGTGGGCCAGAACAAACGAATGAGGGAATTTTATTTACGGTCATTTTACATTTACATAAATTGCCGAGCATAAGAGAACGAAAGAGAAGTGCTTCAAAAGTGTCATGCATTATGGAAATTAATTTAACAAAACCAAAAAAAAAAAACAAAAAGAGAAAAAAAAGAAACACATATTAAACCATAAAGTGTAAAAGTAAAAAAAAAACCGTATAGCAAAATCCACAACAATTGAGGCAAGACAGAAAAGGACATTCCGGTCCATTCCCAATGCAAAATATTGCCTGACAATGTTAAATGCAAAAATGCAATCAAATAAAATGTTCACAATATTCGAATCTCCACAATAAAAAAAAAAACCCCCCATGGGCCATTGAAGGCGGTCTAGTAAATTAAAAATTAATTACAATAAATCAAATAAAATGAAGGACAGTTTGTGGACAGAATGCCCAAGGAAGTCGGATAGAATGGCGGGGGGGTAGCTAAGAGATTGTTGATGCATCAGTATCGATTCGGCAGTCAATCCAAAACCAAACCAAAAAATTAAGTATACAAATTGTAACTGAATTTTAATTTAATAAACAAAAGAGATACAAATGTATCTTGTAATGTAACTTAAAAGATTTATGTAACATTTTTTGAAATAGAAGTTATTACTATTCAATTTTAAAGGATATAAGAACGTATCCTTTGTCGTTATCCTTTGTTTATCTTTTTATAGAATCTTACCTTGCTTATATTATTGACAATTTTTATAAACTGAAAATTTGAAATGTTTACTCTTTGATTCCATTTTTATACCCTACATCAAAGAAGAAAAAGGTTTAATTAGTCAGAAGGAAACTTTTGTAAACTTATAAGTTATATATACACATATAACTTAAGTTTCTTTTTATCTATTAAGCATATTTTTTAAGTATGAGGATTATCTATTTACCTGTTTGTTCGTCTATCTGTCCATTCGTTTGATTACCAATGTCTTAAAAACTCTAAAGATTAAATCTAAATTTGGTATAAACACTTGTCTTGCATATACCTTTATCAAGTTTGTTTTATGTCATTGCCACGCCCACTTTAGTTTTGATAATTTAAAAATAACGTATAAGTAGAGTTACTTTGGCTTTATCGTACATTTTATATAGCAAATTCCATGATGTAGTGAATATTATATACAAATCTAAACAAATTTTATTAAAATATGTTTTAATTTAGAAATAAATGAATATTTAATTATTTTTAACTAATATTTGGATATTGACTAACAGGAGTGAGCAGGATAGCAAGCACTTGGCATTGTCTTTTAAATTGACAAAAATTTCAGTACGGTTTTTAATTGAATTAGATATTTATATCCATCTATAACTGTTTATATATCTACTTTAAATAGGGTATTATCTAGTCGGTGATAACGACTAGTTGGCTTGATTTTGAATTGAATTTGACTTAATAATATATATTCCAATGCAGTTTCAAAACCTCCTTTTTAGGCTAGTGATACTAAAAGATTTCATATCTCATGATGTTTTCACTAATTACAGCTGAAATTTCTTTTTAAAATTGAAACCAATTTCTGTTTCAATCTTTTTAATATATTTTAGCTTCCCAAAACTTTTATTTAAGCAAATTAAATCTTAGAATTTATCACTAAAAATTTGTCTTCCTAAAATCCAATAAAAACTTTATTAGTTAAGATAATTCACAAACCTAAAAGGTTCTGCTTTATCGTTACAATTGAATGGAAATCGATTGATTTACATTATTTGATAAATAAAGATACATATATAAAGTTATCTATATATATATATATATAAATATGTTATAACTACCTATCAAAAGGGAAAGCAAATTTAACTAATTGCATAGTTGACAACATTCGATATAAATTTACATGAATATCCAATCTCTTATGAACTTTTAATGATGCACATCATCAACAAATGGGGGGAAAAAACGGAGGGGGTTGGGCAAAAACAAATAAATAAACAAATAAACTTTGTATGCATAAATTATAGAATTTGCACTTGTTGTTGTTGTTGTTTTCGGTTTCAGTTTTTGTTTTTTTTCTTTACGTTTTTTGCTTTGGTTTTGTTGTTTGGTATTTTTTTATTATTTATGCATTTATTTTTGTTGTTGTTGTTGTTGTTGCGGTTAAATGCAGCAACTAAATTGGCATTGTAATGATGTTAATGTCAGCGATATCCTGTATATCCTGGCAATAAAATGATGCATGGAATTTTGGTTATAAACTAAATAAGAAGCGTCTCGTTTAGATTAAAAAGTTTAAAAATTAAAAATAAATATTTTAAGCTTTGCCGTTTTGTGTCTTAAGTTAAAAAAGAATAAGAATTTCTATGTTTAGTTTATAGTTTTCGAAAATTCGCAAAATTATACAAAATTTCGAAAACTCTAAATACTATAAATATTTTTTTAAAAAGTTCCATTCTCATTTCACTTTCAAACTTGCATTACTTATATTCTATCTTAAGATATTTGGTAGTTTCTAGCTTTGAAGCTTGGCTTTTTGTTTTTTGAAAACTTAAGATTACTGTCGTAAGATATGAATTTTGAATAGATAAATTTATGAAAATTTGGATTTTTTAGAAAAGAAAGAATTCAATTTTAAATACTCTTCCTGAGATGCAAGCAGCTCTAAAGAGACTTAAGAGACAAGAAACATAGCAAAATATCTAAAAAAAAAGGTTGAAAATTTAATAGTGTAATATCTAAGAGTCATAGTTGTATAGATAAAGTACATAATATCTTTTATTGTTGGCTTAAATGATTGTGTAAGAAACTGAATGAATTGAATTCGTTTTTATATATTATAATTCTCATCATCAAATCATATTCTAACGATCATTATTCTTGTCTATTCCAATTGGAGACTATATATATTATAATATTCATCATCAAATCATATTCTAAAGATCCTTAAATTTATACAGATCAGTGTATAATTCTAATCTAATTCTTCTCTATTGAAATTATAGACTATGGAATAAAAATATTAATTGAATTTTTCTTAGTTTTCTTTTAAGTAAACTTAAATTTTATTCTCTCAAAACTCTTTTCATTTTACTGCTCAGCTCATTTCTGTATTATAGATCATGTATTTGGTCACGTCAATATAAATCCCAGGAAATTCAATTTGAATACCTTCAAAAGTTATTTCTGATTCGTGGCTTAAACTGGCATATTAACTTACCCTCGTGTTATAATAGAAGCCGTTCAAAAGCAATTTCTGATTCATGGCTTAAACGGAAATGTTAACTTACCCAAATATTCCGCCAATTAATCTTTTTTCTTTACCTAAAGTAATATTTGGTACATTATTCTGACTATAACCGCTTTCAGCTAGCAATTAGATCAAGACTCTCTATTTTTTACCTTTAAATTTATATTTTTATTTATCAAGCTTGAAAATAGTTGTAAATATTATTTCAGTTATCCTTGATTGTCCATGTTGTGTAAAAGGCATTGTCCTGGTGTCGCTTGGACCACTTCAATGTACTGCCAAAAGAAAAACCAAAGGCTAATCAAGAAGAAAATATAATGTCATTTTTTTTTAGTACTTTTTTTTTTTTTATTTTTCTTTTACACTTTTATTGAATTCATAGTTTTTCTTTTTCATTTTCTTTTGTTTTTGTTTTGTTCTCTCTGCTGGGCTTCAAATTGTTCACTTAAATTTTATGCAATTTATTTATTATTTTTGCCACATAATGGCAAAAATTGTTCGTTCTTAATTTTTCTTTATTTTTCACTTTATTTTCTTTTACTTTTTCTCAATGTATTTTTATGATGACATTTAATGCAATTTTTTTTTGTTTAAATGTTTGTTTTGTTTTAGTTTTTTTTTCTTTTTCTTTTTTTATCCAGCGACTTGAAATACATTTAAATTTGAATTTCATTTTTTTTTTTAAATTTTTTTGTGTTTCTTTTGTTTTAATAATTTTAATATTTTTTTTTTTTTGTTTTTACTGCATCTTTGCAGTTTTCCCGCTGGATTTTTCGTATTTAACCACATTAAAATTGTTTGCATTTCCAACGCTTTGTTTATGCTTAAAATTGTATTTAACATATTTACGTTAAAAATTGTTGTTGGTTTTATTTTTTTGTTTTTGTTTGCTTTTTGTGTTGTTATTTGTTCTTTATCTTTTTTTTTTCTTTGCGTTTGCTCTTTAATTAACTCTACACATAAGGGAAAAAAAAGGAATAACAAAACCAAACAGGAAAAGCTTTTGCGATGTAATAAAAATATAAAAAAAATTAAAACTGTAAATATATATATATATATAAATGTAAAAAAAATGAGTTTTTAAATAGGGTCGACACATTTTTAATTATGGACTTATCATTAAAATATTTATGGCTGTTTTATTCAATTATAATTTACTATATATTAATAGTTCAACTTTGCATTGCTTGCAAACACATGGACTTTTTTTCACCTTATTAATACACATACACACATATCATTATGTTCCACACATATATACATACATATATATATATAGATATATACATACATATATCTATAGATGAATCTATGAAGATGTGTTAGATACATCTCTTAACAAGGGGGAATGGGGGAATATTGTATGTTAACCTTATGATTTTTAGCTTTGATTTGCTTGATTGTAAAATGATAATTCCAGTGAATGTATAAAAATCAGTTTTGAATAATGAATACTCATTGGGAATCAAGATAAAGTTAATTGAAATTTCTGAATACTTAATGAACCTTAAACTCAATATTTTTTTCTATATAAATTTCATTTGTTTTTAAGTAGAATTATTTAAATGTTAATTTCAGAAAGTATAAATTGAACCAATAAAAAATATATATTAATGTTTCTTTAGAAGAAGTTTGCTTAAAAGAAAAAAAAGTTTATATATATAAAAAAAATATTTTAAAAATTAATAAAAAACTTAAGAAATCTCTTGACACAAGATTATATTATATATATGATAATGGTATATATATTTAAAATAAAGAAAAATTAAAAACAAGGCAACTCTTTGCTCTATTTCCGTCTATTTTTATACCCTTGCAGAGAGTCTTTTAAAATTGATGAAATGTCTGTCTGTTTCTTTGCCAGAAATAGACCTTGAATTTTAGGCTTTATAGTTGAAAATTGGTAGATAAGTTCTTTTATTCATACGGCAGATAAAGTATAAAAATCAGTTGGATCGGACAACTATAAGATATAGTACATAGAATTTAAACGCCAAAAATACAACAAATATCAACAGGTGGCATTTAAATTTTGTTTGCTGAAATAATACAATATAAGTGCGTTTAATGACATATAAGTGGACCCGCCACAAATTGGTTTGGTGGTGTAGTAGATCTTTTTTCTATTAATCTTTTTAAGTATTTAAAATTTATCATAGAAAGTGACAGAAAAAATAGGTAATTCGTCTAAAATTGCAAGGGTATATAAACTTGGGCAAGGCCGAGATGAAGTAATATATGTTTTAAAAGAAAATAGATTGAAATACGGATGGAATTTAGGAGAAGTGAAAAGAATTTTAAAAGAAAAGATATAAAGATAAAAATACTTTTAAATATAAAATTAAAAATAATTGAAGTTGTTAAAGCTTTGATAAACTTCACTCAGTATCCACTAGAACCGATCTCTTTTAAAGAGCTTTAAACATTCCGATCCAAGATCATGGCTCCAATATCTTTAAGACTAATTTCATCTCCTCAAATAGAAGGACAAATATAGAAAGATTTCATTTAAGGAAAAGGCAAACATTTATTCCATCATCCCCCTTTCTTCCGCCCTAGCATATATGTATGTATGCATTATCTTACATATATATATCTATATATATTTTTATATATATATCGGAAATGCTGTTGTTTACATTGAATCACATTCAATTTGTCTATCAACACATATTTCATACTTTCTAGTTTTTTTTACCCCTCTCTTCATCCTCAAAGGGATTGGGTGTAAGGGGTAATGTTTAATAGTCTCAAGTGAAACAAGTTGTTTATATTTATATTTCACATCTACATTCCATTGTTATGAATTGTTTTTTCTCTCTTTTTTATTTCAAAATTTCTATTTAGTTTATGCAACATGTAGATTTAATAGAGTCAGAACATTATTTAAAAAAAAAAAAAAAAATTAATTTACACAAATTTGATATATTTTTTTTTTATTTTTTGTTTATATTAATATTAATACTTAAATAATTTATATTTATGTTTACACTTAAATACGAATGTGTTGTGTTTGTGTGTGTGTGAATGAAAGTTCGTTTCAAATTTCTATGAAAATTTTCAATTTCCCTTATGAAATTGAGGAAAAAATCGATTAACGATTGGCAACGAATTGCAGCTTTTTCTTACCTTCGATTATAACAAGATGATTCCAATATGATCCAATATGATATTGTTTAGTATCTGATATATCTTTGAGAACAATATGAAGAAGGAAATGAACTAATTTGCTTAAAATTTTACAACTTCTTTTTCAGTTTGTAGAACAGCTTGAGTATAACCGATAACAAGTTTATCGATATACTATATACAAATATTCAAAATGTTTCTTGTATTATGTATTTTATACTTGATTCAAGTACAATTTTGGTCTAATTTGTTTTCAGTATACTCGATAGACTTTTCATCAGTTTTTCCCCATTCTGAAAAGAAAATCTTAATGAATAGCTTTTAAAACAACTCCGAATAGCTTTCTGATTAATCGGATGATTTACTTTAAACGATTTCAAAATGTTTCTAACATTTGATATTGAAAATCATTTGAAAAATTTATTCAGATATACGAGTATATCTATGTATATATATATGCTTATATATGGATCTCAAATGAAATTTGTTTTTGAAACAAAAATGGAAAGGAAAAGTTTGAAAGAACTTTAGAATGCCTTCGGCTAGCCGAGCCCTTTTCACAGCACTGTTTATTATTATTATTTTTTTTTTTGGTTGGGGGTATTCTTGCATTTCTCGTTGCTGGTTGCTCATTTTGGTTTGCATTTTCTTTTCTTTGTTTTTTTTTTTTGGTCTTTGGTTTTTCCTCAATTGTATTTTTCCTTATACCATAACGGTATATACATATACATATATAATAAATTTTTATTTTTTTGCTAAACGTCATCACATTTATAAAATATATTTTTTTTTTTTTACTTTACTGTGTGTGTGTGTGTTGATTTTTTTTCTTTTCTTTATTTTTTTGGTTTTGTTTTGTCTTTTTATGAATAGTTTACGCATACTAAATATATTCATATTCATATTTATATTCATGTAGAGTATGTCGAGTAATTTGTATATTTTACGTTTTTTTTTTGTTCTTAGTTTTTGTTGGTTTTTGTTTATTTTTTTTTGGTTTTTTTAAGACTGAAACTGTATGAGAACTAGTTGGGTGGAGCGCGGGTGTGAGGAGCAGGGACTTGGTTTTGGGTAGGACCCAATTTTCCTTTTTCTTTATTTTCGCTTTACTTTTTAGTTATTTTATTTGTTTTCTTTTTTTTCTGGGGTGGGATTTTGTTTTATGTTTTATTTTATTTTTCTTTTTGCTGGAAAATCTTAAAGTTTAAGTAGACCCAAGTGCTGAGAGAGAGAGAGAGCGAAAGAGAGAGAGAGATAGAGAAATGGAATTGTGTTTTCCATGTGTGTGTGTGTGGGTGTGTAATAGGACTAGACAGGAAAAGAGATAGAAACAGTAAGAGAGACAGAGAGACACTTAAATACTTATGAATTTTCCTTAAGGTTTCTTTCTTTTCTTTTCTTTTCTTCTTTTTCTTATCTTCTTTTAGTTTTCTGGGCTTTTATTACATTAGATTGAATAGTTTTTTTTCTTTTTCCATACTTATTTCATTTTATCAAACATACAACAACAATTTATCCATTTATCAATTAATCATTTAATTTATAGCTTACACATAAAAAACACATAAAAGTGTTTTCTTTTTCTATATATATAAATAGTTTTAATTACTGTTAGAATATCAATTTATTTATATTGTTTTTTTTTTTTTTTTGGTTTTGATATTTTGAAGAACAGCAAAAAAAAAAAAATGATTTCTTTTATTTATATGCTGATGTTTGTCCTTAATAAATTTTCTTTTTTTTTTGTATTTACATTTTGTATTTTGTTTTTTTTTTTTATTTTTTCACTTAGATTTTACTATAGTCTTGAGCTTAATTCTAAATATTACGACAATGACAAAAAAATTATCATTTTATATTTAAGTATTTTTTTTTTTTTTTTTTTAATTTTTTTGTATTTTATATTACTTTTTTTCTTTGGTTTTTTGTTTTGGATTAGAAAGTGTTTTTTTTTTCGATTTTTGTTTTTTGGGATTTTATTTGTATATATATATATATATATTTATATATATATATATAGACATCTATAGCTTAATCTTGTACTAGAAAATGTTTTTATTTTTTTTTTTTTTTATTTTCTTTTGTTTTTTGCTATTTTTGTGGCTTTTAAAGAGAAAGTGATCTATATAGTTCCAATGTGAAGATGAAGCAGAAACTGGATTGAAGGACAACACACAAAATCAAAAGCGAATTGTGTTAAGAATTTATGGAAATTGGCAAATGCTAAAGAGATCAGTTTAGATCGGTTCAGTTAAGCTACTAATCTTGGCCAATCTGTTTAGCTTTTAACAATTTCTTTTACTTTCTCTCGGTTTTCTATTATTTTCTGTTTTGTTTTTTATAGTTGTAATTTTTTTTCATTTTAGTTGCAGTATTTACAAT
The DNA here is from genome assembly GCA_018903615.1 of Drosophila neocordata. Taxonomy (NCBI): domain Eukaryota; kingdom Metazoa; phylum Arthropoda; class Insecta; order Diptera; family Drosophilidae; genus Drosophila; species Drosophila neocordata. The sequence goes on from JAEIGI010000015.1 coordinate 3,210,241, forward strand.
CATTTTTTTTTATTTTGGTTTAGTTGAATAATTTTTTGTTTTTTTTATTTTTTATTTTTTGGTTTTTTGTTTTACATGTGATCAGCATAAGCCAGAAGGATTCTGACAAACTAGGACCAGCATTAGTGTCTGGTTACTTAAATTTAGTGATAACAGCGAATAAATTCTAAGCTTTCATTTGAAAATTGAATCAAATGTTAAATTAAAACAAGAAAAAGATAAAAAAAAGAAACCAAACATCTAATTATAAATATTTAAAGAAAATAAAATTTCAATTTCAACTTATTAAATGAATTTTATATAAATTTTAGGGGAAATTGCACAAAAGTTTTGAACTTAATATATGGTTCCAGTTGGCAATTTGGTTGCTAATGCAATATATATGCCAGTCAGCTATGTTCCAGGTAGTACTAGAATCCTTTGATCCTTTTTCTCCATCTCCTTCTTATCCATATATTGTTGATGTTGCTGTTGCTGCTGTTGATGATGGCAACTTTCAATTCTTTGTTGTCGTTGTCTAGAGTTAAGTTGCTGCTGCTGTTGTTGTTGTTGCTTGTGATGGTGATGGTGGTTGTGGTTGTGGTGGTGGTGGTGGGTATTTGTTCTCGCCAAGGCAGTGGATTGCATTAGGAGCAAAACACCGCATGTGAGTAGGAGCAATGATAGCATTGCCGGCGGTTGCAAAGGCGCCGAATTGCCATGATGCATAGCCGCCGGATGTTCGCCTGCAATCACAAAAAAAGGCATAACAAGGAGCAAGGCAATGGGGGAGGAGACAAAGGAATAAAAGAGATTAAATATAAGAGAATCAAGTTTAGAGTTAATATTTACTTTATATATATATATATACATTCAATAGGGATGCATAATCGTGCAACATTTATATACCATAGAAATCCAGTCAAGTTAATTTTTTATTTTTTTCAAATTTATCTATAATAAAACCGTTGCATATCTCTCTAAATAACCCCAAAATGGAAGTTGGCCAAAATAATTTTTTAACTGGCTTTTTGTGAATTGCATCCCTGGTTGCCTGCTGTTGCTACTGGCCAAAAGCTTTATTGCCTATTAACTTAATTGCCGGCAATAAAAACGCCAAGACTGGCTAAAAACGAGTAACAAAAAAAAAAACAGAAAAGAGCAAAGGAAAACAAGCACAAACGCAGCATTGAAGAACTGGCCAACTACTTTGGTCAAAAACAGAACAGAAAAGGGAAGGAAGTAGAAGACCAGAGACTAAGGCCAAAGAATTCTCAATGGGTAGGTGTGTGTGTGTGTGTATGGTGCACAGATGGCAGATAGGGAGCCATAAATTTGGACATGAAATACATTGAGCGCGTGAGTCGACTGTCATCAACTGGCGGCAACATCTTCAGTTTGAATCATTCGTCCTTTTACGAGTTCGCTGATGCCCATCATGAGCTGTTACTTAAGTGTCCTGTGCCCTATGTCTGTATATATATTTTTTTTTTGGCACAGTGGTTCCAATCTATGCAAATGATAAGAGCCAACAATATGATATCATGTAGCAACTTATATAACATCAAAATTTCACTTCACAGTTGACTGTTGTATGAAAACTTTGTCTGCAAGCGAAATAAACTGGAATGAATGTCCAAATGTCTCAATGTCCTTGTGCCACTAATTAAAAGCAGGCAAATGAAGACAAGTCCTTGATGATAACCATGATACTGATGCTGATACTGATGTTGATGCTGATGCTGATGATAATGATGTCAACTTTTCTCTCTCTCTCTCTCTTTCTCTTTCTCTACTTTTAGTTAATACGATTTGACATAATTAAGACTCGCTAGACCATATATATGTGAGATGGTATAAAGAAAAACGAAAACGATGAAAATATAGAAAAATAGGCTGTTGGCTATATCAGGCTAAGAACATTTCACTTATGACAGCTAACAGTTTTACCCAACTTCAAGTAATTGGATTCGTTTAAAGGCCAACAAATACTTATAGTTCAATTAATGTCAATACAAATCAGTGTTTTCTTTCTCTCTTAAATGGCCAAAACCAAATTAAACTAAGCCGCTTTCTATTTCCCTTTGAACCTTTTGCCAGTAGCTTCAATGGAAAGACTATTAAATAAAAAATAATATTTATTCCCAAATATTTTGGCTAATTGAAAAACTATTTAAGTTATTTGCAAGATCTGTTTAAATTTCCAAAAACTATCTTTTTAGTTTTTCTTTGTTTTATGGCTAAAGTAAAAGTCTTTGAAATGATTTGATTTCGTTACTCATGCATTTTTCCTCATTTATTTGGCAGTCAAGCTCATTTGCGGTCTTAGATATGCCTCGTTGGTCAAAGATAACTTTTCGCAATTTTCCCGCCACAGATGACAGTGATCTGTCTACCACCTCCCTCCCTCTCTCTCTCTCTCACTGTCTTTTCAATCTCCCTGAACTCTGGGGAAAATTGTTAGTTGGTTTTTGTGAGAAGCGTTTGTGTCGATTTCAATTTGGCTTCTGCTCCTTCGAAGAGATATTCTTATTAAATAAACTACTTAGAAATGTGGCACAATGTGGCCCGTTGGCAATATAGTATGGTATTCCCCTTTTCTTTCTTTCTTTTAGTTGGTTTTTTTTTTTTGGTTTTTTTCTTTTTTGTCTCCTGCTCTTGCTGGTTTCTCTATTGCTGCCAATATGGCCCGGCCCCATAGCCAGTTTCCGTTATCCTGTGAGAGAGCATGGAGCATGGAAAGCTTTTGCCCGCAACGTTGAGCGCAAACAACTTGTGTTAATTACTTAAGTTTCAGGCAGTTGTTCCACTTAACAAGTTGTTGTTGCTGTTGTTGTTGTTATTTTAGTCTAATTCCATGGCGTATTTGTATTTGTAGTTGCTGCTGTTGTTGTTGTAGCGTGCCGCTTACACGCCAAAGTCATTTGCGCTCAAGTTGTTAAACTTTTTGCTTTGTAAGCGCTTTTTTCCGGCCTCAACGGAAGCGGCGGCAGCAGCAACAACAACAACACCAACAGCAACAGCAGCAGCTCACAGCGAGCGAGCGAAAAAAGTCAGAGTTAGCAATAGGAAGGGAGAAGTGGGCGTTAGTTAGCCAAAAAAGGGAGGGGGGGAGAGAAAGAAAAGTGTGTAGAAGCAGGAGCCAAAAGCAGGATGGGACTGTCTGAGCTGCGGCATAAACGAGTCAAAACTTGCGAAAATGTTGATGCTCAAAGTTTATTCTTTTCTTTTCTTCTTCTTGTTTCCCCCCCCCTTCTTTCGAACTCTCGGCAACTAATTTTCTTTTAGCTCGTGTGTGTTTGATTCTTTTCTTTTGAAGATACACCCAACCTACCTTCCCGCCCCCCTTCTCCTCATCCAGCCATCTTCCGTTCCACATAAAAAACAAAACTAAGCAACAAATTGCAAAACTAACACACTTGATGTTTCTTAACAAATAAACCAGTCAGCCGAACAGGCGAACTAATAAGGCTAATGCCTGAATAAATATATATAACATATATATATATATATATTCTTTTAACCGATCAACTAGTTAAATAAACTAACTAAGATAACATAGACATACTATGTATCTTCATTTGTTGAGCATAAGTTAACTAAATCTTTTCCATCTTTTACCTATGTATAAACTTTTAAACTTTAATTGGTTACCTCAACATATTTAAATTTAAATTGTGAACTCCTTATAGTAGTCAAAATCAGTTTTAAACTAAGCATAGCTGTCTAACGTTAGGTTTAATATATCGATATAAACTGCTGGTCATCGATGATTATCGATTATTACTACTATTAGTGTTAATCGTATAGCAGGCTCTCTCTTTCTTTCCCTGCCAGCTCTTTTCTAAGCGTTCTCTCTAGCAGCAACAATAGCTGAGAGAGAACGTCAGAGCATTCTAAGAAGAACAGTTAACGCGATCTGTAGTTTGTAGTGGGGAATAGAAGGAACGAATAAATAATGGAAGCCTAATTGTGGTGCTCCGGGAAATTTAACCTGTTACAATGGAAAGGCTGAGGCTTTTAAGGATGGAAAATTTATAGATATATGTAGATACGTAAAGCACGCCCCAAATGACTAATAAATTTAATCATAAGAGAACAAATCCATCTATTCATATTTTTATACCCTATATAAAAAGAAGCGTATATTAAAGCCATATATGTATATATTTATATATATTTTATCTTTGCCTTAACTGTACTTTTTACTGTGATCCAAAAAAAAAAAAAAAAAAATACACTAAAATGTTTCCTAAGCAAAACCAAAGAAAAAAAATGAATTATATTTTAACAAAAAATAAAACCAATTTGTTTAGTTTAACAAACTCTTTGCTTTCGATATAGTTAATCAAAAAATGTATATATAGTAATTATATACTACAAATTCTATATACTTTCGATACCTTAATTTATAAATAAAAGAGCAAAGAACCTTGACTTTTCTAAGATTTAACTAAGGATTTTCTCCTCAATGCCAAAAAATATTACTCTTTAATTTTTTATTTAAAGTTTACTATTAAAGATTTAATGTATTAACGTTCGATTTATCGATTGATCGATTAATTCTTGCACATTTTTTTAAAATTTTCCTCGGCTAATTATATCCGATAATAATTAACCTTGTGTCCTTTTTGGTCTTTTATTTATAATATTTTTTTTCTTCTAGAAAAAGTTGTCGTCAATCACTAAAGTGGACAGACGGTCTCTCAGTTTGGTCGTCTGTCAAATAAAGCCAAACAAGCTTAGTTGACTTTTGGGTGCCGCACATTTGTCTTTTCTCAGTCCATTTTCATATTTGTGCTGGCCAACCCTCTAGCCACCCTAAACCATCATAGAACCATTGCCCAAATACCCACTATGGTTCCAGGTGAAACCATGTTTTCTGTTGTGTTTTGGTTGTTGTTCTTGTTGTTGTTGTTGTAGGTAAAGCAAAAGCGTTTTGCATACCGGGCTACTCACCATCGACGATATGCACGCGCACCGAAGTCGGATTGGCATTGGATGGTGTGCATGTGTAGAGTCCTGAGTCCTGTTGTATGGCCTTCTGCACAAGGAGACGACTGGTGGTCAGTACACCTTTCTCGGTGACTAATGATATGCCGCCGCGAGGTGAATCGAAATTTATGACCTGAAATGAATAACACAGAGACCAGAGACCATAGTACAGTTAAGTTAAGCAGAGAAGAGAGCAAATAGCTTAGTGTCAGGACATAACTTTTTCTTTTTTCTTTCCTTTTCATCTTTCTTCTTTATATATATGTGTGTGTGTTTGGTTTTTTTTGGTGAGTTGTGGCAAAATTGCTACAGTTTTTCTGTGTGTGAAGTTAAGCTTCCTTTCCCTTTCCCTTTACCCCCGCTTCTTACCAACGAAACTCATGTTAGTTAAATTTTTATTAATGATATCGTGTTAGTCAAGCCCTGGGTGCTCAGTTTGGGTTTTTCCTTTCCTTTTTTTTGGGGAAGAATTTTCATATTTTCCCTTTGCCATTTCCCACAAACTTGACATTTGCACACGCAGTGAAAAATCTTAGAAAAATAAAAAAAAAACCTCAACAAAAAGCTAAATTCTGTACTTGAAATTATAAATAATGAGATATAAGGATAATTCCTATAAGGAATAGAGTAGCTAAATGTATGAAATTTAATCAATTAATTTTTAATTTAAATATTCTAATTTTTAAGAATTTTTTAAAGTAAATTTAAGTAATCAAAAATTTGCTTAATATTGAATAATCTTTTATTTATTGATTTGAGATACTTAAAAGCTTATAGTGATCAGGAATATATATTGAATTTCACTATATATATATGCATTTGTAAGTCCTTTTTTTCTATATTGATTACAGGGTAAAGGCAAAAACCTTTTCTGCAATTAAAGAGGCGCGAAAAGAAACAGCAAGAGAAATTTGACTAAAAATTTAATAAGAAAGAAAAGTAAAGTAAAAAAAAAATAAAATTACAAAAAAAAAGCAAAAGAATGTTTCCCATATTCTTCTCTTTTTGTTTCAAATTTGCTTTAAATAGTTGTCCTTTTTTTTCTTTGTTTTGCTTTCATACGATTTAATGTTAGTTTTATTTCAATTTTCTGGGAATTGTTTAGAGCCGCAATCCACTTGGGCCTCAAGTATTTTATATCCTGCAATGGCATATGAATTTGCTAACATTCTCTTATATCCTTGCTGTTTCTTTTTTCATATATATTTTTTTTAATAATCGTAAAAAGGTAAAAAGCAGCAGCCAGTTGGCATTGGATGTAAGGCGACCCTTGTCAAATGTAATTATTATGATTATATTTTTTTTGTGTCTCATATATAGTGTATACATATATGTATATGCGATTTGCACACATGTCCTTTGCATAAAGAGTATGTGTATATAAAACTTACCTGACGATTGTGGGACCAAGTGACGGTTGGCGGCGGTTCCGGTGCAAATTTCACAATGCAAGTCAAATTGATGGTGGATCCTCTGTTAATGTGCAACTCGGGGCCGCCAATGACCTCGGTGATGGGCTCTAAGGAAACGAAACGAGACGAGACGAAACAAATGAGTCAGAGTGAGATAGAGACAGACAAGAATAAAGAATGATGGTTTGATGGTTTGGAAAGGGAGAGAAAAAAAAAATGTTGCATAAGTTGTGGGGCGCATAAAACATTTTGAAAGCTCATTTCAGTTAAATCCCAACAACAATAAATGTAAAAAAAAAAAAAATACAGAGGGAGGGAAAGAGAGAGAGAGAGAGAGGGAGACTGAGACCAAGAAGAAGCGGTAAAACGAATGAAGACGAGCAACGCGGCCTATCGTGGCAAAGGTCCAAGGACATTCCATTTGCTTGTTTTTTTTTCTTATATTTTTCTTATTTTTTTTTTTTTTTTTTGTTTTGTACCTCGTGTCCTTTTGAGCCTGCTGCCCGTTTAAGAAAAAGTTTATCTACCGTTGCGTTAAATTGTTTTCTTTCCTGCTGCGTAACCAGAGCGTGTGTACCGCAGAGACAAGAGCATAACCCAATCTCCTTGCCCCTACACAACCAAGTCACCCACCAACATGAATTACCCACATTGCGTACATGTGTGTATGTGTGTGTGTGTGAGTGTGTATTTGACATTTGCACGTTTGTTTACTTTCTTATTCATCGTAAAACAATTTCTGACTTTCGAGTGAGCAAGAAAGCATCGTAACAGAATAAGACAGAGAGGGAGAGAGAGAGAGTGAGGGGGAGGGCTAACAAAGAGAAAAGAATTTCAAATTCGAAATTTAAATGCAAAGAAATAGCAACAAATTGTGTCATTAGTTCAAGGACATTGATTGAAATCTCGGTTGGCCGTAACTAAAAGTGGAAAATTGTACTTAGATATATATTTCTTCTCCTTCTTATTATCTCTTTCTCTTTCTACTTATTTGTTTTGTTTTGCTTTAGTCTTTGTTTTTTTTTTCTTTCTTTCTTTTTTGAACTCCAGACAAAAGCTGTCTACTCTTTGTCTCTCCCATTCGCTTTCTATATCTATTTCTTCACCTATCTTCTCTATCTGTTTGGCAATGCTAATAAATTGGGCTTTCTTTGGCTTCCACTTCAACAATCCGTGTACATTTGCTCCGCTTACTTTTTTTTCCGGGTTTTTTTTTGTTTTTTTTTCTTTTTGTGTTCATCTTCTTCACACAAAATGGCTGCTTTAGCGCCTTCCGCTGCTTGAAAAACTTTTCCCAGTTTGACTTTCATCTCAATGTATATATACGTACGTGTGTGTGTGTGTGTGTGTGTGTAGTAACGGTAATGTGCTTTCTCGTTTTAACATTGAGTAGCAGTAGCAAAAATGCCGCTAAAGGTTAGTGAAAGTTATGTACTGCCAAATGGCTGGCAGCAAGCAAAACTGGTGGAATAAGCAAAAAGAAGAAGACACAAACGTTAGAGAGAGAGAGAGAGAGAGAGAGAGAGAAAGAAAGGTAGAAGGAGGAAGAAACTCTTCTATCTTTTTTTTTTAGTTTTTCTCTTCTCTTTTATTTTTTTTGTGGGTTATGCTCCATTTTACTTGCACGTATCTCTGAATCTCCATTTGGAGTGCTTTATGCAGGTCGTTATCTATGTGTGATCCAAAAGAAAAAAATGCTCTTCCTTTCTTTCTATCTCTCTCTATCTCTCTGTCTCTCTCTCTGTCTTTCTATCTCTTTCTCCAATCCTGCCCAATGGTTTTTCTCTAGCATCTTGTGCACACAAAATGCAAGAAGGTTACCATGACAATTTGCAGGTAAATATAACCAATTTCTTCCTTTTTTTTTTTTTAGTTTTTCTTCCTTGCGTTTCCTTTTAACGGTTCACTTTTCACATTGGATTTTTCTCTTTTACTAGAAAATGTTGTTAGCTGGTTTTTCTTATACTTTAAATTTAATTTATTGATCCATTATCGCCTCATACCCCATGGGCATTTTCCTTGTGCGCAAAAAGGCAGGGAGGGGGGAAAAAAAGAAGGGAGAAACGCAAATTTGGAAAACAAAGCGAAAAAGCGCCAAAAGCGAAAGGACAGAGCAGAGAATAGAATAGAATAGAACCAAATTGAAGGGGGTAAAAATGAAAAGCTCATGCTGCGGGCATGGGAGGGCACTGAGGGGGCATTTCTCTTTGTCTATGTGAAATTGTATGTATGTGTGTGTGTGTATGTGCGCGTGTGGGTGTGGCTTACAAGCGGCGAGTTAATATTAAACAAATATTACGCATACGACACGTGGGACCAGCTGAAAATCATCAAACGCTTTGGGTTCAATATGTGTGTGTGTATGTGTGCGTGTGTATGGCGCCTGAAAATATGCAGTAGCTTTATTATTAATGCCATTCATGCGTATTGCCTGCTAAAGCATCGAAATTCAAATAACCCGCTGACTCTATACTTTTTGCCTCCCAAGAGGAATTTATGACCTTTTTACTTGTCATTTGGCCAATGCCATAGCCATAGCCAAAGTCAAAAGCACCGGCAAGGACATTCCAATCTAATTCTCATTTTCATTTTCATTCTCATTTTCATTTTAATTCTCATTGCCCGTGCTCAAGTCATTGGGCATGTGTAGTTATGCACAATGCTCCATGGGAGCATTCCTGATTATCTTTGCTGATTTTCTAGTTTGCTTTCTTTATCTGGTTTGGTTTTTTGGAGTCCCTTTGCCACCAGGCAGTGTGCGATACTTGGGTTTATCTTTTTTCTTTTGGGTTCGTGACCAAACTGTAAACGTTAAACGGCATGCGAGATACCAGTAAACCAGGACCAAGCCCAGTACCAAGCCCAAGACCAAGACTAGGACCAAGACCAACTTCAACTCATTAATCAACGTAATTGGGGAGTCGCTTATGAATGATTCATGACTCCTTAGTATCTCTAACTCACTCACTCACTCTTACTTACTTATAATCTCTCTCTCTCTCTCTCTCTCTCTCTTTCTATCTCTGTCTCTCTTTGTATCAAACCCACTTTTGCTGATCGAATTAGTTGCTGCATTTGCTAGCCTTGCACTTTGATTAATCGCCATGTCAAACATTTGAGCCTAATTTGCAACTTTTATGCCGGCGCCTTCAAATGTGATTTATGGTCAAAATCGAAGCTGCCACCCATAAAAGTAAATGTGTCTGCGCATTTTCTCTGCGTGTGTGTATGTGTGTGTATATCTCCCTGTTTATTTGTGTGTGTGTGTGTCACTTAAACTCATGTAAATCAAACAATAAATTTCAATAAAATACAAATAAAAATCCCATCGGAAACACAAAAGGTTGTCCAACAAAAAATAGACAACAGATGTCCTCCTCATCAACATCTTGGACATGAAATGGTCTAAATCGTTTAGATTACCAACATGGAAAACAGGCAAAAGCCAAAAAAAAAAAAAATCTACAAACAAAATTTGCCAAATCTTCATTAAGATAAACTTTTCTTTCAAAAATAATTTTGAAGAAAAAATAATAGAAATGAATGGGGAATAGAAAAGAACAAGATCAATTTTGAATTGTTTTTAAACTCTTAATTTGAAAACTGCTAATTTTAATATTATTATTTTGTTTAATTATATACTAAAGTTATGGAATTTGTATTTATTTAAGCTTTTTATAGAAAGAATTAAAAGATATTTATTATAGAATTAAATAAATTAAAGAATTTAATAAAATTTCATTCATTATAAATAAAAATATTTTCTTCTTACTTATTGGTAAATTAATATAAATATTTTTTAAATTTTATATTTTTTAAATTTTAAATATTTATGCAAAGAAATATGATTAATCATTTGTTGATTATTATTATTAATTTTATATTTATTTAAAAAAAGAGATATCTATAATAAAACAATAAAACGTGATATATCTGTTGGAGATTTTTCTATTTTTTTTTATTTCTATATATACAAACATAAAGTAAAAACTATAATTAAAATTAATTAAATATGGAAACTTGTGAATTTTGATAAAAGAAAATAAAAAAAAACTTTTACAAATTAATTTATAACTATTAAATTTAAGTAAATATTTAAATATTCTTATTAGAGAAAAGCAATTTAATAAAATTTACATTTTCTAAATTTTATATTATTTAAAATAAAATTTTAAAAATTTCTAAATTGAATTTTTAGTTATAAAAAGTTTTTTATAAAAAACTCTCTCAATTATTTTTTTTGGCAATTTTTGTTTTTATTTTTTTTTATACACTTAATCAACTTTGTTTGAATTGTTTGCTCTTCAAAATGCAGTTAAAATTTAAGAATAACAATTTGAAAATTTAATATCATTTTATATATATATATACATATATATATCATATATGTATATATATATACCTCATATTATAGCCAGGATAGCAAAATATTTTGTTGACATTTTTGTGTGTTGATATTTTGTTTTTCTACTGTTGCGTTGCCATCATAAAGGTTAACATAATGCCGCCTTCAACCATCACACACACACATACATACAGATATACACAGATATATATATATATATATATATATATATATATGTACATATATATATCCGTAAACAAGAAAGAAAAAGGCTTATACGCCCATAAACCTTTATGCCTTTTCAATTGAATTGTCTCAAATGTCTCGAGAGAAAGAGACCAATAGAAAGAGAGATATATGGAGATAGAGAGAGAGAGAGATATCAAGGGAATTGCAGAGGGTAAGGAAATAAAGCCTTCATCTTTTGTTGTGGGTAATAAAATTTACTGTCGCTGTTGTTGGTGTTTTTTGTTACCGTCATTGTTCTACGAGGCGCGATTTTATGATAGCGACAACATGTTGTCATTACCCTGAAAACAACACATATAAAACACAAATACACATACACACACACACACTTAGGCACACACACATTTGTACCCACATAAATGGATCAATTGAAAGAGTAAACGAAATTAAATGACTTCATTTGTGGATAGTTAAATGTTGAAAGTTTTTCATATGTTAAAAGAGCAACAATACCAACAACAACAATAAAATAAAATACCCGTTATAACATGACACATATCGGTATATCGATTGTTTGCAATCGTTTCTTTACCATTTTATTCCATTCGATTCGATTCGATTCATTGCAACAAAGCCGAATGATTGCTTCAAATGGTTTATGAACAATTTTGTCCGTCTTTCAGTATGTGGATATATATACTGTATGTGTGTGTTTATCTTTACCGTTACTGTTGTTGCATGTGTTTTTCTATGAACTGAACACAAAATTAAATGCAAAATCAACTATGCGATAGCCATTGATTGACTTTTCCCCCCAACTGATGCAAACAATCAAACAGACACAAAGGAAAAGCAAGCACCAGGGAAACAGAGAGAGAGAGAGAGAGAGAGAGATAGAGAGAGTGATTGGTTAACGACACGAGGGGCATCTGTCCCAAACAGATATAGGCAGACTATCAAAAATGCATTAAATATTCAATATGCAAAACACAAAATAATTTAAAAAACAAAGAAAAAACCCCAAGCAACTACAATAAAATGTCATTTAATGTCCTGCCAAGTGTGGCAGGAAAAATGAATGAAAGGACTTAGTCCTAGACCATGACAATTATATTTGGATAAGTATATATACAGTATATTATATGTATATATAGATCATTTATATATAAAAACATTAAGTTAGTAAATAAAACAAATTACTTTATTAAAGGGGCAAAAATATTAAAGCTCAATGTAGAAAATTTAAAATATAATATTTAATCGATCGTTATAGGACTATCTAAAGGATGGCTGAATCTATACTCTATATACACAAACTATAATTTACTTTTAACCAATCGCCTTTGGGCTTTTCTTTATAATACATTTTGGGGCTTAAAAAGTATTTAAGATATAATAAATTATTTATTTTTTTTAATTAAAATATAGTTAAATTTGAATTTAGACAAGTTATTCCAAATCTTACCCAGTTTACTAATGAATTTTTGAAATCAAGAAAAAGACATTTTCTATAAATTAAATAAAATTTTTAAGTTTTAAAACATTTTATTTGGTTTTTCCTTGATTTTAATAATTTATTATTAATTTTTAAAATAATATTTAAAACTATTTGGCTAAATTTAAATTTATTTTATCTTACTAAAATGTTTAAAAATTGTTATTTAAAAACAGTTTATACGAAAAATGTTTTTAAAATTATAAATTTTATTTCATACAAATATTTGTCAATTAAACAAAAATCTAAGAGAAATCTGTTAAAAATAAATATATAAATTTAAACAATTTCTTAAAAAACCTTGGGTTAGAAAAAAAACTAATAAAAAACTATAATAAAGTAGTACAAAAAATTGTTAAATTTTATAATAATTAAATTTACTTTAATTTAATTTAAAATATTTAAAAAAAACTTATTTAATTTTTGATTCATTGCATTGAAAAATTTTTTAAAAATTTCTTTTAAGATTACAAAAAAAAAATTTAAAAAAAATTAATGACTGAAAAACTTTTCTGTAACCAAGTTCAAAAAAAAAAAAAAATTACAAAATATTAATATTCCATCATTTTTCTATTAAATTACATTAATAAATTAATAAACAAAACAAATTGAACTTTTTAACCATTGAGAAGGGGAGAAGAGAGAGATCACTTGGATGGAGTTTCGATTGCACCCAATGGATGAATATGGCATATTCATTAGATATCAGTCACTTAAATGTCATAACACACTTTCCCCATCCTCCAATTTCCCCCCCTTCCAGAAACTATGCCATATTGAAGAAGAAGTTTTTCGCTTAGCCACTTTTCCAGTTTTCCTATTTCGTGTTATTGAAATTGACTTGAACTATTTGGCCATAACCCAAACCGATTTCTCATCTAAAAGCATTCCACGCGACCAACACACACACACAGACAAGACAGTCTATATGGAGGGGGGAGGGGGGGGCAGGGGCCCTGCCTCATCTAGTATACATTCCATTGATGGCATTCGGTCTATGCGTCGCTGACAAATGCTAAAAACTGACACGCACATGAAGCTGGCTGACTGGTGAGACGTTTTATTTGCTACCAAAAACAAGGCTATGGGATAAGGATACGAGTAGAGGTTGAGAAGAGGAGAGTAAAAGAGGTTTGAGGACATGGCGAGGACATGTTAACGTTTTGCCTGCCACTAACTAACACCAGCAGTAGGAAGAGTAGATATTCCTTTAGTTTAGCTGCAAATTGCTAGCTTTCTATCTCTCTCTCTCTCTCTCTGTCTGTCTATCTCTCTCTCACTCTTGTTCTGTCACTCTTTGTCTATCTTGTCATGCAAACAAACCGCAAATGTGTTTGTGCGTGATTTCAAGCATTGCCACGCCCTAACTGAACATTTCTGCCCCAGATACCGCCTTCATCTATACCTATCTCTTACACTCTATCTCTGCCTCTCTCTCTCTCTCTCTCTCTCTCACTCTCTCTTCCTCTTCTCTGGCAAAAGTGTTGAAAGTGGAATTATGTGTGTTTGTGTTGACATTATAATAATGGTTTGGTTTATGTTTATAGTCTGCTTCATGCAACCGTACACATGTTCGTCCTTCTTCCTGCCTTTTGCTCTATCTTCGACTTTGGGTTTCCACACACTCTCTCTCGCTCTCGCACTCGCACTCTATATTTATCTATGTATATATATATATATATATATATATATATATATCTGTATGTATATCTGTCTGTCTATTTCTCAGTCAGTCTCTGTCTGTCTGTCTGTGTGTGTGTGTGTTTTGATTACTATTCAAATATTGTGACAGTGTGAAAAATAAACAAATTTGCATTATTTATTTTCATATTTGTATATGTATATATGGGTGTTACTATATATATAAGTGTGTATGTGTGTGTGTGTTAGTGTTGTTGTCCTTTAGTTGCTGACAATCTTTCCGTTCCCTTAGTTTCTTGTTTTCCCTCTTCTAGTCCAGTAATTTTTCAACAATTAATAATCCAACAAATTGCGCATTTCATTTTCAAAGAGCCTAATAAATGAGGGGACCTACTTCTAATATACATATACATATATACTAAGGCAAAGGAGGGGAGAGGTTGGTGTGTGTGTGTGTGTAGGTAGTCTTAGCCAAGTGATGAAGGAAAGTTCAAAACATTTTGCAAAAAGAAACTTTTATAGATTTTCATATTTAATTCTCTGGCAAGTTCTTTATGGAAATTTTCTTTATCAATTAATTATGGTTAAATTTACTTTAACAAACAAGCACACACACACACACATTTACGTGATTAGACAGAAATAGAAAGAAAATTGGCATCAGTATTTTTTCTTTTTTTTTTTTTTTTTGTTGCTCTGAAGTTGTGATTTATGAGCCAAGGCAACCATCCACATCCAGCTCCAACTTCAAGTGAGGACTTACATCTTTTCCTCAGTTACCAATACAGACACCTCCAGCTAAAAAGCAAAAAAGTCTCTGGTCTCCTTCATCATCATGCTCTATATACAATATATATATACATATATATATATATTCTCCTCCTTCTTCCTTTTTTTTTTCTTTATGTCATACAGTGGAGCAGCAGTCAGAGTAAAAGATGAAGCTGGACGGCTGGCTATCTGCTGGAGGCGTCTTCGGGGTCGGCCTGTGAAAAGCCATAAAGTGCAAATGGTGCCCATGGGAATCATCAAACAGCAAAAAGCTGCCATAAAACGACACAAACATGTGCACAGACAACACCAAACACCCAAATTCTAGGCCAAAAACCGACACGGTGTCAGTCGACAATGGATGGAGGCGAAGGTATTGGTATATTGGTATATACCTATATATATATATATACATATATGGTATGGAGAAAGAGATCCGGAAATAAATACACCATCAAGTGGTGGTCAACATTCGTTTCTTCTTTGGTCTCATCTCATCTCGTTTCGTCTGTCAGCCAGATTGGATATCACTGTAAACATCAAAGTAGTTGGCAAATCACTCACACGTAGCCAACTAAAAGGCGTCCATAGCGTAACGGGGGCCAAAAGCAAAAAAAAAACAAAAAGGAAGAAACAAATCGAAGTGCGGTAGATTGCCAGGTGGTTGCTGGCAGTTGGTGGTTGGGAATGGGTCTAGGCGTTTATTTCCACAGCATACAAATTGTTTAAAGAGCTACCGAACATACGCTCTCACTCACTCTCTCTCTCTCTGTCTCGCTTTTGTATGTCCTTTCTAATTGTTTCTCTATATAGCTAACTAAAGTCCTTCATTTCTATGGATCTTCATACCATTCAAGTGACCAAAAAGATAATTTTATTGACCAAATTAATACTCACCGACAATATTAAGATAGACTGAGTGTCCTATGGGCGGTGTGGTAGATATTTGGCACTCATAGATACCCGAATCCTTGCGCTGGGCATAACGTATACGCAATGTCCAATCCTCGGCATGTGGTGAATGCATTGCCTCAAAACGTTGATCCGATGTATATGTATAACGACCCACTGTTAGTAAATGTATATCCCGATGTCGCACCCAAGAGACCTTTAAGTAGATAGAAAAAAAACAAAATAAAATAAAACCAATTGAGTTCAATGATAGGAATACCAGTTTTAAGTGCATCAGTTAAAGTTTGATAAGAATCCTTAAAAAGCAACCCCAAGTGGCTATAATAGGGGAGAGTCTAATGGCATACAAATAAGGTGACTAGGGGCTTAGCTGGGGGATTAATGGAGGATCTTTTAATGGCAGGACAATGATAATGATGATGATGACGAGTGGTGGCTTATTGATTTGACAGTTATCTCCAACGTTTCGTACTCTAATTATAAGCCATACACACACACACACACACACTCTAACGGTAAACAATTGAAATGCCAAATGGAAATTGAAATAATTAAATAATGAAAAAGAAAAAACAAAACCTTTTTAACTATGCAACTTTTACTAATACTTTTTGTTTTATATAAAATAGTGTGACCAGGCCAGATGCTACTTAAACTTGTTACCTGTTTTCATCTCACTCTCTGCAGCTAACCATCTCTCTCAATGGAATGATTGTGTGTGTGTGTACATAGTTTTTTTTTTTTTTTTTTGGGTTAAAGTCCCCGATGGCAATCGCCAGTGATGGGTCCGTTTTTACATGCCCTTTGAGTTTTATGGGCTGTATAACCCAACGCCACTTTTCCCCTTCCTACAACAAATATTAGGCCAGAACTACAACCATTGGCAGGGCCTTAAATGGTGGCCATAATTACATGCCGCTTAACTTGCAGGCTGGCGGCAATTTCTAGTTCCACTTCCAATTTTACTTGGAATTGTTGTTGTTGTTGTTGTTAGTTTGATTGTTGTTGTTGCTGTTGTTAACAAACGCAACGAATTTGGAAAGCGAATAAAGGATTTTCCTTACCCATTTCACCCTATACTCTTCTACTTGTTGTTCTTGTTGTTGTTGTTGACATCGAATGCGTCTCTTTTTTGGAAACAATCGAATGCTGTGGACATTTGAGTATTTGGGTTTTTGGGTATTGGGTTTTGGGATTTGGGATTTGTGATGCCATATTGACTTAGCCATGGCCCGCATTTTATGGGAATAGATTGAAAAACTACGTTAGACAGTAGTAGTATAAAGGGATATATATATATATATAGGTATATATATATATACATATATGGATTGGTATTCTGTTGGCATTGCCGATCTATAAATGAAAATTGAAAATTTTGTGATGAGCGAGGCCAACATTTTGTGTATATATTTGTTTTTTTTTCTATAATTGTTGCGTGTTCATGTCCTTTCTCTTGCAGTTGCTACTTCTCGAATTTTAACACAAATATACAAGTGCACACACACACACATACATATATATAAATATATATATACATATCTAGATATTCACAGATGTAAACTGAATACTTTCCCCCAACTGCACATTGGCAATTGTAATTATTTTTCGGGGTTTTTTTGCCTTCTGTTACTTTTGTTTCTCTATTTCTCTATTTTTTGTTGTGGTTTTTGTTTTGTAATTTGTGTGCAGCATTTAATTGAACTTTTGTTTTCAAATTTTCCACTAACCCGCGTCAACCGTCTCTCTACTCTCTGTTTACTCCACACATCCCCCCCCCTCCCTTAGTTATCCTTTTCTCCCTTGGTAAGTCTCCCTAGGCAACCTTTTTGGTTCACTCTAATTGCAAACTGACACGCAAACACACACACACACACACACACACACACACACATTGCCAAGTAGATGACGATTACAGGGTGTAACTAGAAGAAATCTATATATATATATACAGAGAGGGAGAAAGAGTATACGAGGAGGGGGGTTAGTGGGGTAAGTAAAGGGAAAGTAGGGTGTTTACTCCTGTGATTATAGTTTTATGTTGCAGTTGTGTGCGGTAAGTTTGAATCAATTGATAAGAGTTGCCACATTTTATTCTTAATTGAAATTGATTTCTTTATTGAATTTACCAAGAAACTTTTCAGACAATTTTTCCTCTTTTATTTTTTAAGTAATTGCAAAATAAAAAAAAAATCAAAAAGACATGAAAAAGTTTTTATTGATTTGAAATTGATTCTTCTTTATGTCAGTTATAGCAATTGAATAATGGCAAAAGTCTAACGATTTATCATAATTATATATCATAATATATTTTGTACTATAAGATTATAATAATTAATTTTAATTAATATATAGAATTAGCAACTAACAAAATTTGTTTCACTAAGCAGAAAAAAATTGTTTATTTTACATGAAAGATTTTTTGTTTTTAAAGATTAATTATTCCTATAACAAGTATATATATATTATATAGTCAATCGATTCTGCAGAGTTTTAAAGAAGCTTTAGGCTTAAATTATAAAAATTTAAAACGATTAAAAGAAGGTAAACTATTAAGTTTCAGTTTTTAATCTTCATTTTTTTTAATATGGAATAAATTGTCTTGTAAATCTTTTAATCTTAAATTTTAATACCCTTGCAGAAGATACAAACAAATTGATGAGGATAGAAATATAGTTTAACGACCCCAAATATTATATATACACTTGTTTAGCATCAATAGAGAAAAGGATCTAACCATGTCCGCTTGTTAGCCAATCCATCCTCCCGTACGTACCTATATCCATCTGTCTGTTTCTTAGCTCTATTTATACCTTAAATTTGAAGATATCAGCTTATAACTCGGTAGTTAAGCTTTTTAGAGATTTAGGTTACGCAAGTATAAAAATTAGTCGAATTGGACTACTATATAATAGTTTTTTCAAAAATTTCAACTTAAATGTATATAATCAATATCCTTTTTTGTTTTTAGAAATAGAGAAGATAACGTATAAAAATGATATTAATGCAGTTTTTTTTGTTTCTTGATTATCTTTGAGGATTAAAAAAGTTTTGTTTGATTAAGAAAAAAAGGAAAATCTGTTAACTTAAAAACAATAAATAAAATTTGATAAATTTGTTTTATATTCAATATTTTTATTTCGCATTTAAGATAATATATTTTAATAAAAAGTATTTAATAGAATTATCACTTTAATTGCTGCATTTTGTCTCTCTCGCTCTCTCTCTCTCTCTCTCTATTTATATATATTGGACTACTCTTCAATTCTTTTGCTTTTCTGTTCCGACTTAACTCTTTTAGAGTCGAAGTCAAAACGAAAATTTTATTAAATTTTTAAATAAATTTCCTTTTATATTTGTAAATTGAAATTTTATATTTCAACTCAAAATTTGAACTAAATTAACCTAATATAAATAAAAGTATAATTTATTAATGTTATTCTTCTCTTATTATAGAGTATACAAAGTACCATATTATATCTATAATTTTCCCTTATTAAAAATTGAACTCTCATCGAGTGGTTTCATTTCGAATATATAGATCGATGTTTATTTCTATATAGTTATACTATTTCATTTGTTGTTGTCATTGTTGTTGTGTAATTATTTGTTTTGCGGTTTTTAACACTGCATTCAGTTAATTAAATTTTGCTATGACTTTCTTTTTTTTTGGAAAATTTGCTGCCACTGCATTGGGTTTGGCCATTTTTGTGTGATTTTAGGGCAATTAGATAATTACGACAACATTATTAGCAAATTAATTTTGATTTTATGTGCTTCTCACTAACCGACCCCTCAATTCACTGCCTTCTGCCCCTATCTGGCCACACTTTGTAGCATTGCCAATACTTCGTTTATTTTTCCGGGCAAATTGCAATTTGTTGGCATACAGCCAAAGCAATTTTGGCAAACAGGCAAATGGGTGAGAATGAGAACCAGCTGCTCTAACAGAAACATTGAGGAGTAAAAGAGATGCCATAAGATAGTGAGAAAGAGAGAGAGTGCGGGTGGCATAAGATTGTCCCATTTATTCTCAAGTAAATTGCAAGCATTGCAGGCATAAATAAAATCTCCATTTTTGCCCTTTTAACCATTTTCTTTACTGTTTTCTAGTACCTAAATTTATTTTGTTCTACGAACATTAAATAAAAATGGCAGTAGAAAAATGTGAAGCAGAAAATCTATATATATATATATATATATATATATATATTGTATACTACTAAATTTCCTAAAGGGTCAAAAAATTATGATTTCTTCTGGCCTTTTGCATTTGTTTGTCGGTTATTAAGTTTTCGATTTCAAAATTGTTGCAATATCATAAATCATTGCTTCTGCTGCTGCTTGATTATCAACAAAAGTGATTTCCAAGCAAAAATAACATAAAGCAAGAAAAAAAGTTTTGATTGGAAAAATAGAGAAAGAGATAGAGTGACAGAAAGAGAGAAATATACATAGATAGATTTTGATGTATTTATTTGCAATTGAAAGCAACTTTTACTACTATATAAAGTATATTGAAATTGTCATAAACTTTGCTGATTTAGAGCTGAATTGATGCATCTAAATCTGAATCAGAATTTCACAAGGATCTTATTCTATTTTATTTGGTTTGTATTTGAAAAACTATATATTTACTTAGAGCCTTTCAAATTGACATCATTGTAAAACCCTTTAAGAGAACCTAAACTCTTAGTAGCTCTATTTCAGTTTTATTTGAGTTGATTTTTTTAAAAAACTAAATCTTTACTTAACGCAGGATTGTCATCTGACTGAACTTCTATCTAATTCAATCTAATTCAATCTTTTCTAAGTTAAAAAACTGACTGGACTTCTATCTAATGCAACATAATTCAATCATTTCTAAGCTGAAAAATTATATTTTTCTTAGCTTCTTGATATAGCATTTTTTAGTTAAAATTTAAAGTTAGTAAACTTATTTTCGACCCAATTTTTGTCTATTTTTAATGATGAAAGATCCTTTGAAAATCAAATTTTGTTTTACCAGTTAGTACTTTTTTAATACGAAAAATATTGCTGTAAAACTTTTTAGAAAACAGCTAAAGAATAGCCAAATTTGAGCCTTATGTAAATCCCAATCATCCTTTAAAGGAACCTTTACTTTAACAGATTCTAATTCCGTTATATTTTTATGGATTTTGAAAAATTAAAGTTTATTTGCTCTTTAAAATCATATCTTTAAATTGACATAAATTTTTTAAGTATTTTTTTAAAATCTATTTAGCAATTTAAAACAATTTAAACCAAGATGTTATGAACAATGTGAACTAATGTAAAATAATCAAATATGTAATAAAATTTTGTTTTTAAAAGTCTAAAAAGTTTAAATAGAGTTTTCTTCTAAAAAAACAGGCATTGTAATTAATGTAAAGCTTTTAAAATATTTCTAAATCAATTAAAGTTTGACCATATAAGAAAAACCGAAACAAAACATGTTAGTTGTGACATGAACAGAAAGGATAATGATCCAACTTTTTCCATATAAATAAAACCAAAGAAACTTTATAAGGTTTCACAATTCAATCTAAACTTATTTCTTTTTTGCTTTTTATACTCATATCCTTGAACTGATCCATGTTTTGCAATTTTCATGGGGTTTGAAATTTTAAAAAAATTTCAGTTTTAAATATTTTTGGACTATTATTAACTATTATTATTATTATATGATAAATTGTTATACAAAGATCTAACAAATTTCCTTTGAAGATTAAAATTATTATTTTTTAATGGTATATTTATCACCTTTGTCTTATTACAAAATGATCCTTGAAATATTAGACTGGCAAGTAAGGGTATATTAAATTCGATAGGATTGAAAATGGCTAAATCTTTTAGTTAAAAATTGCTTGAATAGGCAGAAATATTATTATATTTTTCACTTACAATTTAATATGGTTTTTATTTTTTCTTCTTCTGTTTGTTGACCTATTGCCATGGCAATTACAAAGGAAATCTTTTTGTTTAAGTTGTTTTCAGTATTAAATTGTTTCATAATATATGGAAAATATATAGAGGTAACAATATATATCTGTATATATCTTTATATATATATAAAACAAACAGCTTGCTGTTGGAATTATTTTCAATTTGCCTTTGGCATTTTTGGCATCATCAGACAAATAAAAAAAAGAAAAAAAATGAAAGAAAACGGAAAAGAAATAAATGAAATAAAAAATGGCAAACTGCAGGAAATAAAAGCAAAACTGAAAATTATGAGTGCAAAGTTTATTTTAAATTTAATTTGATTATTATTATTATTATTATTATTTTTGTTATTTTCATTATAATAATATCAATTAGCAGCAGGTGAAATAATAAAATGAAATCAATTAAAGGTATCACAAGAAATTATATCTTAAAATTGATAAAACTGCAGATTTAGATATTTTGCCTACTACTGATTTAGGGGAGGGGGAAAGAAGAATGACACAACAATAACGAGAACATATATATATATATATATATAGAGAGAGAGAGATATGTATATAGTCACAGCATGACTTGAGAGTTTATCTGGCGGATTTTCTTTTGCTCCCTCCTGGGGCTGTCACTTGTCAGGCAAAACGGCACAGCAAGGATATAACCAAAGTCTGAGTCTCTTGCACTGATTGGCACTTCATTTTGACTGCAAGCTGTCGTCTGATGATTCTAACGCCATTGCTGTTGGACTCTTTCATCGGCTGGCTAGAGGATTCCTCTGTGCAAATGTCCATGCTTCGTCCTCCATGTTCCATGCTGACATTCTCCATTGTCAGGTAGTCTCAATCAGCAAACTCTCACGTGCCGGGAGCAATAACAACGACAGCAGCAACAACAACAATAGCAAAAGACAACTGTTCATAAGAGGGGCTAAAGTGGAGCGGGAGGGTTTTCAGATTTTGGGGTTGGGGTTCAGGTAGCAATGTTAACAATAAACTAAACAAACAACTCAACTCAACAGAAAACAACACAAACGTCTCAGTTGCAAGCTAAAAACTCAAGAATAGACAAACAACATGGTGAGGTGACGATGATATTGAAGGGGGCGGGGGGTGGTTAGAAAAAATAAAAGGGGGCAATCGGGAATAAGGATGCTGTTCTTACATATTCAAAAGCAAGGACATCTCATAATTTGCGCTCGTTTCTATCTTCTACAACCATTTCACAACCTTTCCCTCCCCCCCCTTTACAACCCCTCTGCAATATAAACCAACTAAAAAGTTTCACGCAGCGTGGCAAAGTTTCTACCAAAAAAAAAGAAAAGAAGAAGAAACCAAAAGAAAAATAAAGAGAAAAAAAAGTAGAATCGAGAAAGAAAGAGAATAACGCGAAGAAACAGAAACAAAGTGTCGTTGTCAGAGCGAACGGAAAGAAAAGAAGAAAAAAGAAAATGAGTAGAGAAAGAGAAGAAGAAAGAAAATGCCGAAACTTGTCAGCATGGCTTTGGGGACACATGAAGCACATGCCGCAACAGTGAGCCATCCCATGCCCCGGCGAATCCGCTTTTTTTCCTTACACCAAACAGCCAAGCCAATCATCTGGGCGAGGTTGCCCCTTGATATGTGGTCTGTCTCTGTGTGTGTCAGTGTGTGTGTGTGTGGTGTATAATAAAAAATAAAGAGAAACAAAAAGGAAAAGGAAAACCAGAAATCCCTTTTGGCCAAGGCAACTATATCGCTGTGCGCTTGTCCCCGTTTTAGTTTTAGCCATGTAATGCGATTTTCATTATACTTTATTGACAAGGGAAATAAAGCGGCCACAAAAAAAAAAAAAAAATGAAGTAAAAAAATTAAAAATTTTCTCTCACATTGCACATGGTCAAGGGAACACACACACATATACAAAAATCACACTATTAAATTGCAGTTAAACCTTTTACCTTTTATATTCTAATCTTATTTCTAAGATTTTAGTTTGATCATAAAGATCAGTCGTCATTCCTTATGGTAAAGTCTTTTATATAGAAAAACGTCTTTAGTATAATGAAAAATTAGTTCCAGATACAATTTTTTTTTTATCTATATCTATATATATATATCATTTCTATGTAGTAAAGTGTCTATTATACTTAGGTTTCTTTGATTTAAAACTTTCTTCGAAAAAAGATATATTATCCCTTAATCTTCAAAGGTTTAAGTAAAAAGCATATCGTATATTGATTTCTAAAATATCTACAAATTAGGAATATTTCCATAATCTCTATTAAATATTATAAATAATATTTATGCAATTCAAAATGAATTGTTGTTATTTGGATTTTTGCAAACAGATCTCATAAATAAGTTTTATTTTGGATTTTAATACATTTATTCTTTTTTTCCTGGAATTTTTTCTTAAAATTTTTCATAAGTTTATTTTATTTTGATTTATATATTTATTTTTTTCTTTCTAACATTATCATAAATTATTTTAGTTTGATTTATATATTTTTAAATTTTTCTAATAAATAAATTTTAGTTTTGATTTATATTTTAATTTCTTTTTTTTCTTTCTAAAATTATTATAAATTAATTTTAGTTTGATTTATATATTTTTTATGTATTTGTTTTATTATTAATTTCTATTTTTTTTCTATTTTCTATTTTTCTGTTAAATAAGTTTTATATTTAATTTATATTTTTTCATGCTTATTTTTTATTGTTATTTTTTAAATCATTTTTTTTTAATATTTGTCATAATAAGATTAATTTTTGATTTTTATTTTTTTTATTGTAATTTTTAGATTTTTATTAAATATATTTTATTTTATATATTTTATTTATTGTTATTTTTTATTTTCTAAAAAAATTTCTTTTTTGGAATTTTTCTTGGTTTTTTTTAATTTTTTGATTTTTTTTAAATTTAACTCTTTAATGAGTTTCATTATTGATTTTATTCTATTTAATTGTTATGTATTAGATTTTATTTAAATATTTTCTTTTTAATTTAATATAAATTTTTTATTGTTAATTTTGGATTTTTGTACTAAATATATTTGGCACAAAAATGTTTTATGTTTGATTTTTATTAATTGTTATTTTTAAGATTTTTAAATATTCGTCCAAAATAAGTTGTATTTTTGATTTTTATTTTTTTCTTATTATTGTTTTAGAGACTTCTTCAAATGTATCTCATAGATAAGTTTTATTTTTTGATTTTTTATTTATTTATTTAAACTTATCTGGGGTAACTTTCTGAAGTACTTTTAATTAACAGTTTAAATTCTTTGGCCATAAATATTTCTCATTGACTTGTTGAAGGACTTTATATAGATATCGTATATTATATCAATTAATTGCATAATTGTCAAATAAAAAAGTAAAAATATATAAAAAATTTAAGCTAATTGCAGTAAATATATACATATATAGATCGTTTTTTGATAATTTGATATATATATATATATTTATCTGATGAGAATATCTGACCAGTAATCTAAGCAATTTGCCATAACAAAATAAAAACTAAACCAAAAACCACTTCCACACGATTCGTTGGTTGTCTTGGAACTCATCTCCTGCGGTTTTCTGGAGTTTATTTATTTTCATATTCTCCCCTACTCTTGGATTCTCTTTGCTCTATCTTTCTGTTCCATGCTCCCCTTTCTCCTTCTCTCTGGGGTATGATTCGCAGAGCTTTGTTTTATGCATGTCGCGCATCGTCTTACCAAACTGTGCAAAAAGCCACTTCCGGCACTTACAACGACACCTACGTACGCATGGCCAACATGGCCACCCACAGTCCGTTTGTACACCCTCCTCCTCCTCCTTCTTCTCCCTAGTGTATTGTTGTTTTTCTTTTCTTGTATTTTTTTTTTTGTTTCTTCTTTTCATTCTTCATTTCCTTAGTGGGTAAATGCTGTTCCCTATTCCA
Organism: Drosophila neocordata; assembly: GCA_018903615.1. Classification (NCBI taxonomy): domain Eukaryota; kingdom Metazoa; phylum Arthropoda; class Insecta; order Diptera; family Drosophilidae; genus Drosophila; species Drosophila neocordata. The sequence goes on from JAEIGI010000015.1 coordinate 3,235,832, forward strand.
CCACAAATTCTGGCTGCTCTTCTCTGGTCTGTGGTTTTGCTTCTTGTCACCGCAACACACAGTAGAACTACAGAGTCAAGTCCAACCCAAGACCCTACATCTGTGTTGAGTACTTGGACCCTCTCTCTCTCTTTACCCATACATTTAAGCCAAAAAGTAAACCAATTGTTAGTTTTAATGGAATTTATTGGGTAAATATTTGCTAAGAACAAGAAATTGCTTGTGAGCATTTGTCGTCGTTTTTCTTCCTTTTGATTTAAGATTAAAAGTTTTACTTTTTGTTTTCTTTTTTTTCGAACTCGAACTTCAAACTTCGATGTTTAATGTTCAAGTTCGAATCTTGGTGAAAAATAAAAAAAAAAATTATTAAAAATTATTTTCTAAAAAAATTTAGTTGAATTTTTTTTTTTTATCGAAAAATTGATTGGTTTATATTTTATTTAAGATTTTGAAAGATTTTTCTTGTGTTGAAAAGTTTTTTTATTATTTAGACTTTTAGTTGAGGCAAATGTTTTTCCTTTGTTCGTTAACCACCCCCCCTCCCTTACATCATTATATGTATTGTCATACACTTTGACTGTGGTTTCTTTTATAATGATTTATGCCAAGTTTAAAAGATCAGCCAGTGACTTGGAGCATGACAAAGCTTTTGTTTGCTCTTTTAATTTGCTCAATAAATGTCGTACAAGTTCTATATATAAATGAATATATATATATATAGAATATGGCCAGTGGTTGGGGGTTGACTAAACAACAACAGGACCAATTTGCTGGAAACACATTTCCTCATTAGTTTCTAGCAATATAAAAGACGGAAGAAGAAAAACAAAAAAAAAAAAATTTGCATGTGAACCTAAAAGAAAAGCCAAAGGAAAAAGACAAGCCACAATCTTATGAACAATGGAAATGGTTAGTGAAGGGTCGTAAAGGGTCCTTAAGGATGGCAAAGGAAGTTTTGTATATATAATTTAAATATGAGCATAAGAAAATCTTTTCTTTACTTTAATTCTAATGAAAGTTTTATAAGAAATTCTATAGATTTTTGTATGCTCTACTAAAAGAGATTGTTGATTGATTATGATTATATATTTGGAAATTTATATTGAAGGATATAGATTTTGCTATAAGTTCATTAAAGTTGATTGCTTATGATGATATATATGGGTATATATCTTCTCTCTATGAGAGATTATATCAAGTTTATATAAGTTTCTTTATCAAACAGAAACATACTAAAATCCATTGTTATCCTTAAAAAGGAAAGCTCAATCAATTTAAAACTTTGTCAAATCTTTTACAATGTTCAGTTATAACTATATATATATACATATACCCAACATTTTGTAGTGTATATTTTGTAAGTTTCTATAAAATCACATTGATATAAATGATTTCTTTCTATTGCTAAAGCTTTCAAGTCCTTTTTTGTCGCGGTGTTCAATTATTCAACAATCGTTTTTAAAAACTCCCCCTCACTGCCCCCTTCACTTTATTTAACCCACCTCTAAGCCAGAGTTATTGTTGGTTGTTCTATGACAATTTCATTGTTGCACTGCCATGTTATTTTTTGTTGTCTTCAGCTTTGGCTCTTAAAGGCTCAGCTGGGTCCACCTTTGTTCGGCCTCTGACAACAACCGAAGACCAAGATGACGATGACGATGACGGGGACGTTCACTGATTATATCGAAGCGGCATTATTTTTCTTCTTATTTTGCTGTACCCTCCCATAACATCGCCAGATTCCTTATATATCGTTGTGTCTCTGTCTTGCCTGGTGGCATTTGTTCCACTTATTCCACTTGAACGCTTCGTTAAAAGCAAACTTTCGCCTCTAATGTTTTTTCCAGCGACTTTCTTTTGTTTGGCTGCCGATGGATGGTAGTTGGGTGGTTGGAAAGGGAGATGGAGATAACAGTGTGGGGTAAGGAACAGGGGCAACCACTAGCTTAACATGCTGCTGCTGTTTCTGCTCCTGGTATGTTGTTCTTGACAAAGTTCTACTTGGCAATTGTCAAGCAATGTTGATGTTGTTGTTGTTGTTGTTGTCGTCGTCTTTATAGTAGGACGACATGAACGCGGATACGGATGCGGACCCGGACATGGACTAAGACTAGGAGAATGCGAGATAGAGAGAGAGAAAGAGAGAGACATTGGGGATACGAACACGTTTCACGTGAAGCCTATCAAGTGTAAGCACAGCCAGTATATAGATGAGAGCGGTGAGGGTGGCAGCAAATAATGACGACGAGGACAACTCCAACAGAATGACAACGAGAATTCGAGCTGTAGACCTGTACGACCTTGCCCCTCTATGCGGGTGGGGGGATTGGTAGTAATGTAGACGTGTTTCGCTTAACATTTTACCGTTCAAGTCCAAGCTTAGATTAGCCAACATAATATTAAACGGCAAACGGGGAGTGGGGTTGGTTTTTGTGGACTCGTGAAGAGATTGACAAAGTTTCTACAAAAGGACACAAGGACATTGTACGACGTTGTCTAAACTGGCAAGAAAATTGCCATTGGCGACAAACGGAAATCACCTGCAACGGAGTCAAAGAATTCTCAGCAATTCCCCCGATCCCCAATCCCCGCTCCACCCATTAACATGAACAAGAGAGAGAGAGAAAAAAAATGAAGAAGAAGAAGTAAAACCACCTCCACACTTGTCATATGAGTTGAGGGATACCATGTCAGAGACAGAACCAGAGCCTGTTGGAATGCAACAACTTTTATGACAGTTTCCTACACCCCACACAACTCTCCCGCCACCGTCTATAGCAATCTCTCTCTACCATTTCCTTGGGTTTCTTTTACTACTTCCCTTTATTTTTTTTTCTTTTTTCATTTTTGTGTGGTCGTTTTTGGGTTTTTAGTTTCAAACGATGATGACGGCAACAATTTATGTTTATACAATTTTTGGTAGGTTCTTTCTGCCACTATGAGAGAGGGGTATAGAGCGGTTTGGGTAGAGGGATAGGAGGATGAAGTAACTGGAGGAGCCTGTACTTATAACAACTGTCGCTGACAAGCTTGTGTAATTCATGATTTATGCCATTTGGAATAACAGTTGTTGGCAACATAATTGCCCTGCCACGCCTACATTAATGTCAGCTCCCCATCCACACACACACACAGACACAGACATATACAAAACAACAAAATGTTCTTTGACATTTTCATTTGGAAATTGGCTCTGACTTAATATTTATTCACAATTAAAATTGCTGTTGATGTTGCTGCTGTTCCTGTTGGTGGGGAGGAGGACTAAGAATGAGATTGTCGCGGTGACACTGACGTTGATGTTGCTGCTGTTACTGTTGCTGTTGCTGATGTTAATGTTGACGAAATTTTTATGGCCTAATTTGGTTGAATAATTGTTGCAGCTCCAACAAAATCGTAATAATGAATTATAGTTGGCCAGATAAAAGTCAACATTTTTGTCTCTTTTCTCTTTTCTTTTTGTTTTGAACTTGGTTGGTTAGTTTTGTTGTTTTGTCATGTCGCAGACACATGTCCTTGTTTTCTTACTACTCCCCTTGTCCCCCACAATCTCTAACTTACCACCTTGCCTATTTCCTGGTGTCTGCTTGTCTTTTGTGTCCTTTCCTTTCCGCTCACTTGCCATGGCCACTAATGAAGCAGAAGTTTCGGTTTTGGTTTCGGTTTTTGGGTTCACGTTTGAAAACTCTTCGAGTGTAAGTAAATTAGAAAAGGGTTGGCCACACCCACACCCATACCGATACAATTCACAATCGCACAAACTCACTCGCACACACCTAAACCACCAGAAAAACTAGTCACATGCCAAATTGTGGTGGTTGGGTGTTCTGATGGGTGTGGCCATTCAAGCTTGAGCGTTTTTGATTGAAGGCGTTAAAATTCTCTATGTGTGTGTATGTATGTGTATGTGTGTCTGTTTTCACTTGGCCCATTGTTTACTTGATGGTATGGATGGGATATTGCTGCTGTTTGGGTGTGGGGCTTCATTTTGGCCTTATGCTTTGCTTTCCTGTTGCACCCCACACACCTCTTATTGCCTTGTTGCTGCTGTTGCTTAATATAGCAATAAATAAGATGCAAACAGAGTGGAAGGAACTGAAGGACCTTCAGATTGTAGCCAAAGTGACTAGAGTTGTGATTTTAAGCCACTACCAAATGCAAGAAGGGTTTATAAGTTCAAATTGGCCATCCGATTGATAAAAGTGTCAACTATCCGTTGATGTAATCGATAAATTATGGCAAAGAAACTTTTGAAACGATCTTAAAAATGTGAATAAACAAAATACAAATATGAACCGAAAAAAAAGAAAGCACATTCACTTAACTAAGTATATGTGTGTGTAGTTGTAGGTGTGTGTGCTAAAAAGCAATAAATATGCAAAAATGAAACAAAAGGTTAGTCAAGGGTATAGAGAAAATGTGTTTGGTGGTTGGTTAGAAGCAAAAAAAATAAGCGACGCACATGCTCATGGTCATTATATTATAGATATCATACAGAGGCGTAGATCTCAAAGGGGGGTCAACTAACAATTTACTTGATTAACATGGAATTATGTAAATTTGGAATAGAATCTTAAAGATTTGATATAGATTCTTATAATTTTTATATACCCTATATAAGTATCTTTATACAATTTTAAATACTTTTTATAAAAAAAAAAAAATTTATTTAAATATCAAATAGCAATATTTTTCAAATCCCATTATCTAAAAATATAAATTTAGTAAAAAAATAGAAACAACTTAACGATTTATCTTATAATTCCGTTTTAGTTGGTTATAATTCTCAACTGGTTAAAGACCTGAAGCCTTGATGTAGTGGCAAATCTAGCAAAATCATAACTTGAAAGTTATTTTTAAATAATAATTAACTAATTAAATCGTTTATAATATAAAACTATATATATGTAATACAAATATAGTAAATTCATTTTGAAGTTATATTTTTTGTTTGTATTTGGGACTTAATAGCCTTCTCCTTTTGTAAACGCCACTGGAAACAATACACAACGAATAACACATTCAGATAACATCAATATCTATATATATATATATATATATATATATATATATATATATATATATTTTCATATTTTTTATATACATATATATATATATATATATATATATATATAAATACGCATGGTTTTTGCATTTAGAATAATTTATCATTCCGCTGTGAAAATGGCAAAATGCAAACGAATATGAGTTTCGATGGAAAAGGAACAGAATAGACGCATACAGAAAATTTGAATTTTTTATACTTTTTCTATAATAAACATATATATTATATATATATAACATATATATCATATATATATATATATATATATATATATATATATATATATATATATATGATGTATTATGATGCTTTCCGATCATCTATCGTTTCTGCGACAAGGTCAATAAAACAAAGCAACAGCAGCAAACGATGAGAAAAAAAAAGAGTTTGTTGAAATTAACATAAGAAGGCCATCAATGGAGGCTGTTACCCGCAGAATATTACCCCACATTCGATTCAGTGTACACCCCAATGGCTTTTGCTTTTGGCCAATGCTGTTGCTTATAATTTATTGCCACCAAAATTGTTTGATTTGGCAACGTTTTACTAATGACACTCACAGGACACGTTCGAGGACAACAGCTTTGGGTTTATTGTAAACCGCAAATGTCCAAATGCTAACGAGCAAAGGTGAGTGAGGGGTGTAGAAGTTCAACTTGAAGATGGCAAATGGTTATAGGGTATGTATGTATGTGTGTGTGTCTGTTAGGTGGGAGGGGGAAGTTGTTGGTAGAAGGTTCTTTGGTTGCCTTTTGAATTGCCGACGGCGCGAAAAATTTCGTAAACGAAATTGAATGAAATTGCCTACGTAAAATAACAACAACAACAATAAGAACAACAACAACAAGTGGAAGATGAAATAATAATAAGCAATCCAAGCACCGTCCTTCTGGTCCCCCCCCCCCGCGACACATAACTAGTGCTGTGTCGTGCAACAAACTCAGCTCAGCCCTTCCGTGAAGGACCCCAACCACGTGCCTAAAACGTGGGTGCACGGCACGTAATACAATTTTTGTGTTGTTTGAGAGAGAGAGAATGATAAAAGGAGATCAGAACGTATAAGAGAGCGAGAGAGAAAGCGATGATAGGGAAAGCGCTAAAGGAAATTGTATTTAAATGCCTTTGACCTGGCACATTAGTTGACATAGGGTTGCCAAAGGTAAGCAAAAGGCATGGAACGAAAAAAAAGGAGGCATCACAGAAAGGAAGAGAAGAAAAGGACGTGTGTATGGTATGATGGTGCTAGGATGGACGTGGGTTATAGTGGGATGGAGCAATCACCAAGCACGTAAATCAAAAAACACATTGACGAAGATAAACGATGCTAAAGGTGTGTGTGACATGGATGTGTGCGTGTGCGTGTGCGAAATTTTGTATGTATATTCAATGTTGTCATTACTTTCTAGGGTTGCCACATCATTGCAATTAGCATATCGATATTGTAAATAACAGAAAGTTTATAGAATAAAAATTGTTGACAACCAATTTATGTAGGTTTTTCTTATCGTATCGTTTGAATATCGTAAAGTTTTACACTCATTAAGATTAGCATGATGAATGTAGCAGAAGGTGTCAATCATTAGCCTAACATCAATCTGTTACTCTATCTGAATATCCTTTTCTTGGTTATTTTAATGGGCATTTATATTATATAGAGAAGTTTGTGTAAAAAATTTAAAAAAGATAGAAAAAATATGATAGAGAAAGTTTGGTTCTAGTTGAAGCTTTACAATGCCTTTAAAACTTTAAAATAATTTTCTCTTATAGTCTCTCGAAATATATTTATGCATTTTATTTGAAATTTTCAATAATTTTTCTATACTTTAGCCAGTTAATACTGGCTTCTATTCTTGCAGAGTTTATAATAAAGTTGGTCTGATATTTGTATGACTTGGAAATATATCCCTTAAAGTATAGATATATATATCTATATATATTGTGGTCAGCATTAAAAACCGAGTCGACCTACCCTTTGTTCGTCCCGTCTGTCTGTATATGAATTAAAAATGTCAGTTTGGCAATAAAAAATATATCAATTTAAGCCAGTTCTTGACCATATTACCCTTCCCTTATATCTCTTAAGTTATTCAATATAAACTTATTATTTTTAAATTTAATTTTAAATTGAAAAATTCTACAATTCTATTAAACTTTTTTAAATTTAGAAAACAAATGTTTCTTATAGTAATTAAACAAAATAATGAAGCAAGCAAGTCGTCCCTGCCGACTTTGAGTATACCCTGTACCAAGTAGAAGAACTTTATAAAATCGAACCCCTTCAAATTCGCCATTAATTCAAACTAAAATTTTCCTCACAAGCGGCTGCAACGAACGCATGCTATCTCGCTCACACTTACTACGCAATGTCGCACTGGGCATTTCAGTACAAATTGTACATAGATATATCTTCGATATTTCGTGTCCGATTTTAACGAAATTTGGTCAGCTGATACCTTTTGGCCATATTATTAGGTGTGCCAAATAAAAATACGCTACCTTTAATATAACTCTTGTTATTCGTTTTTCCTAAATTGCGGGGGCGGAAGTGGGCGTGGCAAAAATTTGAAACAAACTTGATCTGCGTAGACACTACACGAATGCTGACACCAAATTTGGTTGCTCTAGCTCTTGTAGTCTCTGAGATCCACGTGTTCATACGGACGGACGGACGGACGGACGGACAGACGGACGGACAGACGGACAGACGGACAGACGGACATGTCTCAATCGACTCGGCTGTTGATGCTGATCAAGAATATATATACTTTATGGGTTCGGAAATGCTTCCTTCTGCCTGTTACATACATTTTAGCGACTTTAATATACCCTTTTACCCTATGGGTACAGAGTATAAAAATAATAATAATAGTATTATATATAAAATATATGCAAGTTTAGTATAAATTTGAAGCTAAACATGAAGTAAATCTAATTTTTCTGTGGATCTTGTAGAATAACTATAATATTATATCGTATTTATTATAGATTTAAATATAAGGTTGTATGCAATAAAAATCAAATGGAACAATCGGAGCGTATATACAAGTCTTATATATATATATATATATATATATACCTATATATATTATAATATTAAACATTCTTCATGCTAATGATTTATGATGAATTTTTCAAGGTTTTCCATTTTGCAATTGCACTTTTGAAAAAAAAACAGGCAAGAAAAAAGGAAATATTTGATTTACCTACAGTCGCATAAAGGGTTTGAGAGGGGGAGATTAGCTATTGTCATTGGCGTTCGCTGTTGCCGTTGCCCTTGGTTGCTAGTCATCATTGAAAAATTGACAGGTGGCACAATGGTAGAATTGTAGGTCGCCGGTCGTCACCTTGCAAAAGAGTCATTGGGGCACATGAGAAAGACATGAGACATGAGGCATGGAGCATGGGGCATGGGGCATGTTTCATGGTATTTGGAGGCACCCATCAATTGTTGTAATCATGCTGCCATGGCATTACAGTTTCTTGTTTGTTTTATACACTTAACTAAGAAGGTATATCACATGGCTATATATTATATTAGATATACCTAAAATAACTTTCTTAAAATTTAGTATTTGTATCCATTTTATATATATATACATATTAATAACTGTATTATGTTTCATTAGAATCGCTTGACTATATCATTTAGATTTTTCTCTTTAGTGAAGAAAACTCTTTTAAAGAAACACATTTGCAAGAGTATACAAAATTCGTCATATCTCAAGCTAGTAAAACCTTTCAGTTTTTTTTTTTCATTATTTTGTCTTTTCATTCGTTCGATTTCTGCGTGTCTGTGTGTGTGTCTGTGTGTCAACACGCATCCTGTGAAGCGTCTAGCGCAAAATATTAAACATTTGTTTGATTGATTTGCTTTTCGCAGTGGGTGAACCATTCTATACCATTCCATTCCAATACCAATACCTATTCCATTCCCTTTATACCGCTTAACCACCTTTCGCATGCAAAAAAATATCACAAAAATTCTTCATCATTCTTCTCCTTAGTCTTCTATACTTATTCCCTCTCTGTCTCTCTCTCTTTTTATTTGTGTTGTGTTTGTATTTTTTTTTTTTTTTTATTTCCTCTCGGTCTCAATTTTAATATTTATTCAGATTTTTGATTGCTCTGAATTGGCAAATGGGCGTGACAAGAACCTCCCCCTCCTTCCCCTATTAGTCTTTCACTTTACATGAGAAAATTGTCTTTTTATATATATTAAGGGGAGACACGCCCCACTAACTCCCATTTCTTTTGAGTTGTGTAAGTGATTTTCCATTTTGTTGCGTTTGTTGTTTGTTTGTTTGTTTATTTATTTTTCTTTCGTTTTTCCTTTTCGTAATGAGTCAAAGATTCTTTTGCTTTTCTTGATTCCCATTGCATTAAAACTAATTTAATGAATGCACTAGGAATTCCCTTTTTGCCAAGTTAAGCAAGAAGAAGAAGGAACGAATTGTAGGAAAATGGAGGAAAGCAAAAGAGAGCCAGTTGACATTCTTTAACTTTTTGTTCAAAAGAGGCAACAACTTTTCGCCTCCAACTTCGCCATCTCCGCGGCTTTAAAACTAACAAACAAACAGACATTGAAGAAAAACGACAACATAAAAAAAAAACAGAGAAAGAAAAAGAAAAAAACAGAAACAGAAAAATACAAATAGAAGAAAAAGCAAACGAAAAAGCTCAACATTTTTCCACTCAAAGGCTAAAAAGTGGACTGCAAAGTGATGCAACGTTTCCCCTATTTTTCTTTTTTTCTTTTGCTGATTCGCCCACAAAAGGCGACGAAATGAAACGAGAGAAACCGCGAAAATCATCGAAATCGCATCCAATATACATACCTGTCTCTAGAGCAGGAATTCGAGGGGGGGATGAGGATTGTGTGGGAGTAAAAGTTGGTAGCTTGGTAGTTGTACGGTGGTTAGGTACTGCGGTTGCCATTCCCAATTGTTTGACAAAACAAAAAGGCCAACCGAAGAAGAAAAAAAGAAAAAACAAAGGGAAGAGGAGAAGTAGCAAACGAAGGAGGAAAAAATGGTTAAAAACCAAAGAACAATCGAACAAACCGAGGAGAATGAACGCGAAGTGGCTCTCACACACCAAATTGCATTTCCAAATGGTTGTGTGGGCTGTAGAGGTAAACATGGTGAATGGAAGAGCGCAAGGGGGGGGTATGGTATGTGCAATGTCTATAGAGGCGTCTGGCTGTGACAATTTACTTGTAAAATCAACCGCAACAATTTCAATTGCAGTTGCCCATCCAATCGCTGCTGGAGAAGGACTCTGTTTGCATCTCATCGTCATCGCCATCGTCGTCGTCATCGGCGCTTCTCTCTTGGCCGCAGCGGTCATTGTTCACAGCATTGACAATTCAATTGATGCAAAACGTTGCACACATATACATATATACACACACACACACACACAGAGAGAGACACACACATGGAAAGGAGCTACAATTACACACTAATGAACTGAGCAGAGTAAGAGACAAGCTCCAACACCTCCCCGCAATTCCACCAAAATTTCTCAATTTTCAATCAACGGCGTGAGAGAAGATCCTTGGCTTTGTGGTCTTTGTCAGCTAAAACCACAAATGACATGCATCTTCAGTTAGATTCATTTGGCTTCGCTCCGCTCAATCATTTAACTAATCAAAAAATTGAAGCATATTGAATATTTTGCATATCTTTTAATATATTTGGCATTAGTTACCAATATATTAAAGCTTTTGCATCTACGCATAAAAGTTAATTAATAAAGTTATTAGACTTCTCAAAGAGATGAATAAATCTATCTTAAATCTCTTAAAGAGACTTTTGTATAGAGAAGAGTTATAGATCGTAATATATAAATTATTTAATAACTTAAAGAAAGATTTCAATTTTCACTATATCAAACTTTATGATTTGAAAATATTTTTAAACAATTAGTAAAGAATATTTATGGAAAGCATAAAAGTTTTTTACTTATTGAAAATAGTTCTTAAAATCCTTTCATCTTTTGTTTAATAACTTTCACCTAAGAATTTGTTGTGTATGAAATTGCATTGAAAATCATTTAAATATTGTTAAATCGTATAGAAAATTGCACCCATTAAACAGAGACATAATTTCAAAGGAGACAAAGATAAGGAGTAAAACAGAGGAGAGAGAGACAGAGTCATGGTACACCTTATTCCAGTCATAAGCTCTACCTGTTCAACCCGCATTTTGGCCCTTGTGTTGCAAGTAACTGATGAACTGGCATCTGTTGAGTAATTAGAATCGGTTTATGTATATATATTCATATATATATATATCTACGTATATGTAGTTCGGTTCATGTGTGCGGGTTAGCAAATTTAGTGATTAATCGCTGGCTAATTGGCTCATATCAACTTGCAACTTGAACACCTTTGATTTGATTTGGTAAACCTTCATTTGAGGGACTTAGCGCTAACACTTCAATTGAAATATAAACTCAAAATTAAATTTTGAATGGAATAGTTAGATGACCAACAATATCTAAACTTGGAGTGGAAAATGTAAAGATAACAACAAAAACTAGTTTTTTCTATGCCTCAACATAATAAAATTTTAATTAAAGTTCTTAATTAGTTTAACTATTTTAAATATCGAACTTCCTACTACTTTTGATTGACCTCTAAACTTAAACTTACTTTTTCTTTACTGCACTGCCTTAGCTTCACTCGTATATTAATTTGGTCACACTCCTTCTAACCAGTAATGATCACTTAGATCACTTTTCTTTGGTGCACTGTAGGAAGTGCTTTAGTTTCACTCATATATCGATTTAGTCACACTATTTCCAGTAGGAAACAATCTCATAGATCACTTTTTCTTCACTGCACTACTTTAGCTCCATTCTTATATCAATTTGGTCACACTATTTCCCATGAGCAATAATCTTTTAGAATTCAATTTCATTAAAGATATCAGTCACACAATTATAAATATTTTGTATTTCATAATTCAAAAAAGCAAAAGTTTTCTTAATTTACACATAATCGAAGGGAAAATCTATTTATGAAAATCAATCGATCCAAATTCATAGTTCTAGTGTAATTAGCCATGAGTCATAGTTAAGAATGAGTGTTTGTCACCTCAGTGGGCCAACTCAAAAACTGTTGGCGGCGGAACTCAAGTTTCAAGTTGAATGGCATTCGCATTCATTCACTTTGTCAAACTGAAATTAAAACGGGAAGTAGCAGCAAAAAAAAAATAAGGAAAAAAGTTGTTTTCTCTCGTCAACAGCAGGAAGAGGAGCGGCGGAGTGGTGCGGAGGGGCAGCATGGGAAAGTTAAGAAGGAGGATAATGTTTTGTGGAAAGGACTTTGGGCAGCAGCAGCAGCAGCAGCACTCACCTAATAAGCCAGTAGAGCGTAAAAATTTGGAAAGTTTTATGGCCGTGCGACACTTGAGGCGAGTTTGTCGAGTATAATGTTACGGGGAGTAAGCGGGAGTTGCCGGGGTAAGTAAAATTTTTGGTATATGGGTAATGAGACTCGACAAAAACAACAACAACAACAGTAACAACTACAAAAAAAAAAAAAAAATAGAAGGAATAAATGGGATAATGCAGTGCAATGGGTAGCTCGAAGCGGAACCTAAACACAACAAAAATTTTCCATTCTTACAGTCTCTCTCTCTCTCTTATTTGTGTGTGTATGTACTACTCTCTCTCTCGCATTCTGATTTTCCAGTTGAAAGTTGAAAGTTTAATTTGCTAATTGTTTAACAGCTGCGCCAACTGCAGGCAGCTGCAACAGCAGCAACAACTGGTGGCTGCCACTGCTGCTGCTTTTGCTCCTGCTGCATTTTCATAATGAAAAGCGGGCAAAGTCCAGGCCGAAGCCGGCTTACAACTTTTTCTTGGGGTAACAAAATGCAGCAATGAAAACGACAGGCGACAGCTGCCGGTCCAAATGCCATACGGTACGAAATAGGCAAAAAAAAAACATAAAACCCCCCTCCCTCCCCCCACTTCTGCGACTACCCCTCTCACAGTTGATGCCGCACTCAACAACCTGTCAAGCGTAACGCCTTTTGACAACTTTGCACACTGTAAGAAACTTTTACTTTTACATTCAACTTTAACATATATTTTATTTTCATTATATATACCAAAGTAAAAAAGGAAATATATAAATATATATATATATCTTTATATATATATTTTGTTTTATTTTTGTGACAGAAACTTTTCACTTACCGTACGATTGCCTAAATTCTTAACACGACAGGTTAGATTAACCGTTTTGCCCACCAATCCCGTTATATTTGTGGCCACCGTTGTATCAAATGTGGGTCCACTGGTTCCCGGTGTGGGCAGATCCTGTAGAAAATCTGTAAAGAAACGCTTTGAGGCGCCCTCCGTGGAGTCTGCAAAAACAAGAAAAAGTTTTATACAAATAAATGATAAAAATTAAAATTGACAAAATTTAAGAAATAAGGGCAAGTGAATGAGAGGAAAAAGAGAGAGAGAGAGAGAGAGAGAGAGAGAGGGGCGTCGTTTTATGTTTTAAGTAATAATTTTAAAATTAGTGCAATCATGCAACATACATTTTGTACACCCAATACCTCTTACTCTCCCGCTTCCTCTCCCTGTATTCCCTGTCATATTGAAAAATGCACTTAACAAGTGTTGTAAGTGTTGTGTGTGTGTGTGTCTGTGTGTTTGTGTGTGTGTGTGTGTGCATGTATTTGTATGTAGTGCCTAGCCTGGGCCATTTGTTGACAGGCAACGGCAGCGTCATGTGGCGTTAATTGCCACTTTACAACGAGTGGCAATTTGGAGCCGATCGAAAGACGACTCCCTTTTGGCCCCTCAGGGCTCCAACCTTAATACCCTCCTCTTTCTCCTAGTCCACCTATTGAATGCATATATACATATATATATGTACGTTCAGTGTGAGAGCATTACATTTATGTAATATAAGGATTTTTATAACTGCGCCCACAGCTGTTACTGCAAAAGCGACAAAAAAAAAAAAGGACAACAACAGAAAGGAAAAAAAAAAATTCTGAGACTGATCTACAACTGTGTCGCAATCCCTATACTCTAGATAAGGATATAGAAATGTATAAGCATTAACAAAGTAATTTTAGATATCAAATGAGAGTTGCTAAAATTAGCCGAAATATTCTAATTAGTTTTATATAATATTGTAAGTAATAACTATATAAAACTATCTAAACAGATATGACTAGAATCCTTTGATATTTAAGAATATATTTATATATGATCCTGTTCTATATTCTTAACCATATTACATATGCTCTCTTTTGTGTGGTAGAGTATAAAGGAGGAGAATTTCAAATAATAAAAACAAGAGAAACAAGCCAAAATGCAGGAGGCGAAAATTACTTAATGAAAATTGCCCTGAAAGGCAATTAATTAAATGATAAACGCCATATTATATGACCAGAAACTTGTTTGTAGTTATTTAAGGAATTTATATACAATATTCCAACAAGGAATGAGACAGAGCGGAGCGTAAAAGAAAGGGCCAAGAAACAAGGCTCCAGTCCGTTCCTTTAACTGGCAAAAGCAACAAATGAACGATAAAACAATAGACCAACAGCTGCCCTTAACAAGATAGCAAATAAAAAAAAAAACTGGCGTTCTAATGGCAAGTGAAGGTGCTGCCTTCGCTATGTAGTGACGCTAACTTGATCACCGACTTAAAAGTACTCTAATAGAAATTTTGGTTATTATTAGCTATTTAGTAGTAAAGCAATCAATTTATTTGAATTTTCTTTTACTTAAAGTTAGCAAAACATGTTAAAATATAGTATTGATCTGGCAACTCTGCAAATGAAAAGTTTTTTCTTAATAAAAAGTCTTTAATTAAAGAAATGAAGCTTCATTTTATTCAATCAAAAATAACTTAGTGAAAATTCAAGCAGTTCGACTCAAAAGAGTAAAAAAAAAAGCAGAAATTACTGATTTTTGAATATTAATTACTTAACTTTTATCTATTTGTCTAACTGAAAATAAATTTATTTTTTAAGGATTAAGAAAAAGTTTAAAATTTTAATAATAAAGCTTAATTTTAGTCTTTCATAATTACAAAATTCATCGATTTTGTTTCTACTTTAAAATGAAAAACAAGTGAAATTCAAATTAGATAATATTTTTTGACAATATTTACTCAATTATAAAATTTAAATGGCATTTAAAGATTAATAATTTTAAGAAACTATGAACTGACTTTTAATTAAGACAACAATTTTGTAAAAAAAAAAATTGTTAATTGAGTACTTATTTTTGAATTCAAAGATTATTTAATTTATCTTATTTATATATAAAATTAAATAATTGTAGAATTTTTAGATAAAAAAACATAAGCAAGATCAGTTCTTTAACTATCATACTGTAAAATCTATTAATAAATAATTTAATTTGACATTCGTTGATAATATAACTTAACATACTTAACAACCTCAATTGCTGAATACTTTAACCATTGCCCGTGCTGAATGAGAGCTATATCTAAAAGGGTGCTCTGAAAAGTATGCTATGAATTCGTTTCATCTAATGAATTCTCACAATTGTCAAACTGTTCGTGCACAGATGATATACCTGTCGGGGAAGCTCTAAGCTTTGAAGCGAATACCATTTAAAAACAAAAAGCTAACTAAATAAATTAAAAAAAAAGAGTGTTTCTCAAATATTTTGTTAAATAAAAGATCTTATTAAACAAATGTAAGCCGCATCCAACATTAACTTATATACAAAATTAAAGTATTAATTAAAAAAATTAAAGAATCTATGACTATACCACCTACAATCCATCGATTAAACTGAAAACAAATTATAAAAAGTTTACTTTAACTACCCTTCTGCTCTTCTCAGTTCTCTCTTCAGTCATCTTTTGATGCCTTTGGTGGGTCTCTTAATGGTTTTTACCCAACAGACTTTTTGACAAAAATTAATGTGCAACTTAACTGCCAGCAATCAATAAAATGTCAACCAACGAAAAATTGTTGGTCTGATTAAAGTCAACTTAGTTGACATTGAATTTGCTTCAAGGAGCAGCAGCGGTCATACAAGTTAAGAGACGGAGAGAGAAGTGGAGAAATTCGTTTTGGATTGCCTGACTAACTGGCAGAGATCAAAAGGCAGCTTGATGATTGTAAAGCGAAATGTCGTAAGTTTAATGATATAAATATACATATATATATATATATATATATATATATATATAAAAAGAGATGTTAAAAGATGGCAAAGTCAATGAACAGAGACAGACACACTCGAAATGAAATAAAGCAATCAATAGAACATTTTATAAGAATTTCATATTGAATTACTAAAAGAAATTCAATGCCATAAGCAATTTTTTGCTTTAAGTTTTTATACGATTTTTGAACATTTAAACACGTCTGGCATGGATTTTCCTATACGTATTTCTTTTCACATTTTTCATCATCATTTTCCAATGAGTTAAATAGTTTTCAAGTGCGACGACCATTAATGCTTGAAAAAAAAAAGGACAAAGAGGAAGAAATATGAGAAATGTCAGAAAGAAATGCCGCGAAATGAACTCTCCTCTTTGATACTCTGTCTCTGACTTGGAGTCTGACTGAGTGACTTAGTTGAAGCTGGAAAAGACGTTGCCACGGACACAGAGGATGTACATCTGATGGCTTGGCTTCGTTTTGGCTTTGGCTTCGCTTTGGTTGAGTTGGGTTGGGTTGAGTTTTGGTTTGGTTTGGTTCTCTTGATGCGATAAGAATAATTGGAATGTCAGTTTAGATGCGCGCACGTAAAATGCCAACGCAAAGCGACACATACACATTCATTCCATTCATGATGGGTAGGCGGTTAGGTGGGCATGGCCATGAACGTGGCTTGCTGCACATGTTGCAAGCCAAAATGCAGTAAATATGGCACAATAGTTGCATCTACAACGCCGTCGTCGTCGTCGTCGTCGGCGCACTTGGCTGAACAATGACATAAGTCTAATGACAAGCAGAACGACAATGATGACGATGGGCAACCGCAAAGCCACCGCCAGGAACAGCACTCGTTGCCATCGGGAAGTGCAAAAGGGGAAAGAGTATAGATGCAGGATATGGTATGGGGTAGATCCCAGTTCCAGCTGCTGTGATGACACTGACAACAATGACAACGTTGACATGACATGACTGAGCGGGTGACACAGCCAACCGTTGAGGGGGGAAAACAAAAAACAAAAAAAAAAAAGAAGGAAAATACATGAAATGCAGAAAAAGACATGACAAAAAATACAACAAAAAAAAAAATCATACAAAAATCTGAAAGAGAATGTGCCAAGATTTACAGGAATATGACAATCAACAAATACTCTTAATTCACTCAATAAAAGTTTTGTTTCTCTAAAAGATTAGGCAATTGTTTGATGAAGATAAAGATTATTATTTAGTTTTTTGATTAAATCTAAAGTTTTTCCTTAACTTTAGAGTTAGAATGTAGTGTAGTGTACTTGTAATGTAATTGAAGTGAAGCTTCAACCATATTCCCAATGTAGTTGGTACTGTGGCTGTGAATTTCAGGATGAGCCGGTCTAAGCATAAATTTCGCTGCATGCTGCGGTCAGCAATATGCCGTCATGATAAACGAGATTGTATATAGAGGGGTAGGGAAGAGGGTATAGGGGAATGGTAAATGGGTGTAGTAGTGGGAGTTGGATAGTAGAGATTCGAGTAAGCCTTACCCATTTATCGTCTAAAATTGAAATTGAAAATCAGGCAGGCAGAGGATAACGAGAGAGAAAGATAGTGGGAAAGGGAAAGAGAGTCTGGCAACTGCATTTGATGGCCACTCGGTTATTGGGAGGGGGTGCTTGTTGGGGTGTAAGAGGGTTTCAAGTTTAGTCTAGTCCAGCAGTTAGAGGCAGAGTGAATATTAAGACTTGATTAGCTTGTTGCGCATGCGTTATGGGCGTGGCACTAGCCCCCCTATTCCTCTATATATATTTTTTTTGGGAGTATGTGTGCTAGTGACAAAAACAGGAACAGAAGCAGTAGCAACAACTGGGCAACTGGTAACTGTTAACTGGTAACTGTGTCCTGTTGTGAACACGCCCACTTGGCAGCAGTTTGTCAGCAGCAGCACCAGCAGCATCAGAAGGATAATGAAGGAGTTAAGGGAAACTCATTTGGGTGTTCATTAAATGACAATGATAAAGTAGGCAAAACCAAAATCAAGCACTTGTGGCAACTATTTGAGAATTACAAGGCACAAAATTAAAGCAACCTTTTCTCCAGTCCGAAAGAGATTCAATAAGGGATGAGAGAGGGGCAAATAAGAAAAACTACCACAAAAAAAATGACACGGAAATTATGAAAAAGAGCCAATTGAAAATGTAAAATTGCTGAACTTGGCACAAAACTCATTTGACATTCAAATGGCACGAATGTGAATTCCGCATAGAGAGGAACTTGGGCGACCGTGACATGGCCATTGCAGAGCTAGTTTTTCTTTTCCTTTAACCCCGCACCTTCCACAATTTTGATATTTTTTTCTTTTGCTCTTTCCTCACAGTTTAGTTCAGTTCAGTTCTTTCAATTTTTTTTTGTGATAAATGTCATGGCTTGATTGGCTGCCAGGGTCCATTAGGCGACAGATTTCTTGCTCCTTCCTCCCCTCCTACTCTGGCTACTGCTATACCTAAACGTTGCTTTGGAAAAAAGGTTCAGTTCAAGAATATATATTACACGGTTATATGCAAATGACTTAAATTTCCTAACCATACGAAAAAGACATTATTCCAATATTCGAAAATCCTTTAAATTGGCAAGTTGAAGGAAAAGTTTGTTAATAAAATACAACAAATTTTTACTTTGCGTCCATTGGATTATATGTGAAAAGTATTTTTTTTTTGCTAAATAATTACTAGAATTAAAGAAGTTAAAGAAAAAAATTTGCCATTTCATTGATAAAAAACGTCAACTGCAAAGAATTCAAGAACTCAAAAAGCAAGCAAACTTTATTCCTTAAATTGCTCTTGGCACTTTTATTTTGCTTTGGCTGTGAATTTTTTGCTTTTATATATATATATCAGGATATATCATGCGATTAACTTTTACATAAATACCTATCAAATGCCTCATTCCATCAATCAGATGCAAAGGCAGAAGACGATAAAAGAGGCCAACTCTCACACACACACATATGATGTATGAGTTTGTGTGTGTGTGTGTGTGTTTGTGTCTGTGTGTTTAAGGGGGTTAAATCGGCACAATGTCAGCATTCGGAATCTGGCCATGATAAGCACAAGCCAAGTTGAGGCAAAAGAAAAAAGTAAAAGCTGATTCGAAAGTCGCTTTAGCCTCGTTGACAATTTTATTTGCATACTTTCCGACAAAACTTCATGCCAAGCAATGACAGAGACGTAACACAAAGTAGGTATACATTGGGTAGGGGGTTAGAGGTACGGTTGGGTGTTGGCATAAAGGGGGCATTCCATAGGTATGGGTTGGTGGTGCTGGATTTTGCGGTCGGTATGATAATGCGCATCCTACTCAAAACTGACTTGAACTTGTTTGCCTATTGAAGCAATCATCTTTCGTCTATCCCAGATATATACTAACACACACACGCATATACATACTGTGTACCCATCTATCCTCTCCTATAACCCCCTAGTCATCCATATACTCCTACTCTTTTGTCTGCTTTCAATTTTTTGACGTTTTCTTTTATGGTTCTCGTTTTTTTTTTGTTGTGTGACATTTTTCCAGATTTTTATTTTTTTTTTTTTTTTGGCGAAACGCTCGAGTTTCGTTTGCCAACTCAATTAAAGAGTTTGCTACAACTCTTCCTCTTGCTGGTGCTCTTCTTTCTCATTCCATCTGTGTCTCTCTATCACTGTGTCTCTTTCTAACATCTATGTATCTCTGTTGCTCTTTCTGTTCTGAAGCGTTGACATGTTGTCACAGATACGCCCCAACATATGGTCGTATGGTTGTCATTCAAATACCCACCAGGGTTACCAGAGTCACGTAGCAAAACTTTGCCACACGCATACACACACACACACACACATATATACATATATAGAAATCAAAAAGAAAAAAAAAGACATACACAAAAAATACAAAAAAAACCCAAAAAAATGTTAACACGTTGAAAAATTCTCAAAAATACTCGCAACACATTTTGTACAGCACCAGCCCTGATATACTATATAAAAAATAATCTAAACATGCAATACTTTGAACAAAGATAACGACTATGAAATACCCTATACAAAATTTAAATATTCCTTATCATAGAGTAAGCCAAAGATCCCAACATTCAGTTGGATCTTTAGAAATAAATTTTTATTTCTGTTTTTTTTTTTTGTTCTTTTAGCTACAATGTATCGAATTACCCAATTGAGTGCAGAGTATAGGGGAAAAAAAAAAACAAAACAGAGACAGAGAGAGAGTTACTCTTACCCCATCCTTTAATAATCTTTTTGGAAAATGCAAACTCACGTTTTCAACCAAAAACAAGAATCTCTCTCCATATGCTAATAAATTATTTTATTTGCTTTAAAAACCATAAAATTGGCCTGTCTCTCCTACACAAACTCATACACCCCTCTGTTAGCCCAGCCATTCGTTTTCTATCCTGCCTATTGGTATCATTGCTGCCATTTGCCCCTTGTCCAGTTTTTAAGTGCACACTTAGCACACACAGAGACATGGCAATGGACATGAACACGGCCCACGTTGCGTATGATAAATGTTAAAAGCAATGGACGAAAGAGTAGTCGTTGTAGTGGAGCGGCGCCTTTTTTTCCGATTTCAGCCATTTGGCATGAGTTTCTCATTTTTCTCTATTTCCTTTTTTTCCCCCTTTCTACTTCATCTCTTCTTGTTGTCCCCCATTCTTTTCCCTTTTATTTACTTGAATTTTATGACAAGAAGAAGGGGAAAAAGTGGTTGGGCAACAGGTAGAGAGTGTCCACAAATCGTTTTGTAATAATATTAAAAAAATAAATTCCATTAAATTATACAAACAAAAAGGTGATATAATAGACACTTGTGGCATAGAGAGAAAGAGAGGGGAGAGAATAAAAGCAAAGAGTTAGAAATAATATGAGGGGAAAACTATATTATATTTGTTTTATTATATTTATTTTATTACTAAACTAATAAATGCAAAACTAACTTTGGTAAATATTTTTAACAAACATAAGTACAGTGGTGGACACATTATTAGGACTCCTTGCTGACTAGCTAATCAAAAA
This sequence comes from Drosophila neocordata, assembly GCA_018903615.1. Classification (NCBI taxonomy): domain Eukaryota; kingdom Metazoa; phylum Arthropoda; class Insecta; order Diptera; family Drosophilidae; genus Drosophila; species Drosophila neocordata. The sequence continues at coordinate 3,257,119 of JAEIGI010000015.1, forward strand.
TTTTAGGTTTAGGCTTATACATTTGTATTTCATTATAAGGAAATGGAACATATCTTTAAGTTCATATTTCATGCATAAAAAATAAATGAATTGAATATTAATTTAAGATTTTTCAATTGAATGACAACTATTTTAATAATTTTATTTAAAATTTCTTATGCTTATTCTATATGCTAAATGGATATAGCTAACTTCATCTATTATTTGCAAGATCAACTAAATCTTTTCTGCAAACGAAATTGTAGTTCAAGTTCAAAGAGGATTTCAATATATATATATTAATATATATCCTTAAATGAGTTTTAAAAATGAATATTCTTTTGCAACTCAAACAGTTCGATTTGTCCTTTTTTTGTCCTTGGCTTAATACAATTGATGCTGGTTTTTCTGTTTATTAACAGCCATCACTTTTGTTTACCACATAAAGTGAAAAAAAAAACATAAGTGGAAAATGGGAAAATTGTAAAATTCATATACATAAGTCTCAGGCATTCATTTCCTCCCATACTCCCATCCATTTACCTCTGGTGATGCGCATCTTATACTGACAATTGACAACTTAACGATGCTTTCGTTGCCTTCGAAATGGCCATGTTCAAGACATTAACACGCACCAGCTGGCGGAGAAGAAGGCGGTAGAGGAGGATAAGAAGGAGAAGAGCATAAAAATGCACAAAACAAAGAACAAGAACAATGTTAATATGGTGTATGTGTGTAAGTGTGTATGAGTGTGTGTTAGGGGTGATGTGTGTTTAATAAAAAAATTATGAACTTCAATTACGTTGCCAAGGAGCTGGAATTGGAGCTGGTACTGATGCTGGTCTTGGAGCATAAAGCAGCAAAACAGAGGTTGCTAGGAGAATGAGGAGAACGCGACTCTTGGAGTGCATAAAACGCTGAACAAATAACAGAAGTCAGGATAACAGGGCCATGTGTGCGTTTGCATAACATAATTCGTCCTGGCAAAGTTGTAAACCCAAAAAGCGACAACGAGGACGATGACGATGATGAGCACTACGACGACGATGACTACGACGAGGACAAAAGCCAGACATAACGTTGTATGCGAATTTTGGTCATAAATCAGCTGATGACAGCCTAAGGGTAGCCCCTGGAATCAGCATTAACGGAAGCTGCAGCAACAAGCAAGTGGAAAGGGATGTAGTGGAACGTGTGGGGGGGTAAGTTGTAGAAACAGGATATGTCACCCATACAGGTTTGTTTGCTATTAATTGGCTTGTAGCCACGTAGCCAGACGCTGCCAGGACTAGAAGTGCTACTACTTTTAGGAGAACCTCCACATCATCAACATAATCGTCATTGTAATCGTAGCAGAATAATAAACCGCCCTTCTCTACCCTCTCTCTCTCTCTTTCTCTCTTTCTCTTCTCTCTTTCACTTGTCTCTTTTTAATCGGGAATTTGAGGCAAGAGGAAAGCTTTACCAAAATGGCATTTAACACTTTGCAAATGTCGCCAACATATTCAGCGGCCATTTTCATTTCACAAAATTTGCTTTGCTTCTCGTTTGCTGTTTGCTTTTCGCTCAACACATGAGAGCTGCACCTGCAATGAGACACACGACCGACCAACTGTCAACTCGGTTTATACCCCCCCTAAACCCCGGCCACTAATCCAATGTTCCACATATTTAGAGGCCCCTTTTGCCGGCTTCTCTGGAATGGCTATGCCATCTTCTCTGATGACATTTTTGCCGTGTCGCGTAAATTTCCGCACGCTTCGCAATTCAAATTCATTGTTTGAAAATTGTTTGCTGGCATTCCATTTCGTTTTTCTATATATGAATATATATATATATATATACATATATATAAATATTTACGTACTCAGTGAATTTGTAAAATATGGAGCACTCAACCAGGCTAGACTAACAGCTAATCTGATAAAAGTTGGCACTTACTTATGACCCTTAAAACGAGATAGGCAGAAAAAAAAGGTTAACATATTTTAAAACCCATTGTAACCGATTGTAAATTTGGAATTTAGGATATGGAAACTACCAATATCCATTACAACTCTTTATATCTCGTAAATGAAACATTAATTAATTTGGACTTTTTAGCACTAGTGCTTTGTCCCCTTTTCTTCATGCATTTAGTTATGATTCCCAACTAGTTTTAGCACTCAAAATCATTGCAAATCCCAAAGTAGCAAAGTGAGACTGCTAGCCTCAAGCCAGCCTAAGTAAGTCGATAAACAATCCCCAGATAAACATAATGAAATCAAATTTGCAGAATTATTTTTTGATTGAATCTAAAGATATATACTGAAACTTAAATATACTTTATGTATAGATAAAGGGATTTTGTAAAAGTTATTGCCCTATATTTACCTTATTGGATATGCAATTCCCCCAACTTAGACTGGCAATGGGATGCAATCGTTGGAAGGATGCAACCAGCCAAAGAATCGATAAACCTACGAACCAAAGAATCAATGAACAAGCCATCAATCCTTCCAAGTGGAATCGAACTACTCATATTTTAACGAGCATTTGTATTGTATTTTATAGATACGATTCGGCCCATATATAGCACCCCAGCAACACCCAACTGCTCAACCACCCAACCACTTTTACACCACAAACACGAAACCCTATGGTACCACAATCGACTCCTTCATCTCATCTAACCCAGTGGGTTTATTTTTTTCTGCTCAATTTACAATTTGCAATGCGCTGAAATGTTGCCTTTACTTTCTTTTTTTTTTTTTTTTTTTGTTTTATTGCAATGCCATTCGATGGACCCGTACGTATGATTCGTATAAAAATGGGCGGCTGTCACGCCCACAATAATCAAAGCACGCTTACGGCTTGTTATTTTAAATTTCAGTTTATAAAATAGATGGCTGAGTAGATGATATAAAACAATTTCTGCTGAAGAAGAGAAGACGGATAAAGACTGAATAGAGATGAAATTGATGACGAGGAGGAGGGCAAAGAAGCAAAAGGAGCAAAAGGAAGAAAAAGATGGCGAAAGTACAAGTAGATGATGATGCTGCGTTGCTGGAGGAAGTAAAAGCCCAACCCAGACTTGAGTTACACGGACCGTCACAACGGTTTCGCGAAGCCGAAGCCAAGGCGAAATTGTTTTTACGTGCCGTGCATACAGAAAACCAGCAGAAGGAGCAGCAGGAGCAGCAGCCGACAAAAGGAAGTCGAACCAAAGCCAAAAGTAAGGGGAGCAGGAGCAGATGTGGAAGTAGGAGTAGTGGTATAGCATCATCTGCTGGCCCAACTCCAAATTGCATTCAAAGAGAGAGAGAGAGAAGGAGAAAACTCGCCTTAAACATTCCAAGCACCTAGCAGTTGAGTGACTAAAGAAACATTTGTTTTTTTTTTTAAATATTTCCATTTTTGGCCATAAGATGCTTATTTACCTGTTAGTAGCCAATACAGGCCCACAAATAGAAGCCAATTGAATGACATCTTTGTCTTCGGTTGAGATCAGGAACTTTTGTTTAGATGCCTGCAAAAAAAGAAAAAAACGATTAACTGAATACATTTTTTTAGTCAACTATAAATTATTAATTGCTTTTTGATATAGATTCTCCCCGCCCATCCCCTCAAGCCACAAACTCTTATATAACCTTATCGTTTTTATGGAGGTTACCCATTTTGTTTACTAGGCAAAGATGCCCGCAGCAAATTGCAATTAAAATGCAACTCATGATGACCTTAACAAACAGATGAAAAAAAACGGAAAACTGTAACAGAACTAGGCAACTTTATAACATACAAAAATAAAAAATAACAGAAAAAAAAAACAAAACAAAAAAAATAAAAAAAACAAAACGCAATCAACAAGCGACAAACAAACGAAATGAACGAGACACAACCAGTAAGAGAGGGGAGAAAGAGAAATGAACAAACAAACTGACAAACCGCAAAACAATAAACTAAACAAAAAACGGGAAAGAGAGAGAAAGAGAGTGAGAGAGAGAGAGAGAAAGAACAAAGTACACAAAACAAAAACCAAACCAAAACTGCACATAAAAATACACTAAGGCAAATTGGTTTTGTTAACCAACCAGCACAATGGACACATTAACAAACAGGATGAAAAGGGTGAGAGACAGAGAGAGGGAGAGCGAGAGAGAGAAAGATGTTCGCTGACGGACCTGCTGTTATGGTTGGTCCTGTGTCCTGGTCCTGTTGGTTTATACTGCTGCAGGCTGCACTTGCTCATCCGGATGTGTCGACAGCATGCAACAATTAAAATTTCTCATTTCTCTCTCTCTTTCTCTCTCTCTCTCTCTCTGTCTCTGGTGAGAAATTCGCGAAATTATTTTATTAAAAATCTCACAGTTGTAACCAAAGAGATGACGGAGCAAAGGGTCGCAACAGAATGGTGGTTGAGCGAAAGGAGAATCATTTTTTTCGTCCTTATTTTTTATTTTTCATTTTTTTTTAAAAAAGAGGTAGAAATTATGAACCCTTCTTTGGGCTCATTATACGGCTTGAATTCATTTCATTTAACTAGAGTTCGAGTCAAGGGAAAGCCCCTTAAATTAGATGAGATAATAAGCTAGCCAAAGCAGACCCACAAAGAGACACAGTAACCGGAAGGGGTGTATGTGTGGGGGGGATAAAGAGTGGATAGAGACAGTTAGTTTTACATTCCTGCAGTACTACTGCAGTGTCCTGTGCCTGCATAGTTGGCCATATTAATTAGGCTACCAAAAAGCAGCTGCAAAATGCAAATCACAAAGACACCAACAGCAAAAGGAAATCAAAAAAAAAAAGAAAAAGTAAAAAAATAAACAATTTTTAAAAAAATAAATTAAGAAAATATTAGAAAAATATATATACATTTATACAGGTATCTGAATATATATATTGTAATGTAATATTTCTTAAATAAATATGAAATAATGGCAGAACCTAAAGAAAAGGAAAAACAAGATAGAACTTCTAGCATAGAAACCCTAGCGCCACCTATTGGCCAATGTTCAAAACTGTAATATATATAAAATATATAACTAAATTGAATGACTAGCTAAGAACTAATCTATATTTAAGTTCCTGTTTCATCTTTTCTGAGATCCTTTCATGTTGACCAAAAGTTACTTGCCTCAAAGGCTTCCAGTTAAACCTTTTCACTTTATTATATAGCATCAGTTTTCTATATAGATTACAATAAAATTTATTAAAGTCGTAGTAAATGGAAACACAATTTATTAAGTCATCTTGAAATAAACTTTTGTATTCAAATCAGTTAAATGGAAATTTCAATGTGAATACTAAAGCTAAAGCTAAGTTCATTTTGGCCATTTAATCAAAGCTAATTGAGTGCATTTACGAATTGACATTAACTTTGCCGCTTTGACAGACATTTTAGCCAGACAGAAAAAAAATTCAAAGAGAGAGAGAGAGAGAAAAGAGAATGAATTTCCATCGAAAACCAAATTGAAGAAAGGGAGCAAAATAAAATTCACACTGACCGCAAAATGTAGCACGCGAAATTTTGGCTTAATCCCCCCTCATACCAAACCAAAAACCAAACCAAACCATACCAAAGTAAAGCAACAACTAAAAAAAATAAATAAGTAAGAAGGGAAACCAAAGAAAAACAAAAAAAAAAAAAAAAGAGAAAAAAAAAGAGAAAAACAAAAAACTTTTCAACATTTCCGCTTCGTTTGCCTGCCTAACGCTTTTATTTGTTTGTTTTGGGTGAGAACATTGAAATTAGATTAAAATGCTGAGGCAAATACAAAATGGCTGCCATTTGGATGATGACAGCATGGGGGAGGGGGTAGAGGTCACCCAAAAGAAAATTTAGAAATTTCCAAAATTCATTAAAACCATATCAAACAGTCGATAAGCAAAACAAAAAGAGAAATCAAATCGATTTTCTCAAGTCATCAAACCGAATTAGTAAAACGGTTGCGGTTTCGGTTGTTATTTTCAAATTTAAGAATATAATATAAAATTCTTAACAACAACAATTTAAAAATATATATATAAATGATACTATATAAATACTTATTGATTTATTTTAAGCAGTTTATTGTTGACCTCTCTAGCATTTATTTTACAAACAATTTCAATTGGGCTTGGCCATGTGAATGAACTTTTACGCTTCTCCTTTTACACTTATCCCTGCTTCGCTCTGCCACTTCGTTGCCACTCTGTTTCTGTTTTCATTGCTATACTGTTTAGTGTCCTTTCGTCTGCTCATGGTCTTGCGCCGAAGCATTTATCATACAAATCCCCCAGAGAGTGCTCAAAGCAATGAAATTAAAAGCTGAATTGTTATTTCTTCTCGCGTTTTGCCCTTTCTTTTAGCTGTTGGTCCTCTCCATTTTTTTTTTTTGGGCAAATGCAATGATTGCCATTTATGGACTTTGCCCTTTTAGGCCCTGGTCATATATGAGTAATGTTGCATTCTAATTGACTTTTAATTTTCATTTAGTGTTTTAAGAGGATTGCCAAATGAAATTTCAAATGGCAAAATATTTACAAGATAATTTGACATTTTTAATGTTCCTTTTTGGGTGACAGCTGCGCCCATAAATAACAAAAAATAAAAGAGAGAAGAGTACAAAAAAAAATATATATACATATATATAAATAATTCACTCTGTCGAAAGGATTACAAGAAGGAGCAAGACTGTCAGTGAAGACGGAATATTGAGTTACGTTTACTTGCTTTCTCTCTCTATATATCTATCTCTATCTCTTTCTCTGTCAGTATGTGTGTGTGCGTGTGTGTGGGTGGGTGTATTTGGCTTGCCTTAAATTGTGTTTTCATATCGCTTACCATTCATCAGTCAGTAAGTGAGTAAGTGTGTTGAATGGATATTAAGAAGGCATTAAATTCACATTTTTAATAGATTACCCATAAAGTGAATGAGTACACAAAGTCAGAGAAAGAAAAGGATAGACAGAGATAGAAGATGGAGTAAAATAAAAGCAAAATAATACAGAGAGAAGAAGATATATAATTTGATCAATCCAATGACATACTCAGAATTAAACAATTAATCAAGTCAATAACATAACAACAAGGCGTATACGTAACAAACAATTGACTTAAGCTAAATGAAACAATTTTAATTAAAATCAAAATCCATATCAATTGTAAAATTTAATTTAATCCAATTCTTCCGTTTCCCTTTTGCCATCATACAATTTATGTTTGTAAGCCAACCAATTATTTGTTGGTAAGAAATACTTAAGCAAGTTGTTAAATGGGTCATATCAATAGGAATCAAAAGGGAGCATGAAAATGTTCTCACAACAACTTGTTAATATTCAAAAATCCTTCATTTCTTAATGTGTAAGAAATGTTAATTCATTCATAGAAGTTTACAGTGCATTAACAGCTCTCTGTTAAATATTTTTAATGCGAAACTAATTTATAATTGTTCTTTTAATTGCATATATTTACTAACTTTTAATTTTTGACTATCTTCAATAAGTAACCAATTTGTTATTTGATTTAGAACCATTTGGATTGCCTCAAAGAATCTTTTTAACCAAAATTGCATTGAAGATTGTATATCCGATTTGATTTGACTTCGCTCAGGCAAGGCTCTGGATAGTCACTTAGAGCCAATTCTCAAATAAAATTTCAATGAACTTTTACCCGATTGCAGGGTGTACATACTACACACATGGAAACACACACACACACACACATAAATAAAGTAAAAACATTTCTCTATAGGGCATTTGGATAGAATGCGCGAGGGTCTTGGCTATGGCCAAGGATATTGAGTTCAGTTGAGTTGAGTTAAGTTTATGGCGAAAGGCAAGACGGTCTGTAAAGAAGGCTAAATGGAAGAGAGAGAGAGAGACTTGACCGAGTCGGTGAAATTGGGGGAAGATTGTGAAAACATTTCAACTGCAGTTTGCATCCTTTCGATTCACTTCAAAGCAAAGTCTTCGATGGTCCTGGATGTAAGTCAAGTGCTTGTCGTTGAGCTGAATTTGATTGTTTCTCTTGCTCGATGAGGGGAATGTTGAGATGGAAGAAATTGTAATACTTGGATAGTTGTAGGAACCAATGCAAACTTGTCTGAGTGTGAAGGTTTCCTTTGCCATTGCCATACCCTTCCTACATGAACACCAGCTTTTGTATGTTGTTTCCTATTTAAGTGACCATACCACATACAGCTGACGCCTTTTGTGTGTTTAGTGGGTTGGGTGGTTTTTTCTTCTTCAATCGGTATGGGGAAGAAGGGGGCGTGGTATCTTGTCAGTTACAGTTAAGTTTATTATTTTGTAATAGACATAGAAAGAGACAAAGAAAGCAAAAATTTTTATGTCACCAAAGCTACTTTCGCTCTATCTCTCTCTCTTTCTTGCGTTCTCTTTCGCTCAAACACCGTTATGGCCACAAAAACACTGTGAAACGAACAAAACGCATTTCATGGCATTCAAATCGTAATGATTTTTCTCTCCTACCATTTCATTTGCCACAAATGTGCGGCTGATGAAGCTGACAGAAAATTGCACTCACTGCATTTATGTATAAGTGTGTGTGTCTGTTTGTCTTTGTGTGAGTGACATTGACACCCCCCTTCCACCCCAATATTTGCCATCTCCTTTCGTCACTCTCAATCTACATTCAACTGGCGTGCTTCTCTGAAACTATCTCAATTTCGTTTACTTTTTGTATATCTGTTGAAAGCTGACCAAACAAAAATTCATTCCATAGAGTGGCATTTACGTTGTGTAATCCATATCCAATTAAAATGTTAGGCCTCATTATATTGCCAGCAGTAGTCTATTCCACCACCCCCCCTAACTTTCAAGCGCTCTACAACATTTTCAGCAATCAGAATCCATCCAGCATAAGGATGACTAGCAATGCTTTTTTGTTTAGAAACAAAAGGCTAACAAACTAAGAGCTAAAGTGGTAAAATGTGGGGAAAATCAGCAGGTGTATTGAGTATATATATGTATCTGTGTGTGTGTGTGTGTGTCCGTGTGCCATCATTGAACAATGGCACACACAATATGCAAAGCACGCGCTCAAAAGATGCCACTTCGAATGCGTGAAAGATAAAGGCGACGAATGGCTAAAAGAGACTTAGAGAGATGATGGGGAAAATCGACAAGAATGCAGAAGCAAAAGTTGATGTCTCTATGGAATGCCAATTGGAAGTTGGCTCATACCAAATGCCAGGCCAACAGCGCGTTGGGTAACGGTAATAGGAATTTACCTAAAAGGTTCTAAACACGGACACCCAAACACACACACAAAACATTTCAAAATGAATTCCACGAATTAAACGAGAAATTTTGTAATTAAAATCAACGAATCTTTCCAATCGGCAAATCAAATGGGTAAAATTTCATTGCATTGGCAACATCTAGGTACTTTCCTATATCCAAATATCGACTTTCCATTCCCCAAACTCCCCAAACCCCACCCGCCTTCCTCAGACTCTCTCTTAGTTTTTTATGTTTTTCTTGTTTCTGAAAACTGATTGAATGTTTTAATATTTATTCTATGCTTTTCTCGTTTTTCAATTTTGCAGTTAATAAATATTCAAGTCGAATGATATATAAAAGAAAAAAAAAAAAAACTCATAATAATTAAATATGAAAGGCAATTGAAAATCATTTTAGGTTTTTCAATTTTAACCAAATTTTTGTTTTTCGAAAGCAGCAACAGCAGCTGCAACTGTGAAAAATGCCAAATGCAAATTTCAAATTGCAAATCAAAAACATACAGTATAAAATATATATAAAATATATGTATATACATATATATATATATGTATGTTTATATGTAATATGTTAAATGTATGCATGGCGTATGAGTAATGTGTATGATGATTATGTATACGCATGAATTGACTGAAAAGTTGTATGTGTGTGTGTGTGTGTGCGTATGAAAACTTTGTCAAGCGCAAAAGAGAACAAAACAAAATTGCAATTGGAGGAATACCAGCTGAACCTGAAGCCAGCTGGAGTATTTGTTAAGAGAGAAAAACTTCAATTGAAATTTTCTATAATTAAATTTTTCACAAAATTCACTGTTGTCCATTGTTCAGGCAAACTAATTTGACATTTATATTGAAATGGAAAACATATATATATATATATATATAAAGGCAGATTTAGTTAGAAATAGAGATGCCTAAGCATATATGTATATTTGTATATATAGTTTTGTATAGTATATGTGTGATTGTGCATGTGTGTTAAGAACAAAAGGCTTTTGTTTTGGCCATGGCTATAATAAACTATCTTTTATTGCCAGGCAGGAGGTTAGAAGCAGCAACAGCAAGAGCAGTAGCCGGAGTAGAAGAGGTGTTAGTTCTGTCCGTTCTCTCTCCCCACTATCACTCTCTCTCTCTCTCTCTCTCCCGCTCCCTTCTTATTTTGCTCTCCCTCTTTCATTCTGTATGTCTATCTGTCTGTCTCTCTCTGTCATTTGCTGGCTTGCCCACTACTAGCTTGCTGCGTTGTCGACCGCATAAAAGTTTTTCAATTAAGTGCCATGCCCTACTTTGAATCTCTTTTTCCCTAACCCCAGCCTCACCTCCTGCTGCTCTTCAAGTCAACCCACACTCTCTTACACACACACACACACACACACATACGCGACATTGCTGCATGCATAATGCGGCTGCTAAAAGCGTCGCCAGCATCAGCATCAGCATCGTCGTCAACGTGGGCCAACGTCGTTTCGTTTAGTTTTGGAGTCGTCGCTGCGTAAGTAGAACGCACGTTCAGATTCCCTTCTTTTTTTGTGAATACCCCCCCTAACCCCTCTTTCATTACCATACACTACCATAAAAGGGTTAATCAGCAAAAATAATCCAAAAGTTATAGCAGTAGCTAACATTCTAAGCTATTTACTAAACGATACTGAAATCCTCTTTTTAATTTAAGCTAGAGTATAGAAAATGTCGGCTTTACTTTTGAGTATTACCTACACTATATTTTCCTGCTTTCGTTTTGTGTGTGTGTGTGCATGTGTGGTTTATATTTTTATTTTCTTCTATTTTTTTTTTTTTTTTTGCAGTGGTTTTGTATTGAAATGTGTCGCAGAATTGTGGAGCGAAAAGAAAGAAAAAGAGAGAAAAAAAAGGAGAAAAACGTGACATGAAAAAAAGTGCAACTTTCAGTTGAATATGCGTCATGTGTAAAGGGTAACCAAGAAGAACCAAGATCTCTGCATAGAGAGCAAAAAAAAAAAAAAAAAGTAAACATTGAAAGGGGAGAGCGAGAGCATAAAACTGTGTACTTTTTTTTTGGTTTTTTGTTTTTCATTTCTTCCATTCTATCTTACATTTGTTTCGTTTTTGTGCCTGCTGCTGCAACCTGCGCAATTTTCATTAAATACACAAAAAAAAAAAAAAAAATATAGAACATTCTCTTTTCGTTTTCATTTTGGTTTTTTTTTTCTTTAAACCACACAATCAGACAAATACGTGACATATGTGTGACCTACGCACTCACTCGCACATATACAGTTATACTGATGTGGAGACAAACATCAAACGGTTTTAATGAAGTAGCATCGCTTTGTTACTCACAGACTCTCCCCACTTTACGCTCTCACTCTCACAATTTCTGTTGCTCTCTTGGTATGTCTTTTTTTTTTTTTTTTTTGTATTTGCCTCCTTATTGTTGTTGTTGTTGCCCTTTCTTTATTATTTCTCTTGCTTACAGCTACTCCTTCATCCTCTCATCTGCAGTTGGTAGTTTATTGAGTTGAGCTGAGTTGAGTGCAGTTGAGTTGAGTCTACATGGCTGCCGTTTAGCACTGTCATTTACATATTTGATATACATACATACATATGTATATTGGTATGTTTGTTTGTATGTATGTTTATGCGTTTGTATGCTTAGAATGTTCCTTGGCCCTTGCCTAACCCGATTTCTTGTACTCTTTCGCTATCTCGCTCTATCCCTCTCTCTCTCTATCTCTCTTGTTGTCTTAGTTTGCCCAGTTTACTGTATTTAATTTGGCCAACGCTTAGAACTTCAATCAGCAAATATAACGTGCACGCATTTTGTGGACTCCTTCTTCATACATTTCGAATTCCCTCTCCCCTATCACTTCTTCTATATAGTCGTCTTGTCCCTCTATTACCCACCTCTATCAGCAAACCGCTTACTTGCTTTAACCCCTGCAGCCAGTTAAACAAGGACAGCAACCACAATCAACTTCAATAACTTAGACACACAGGGGGCACACACAAACACACATATGTATATGTACATATATTATATAAGTATATATATATAGATATATATATATATACATACATGTGTGTATATATATGGGATATTCTGCCCGCTGGCTTGCATGTTTATATTAGTTACGGGCCACACTCGCAGTTACGGCAACAACATGTGGCACAAGTGGAACAAGGCAAGTTTATGCAACAACAGCAAAACTTGATTTAAGTTAGTTTCCCTTATCCCCTTATCAAGCTATAAACGCCTCCCCCCGCCCACCATACGCACCTCTTAATACTTAAAAGAAAAAAAAAGAATAAACAAATATAAAAGAAAGGAATAAATAAACAAATAAAAAATATAAATTAAATTTTAAAAAATCTTAAAAAACAATTAAGTAATTTATAGCAATTGTTGCTTGTTTTTTTTTATGAACAAATAAATTATTTTCCTTACGATTTTATTATTTTAGGATTTTGCAGTATACAAAACTAAATTACTTTGCTTTTTCTTAAGTATATTTATTTTTTATATTATTGATCAACATATGATATATATCATATTAAATAAAATACCAAATAATCAAATAAATTTATAATTTTTATGGAATAATTTGAAAATTTTTATTCTAATTTCTTTATTTCAACTTTTATTTACACTTTCTTTACTACCCTGAAAATTTTTTAAACAATTTCTTTTATACAAAATCATAAAAACAAAATTGAATATTTATCAGTTGAAACCTTTTGAAAGTTCCTTTCAATCCTCTAACTGTATGAGATTTCTTCAAAGGAATATAAATTATAATAATCTCCAAAGGAAATTATATTATAATTTAGATTGGAGTACATTATTATTATTTATCATTAACTAAATTAAAAAAAATTTATTACATTTAGTAAGAAAATTGATACTTTAATTATATATACATATATATTTTTAATCGATATAGAGTATCTAAAAGTAATTTCTTTTATATGAATAATAATATCCTTTCTTTTTATTTGTTGTTTAGCCTAAATCTTAAAGAAAACTCACACACAAATTTCAGATAAATAGAAGGAAAAAAAAATAAACACCAAGAAAGAAACTAAAGGAGAAGAAAATAAATGTAAATAAAAAGGCAAAACACATACACCCATACACAGACACACAGAAGAAGAAGAAAGAAAAAGAGAGGGAGAGAGAGAGCCTCCTTAAGTTGGCTTGGTTGCCACCGCATCACTTGGCGCGCTAACCGAAATCCATTCAACAAACTAAACCAAACCAATTTGAAGTGAAAACCTCAATGCAGCACACACACATACACACACACACACGCCAACATACACATACTAACACACCAGCAGCTCTCATGTAGACATACTCATAGAGAGGAAATCCCTCACCCACTTTTTGGGCAAACAGGAGCACCCTCATCCACATTGCTTCTATTGATTATAATACGCGCGAGCTTTTAGTCTTTCATCAAGTTGCCAGACAGTCAGACATTCAGCCAGACTGTCGCACGCGCCACAAGAAACGTCAAACGGCAACAGGAACAGAAATACAGGAACACAGAAACACAGGAACAGGAACAGCTCACAGCGCTGTCGTTGAAGTAAAATGTCGATGATGTCTTATATGCAAATTTGATTTAACCCGCACAAAGTGGAATAATAAATACAGATCTCGCAATACAGGACAAGTCAAAAAAAAAAAGAGAAGGAATATATCCTTGTTAGATGCAAGAGCTTGATTTAGAATTTTGATTTGATGTTGTATGACCTGGAAATATATATACGCATTGACATATCCCATTAAATTTATAGGAGTCATAGTGTCAAAAGGTAAAATGATTGTTTGAGATTTTGAAATAACTTTTGGGAATTATTGAGAGAGAGAGAGAGAGAGTGTATACCCAAGTCGGTTAGTTGCCTATATATAAAATTGGTTGCTACTTTTTTTTCTATATAGAAATTTTGATTTTCATAAGCTTAACCTCACAGCAAATGTCGAATGGTTTAGATTGAGAAACCATGTATATATATATATATATATATATATATATTTATATAGATGTGTGTATTTGTCGAATTTTTGGTTTACCTGCTTCTTGGCACGCACGTTCGCATATGCCGCGAGATTGAGCTTGAGCTTCTCTTAGCTTAGAATTTGGTTTTGCAAACGTGGTATTGAGGTGGCAAAAAGTAACGCATGAATTAAGCCAAAGATATGTTTGACAGGCAATATTTTTTGCTAACACATACACAGGATACAGAGAGAGAGAGAGAGAGAGAGGAATACTCATTCGTGGCATAGCAAAGCAAGGCAAAGGACACGTAATGCATTTGCATGGGTTTAGCTCACGGTTCAACAAAATAAAAGAGCAAAAAGGATGCAAGTTGCTTGCCTTCGTGATCTAGCACACCAATCGAAGGCTAAATGACAACAAGAAAGTATAAAGTGAAGAGAAAGTAAAGTAAACTGTACTCAATTGGCACTTAATTGCTTATCGTTGGACATCTTTTATGGACCAACAAGCATTTTGCAAATTGCGCAAATAAAACTAAAATAGAAATACCAAAAAAAAAAAGGAGAAGAAACACGCAACAAAAAAAATTTTGCAAAAATTGCAATTGAAAAATTCATTTTTTTTTGTTGTTGTTGTTTTGTTACTGTATCTCGTTTTACCACGTTTGCATTTTGCATATTTTTATCCTTTCGTTTGATTTAAATTTCCTTCATTTTTTTGGTTTTTGGGTTTGATTTTCTTTTATTTTGTGGCCAAGTGCCGCGGGCTTACAATTTAATTTAGTCATTTGACAAACCAGAAAAACCGATAAAAAAAAAACAAAAGAAAAAGAAAAAAAACACGATGATAGATGATGACACGAATGCAATATCAATTAATAAAAATACAAAAAAGAAAAAAGGAATTCAAAGAGCAAGAGAGAAAAAACACACAGAGACACATATACACACACACACACATACATACATAGACAGAGACAAATGTTATTCGAGCTCAGATTAAATGTGAAAATATTTTTAATAGCTTCATTTTTTTTTTTTGGTTTGGGCCAAACTTTGCTCTCACTGTACCGTTAGCTGCCTGCTGTATCGAAATACTTTAATCCTATGCAAAATAAAACCAAAAATTAAACTAAAGTCAGTAATGGAGAAAGGTGGGGAGAGGGGAGGGCATCAGCAGTTGAGATGGGAGAAAGCTTCTCAATTAACTGACATTAAGTGACTTGCCCGGGGAAATCTTTTCTTGTTCTTGTTGTTGTTGTTGTTCTTGTTCTTGTTTTTTTTTTTTTCTCTCTCTCTTTTTGGTGACTGAAATTGAAAACGTGGCACAAACACAGACATGCACATAGGATGAGAGACAGAGAGAGAGAGAGAGAGGAAGCTATAGTGTGGGTGGGTATATAGCCACGCCTCCCTTTTACCACACCGCACAAAAGTGACAGCACAAGTGACATTTCAATGATTTCGCTGTCAGCCAGTCAGTCAGCCAGTCAGTCAAGAGTAAGTAGCAGAAGAAGAAGAAGAAGATGATGATGATGATGATGATGATGAAATAGAAGTCGGAGTAAAAGGAGAATGCAAAGAAGCAGAAGCAGACGAAGAAGGAATGGCAATGCCAGCTATAGTGGAAGATGGTAATGGGAGACAAATGCCTGTCACGCAATACTCCTCCTCTTTTAGTTGAATGTGTGTTAGTCTGTGTGTGTGTGTGTGTGTGGGGTAACAAATACTGCTAACCGCAGCAAAATTTGTAGCCAGAACACAACCATCAAACGGCTGTCAAATGCCAAACGTTGTTTTTATCAGTTCGAAAACAACAAAGACCAAAAGAAAATATAAAAAAAAAAGAAAATATAAAAACGGCAAAGGAAAAAATAACACAAAACATTTGTATATATAGATATATGTATATACATATATCTATCTATATCTATGTATATATATAAAAATAGTCACATTTATTTTTATGTTGCAAAAGTTTTAGCCAAACAACTCAAGTGGCCAACTCAACTTGGCGAATATAAAAAATAAACTAAGAAACTGACAATAATTAGACCTAATTTACTTTGACTTGATTTGACCGCACATTTCAATTGTAATTGCAAATTTGCCCCCCTCTCTCTCTCTCTCTTTTTGCTTTTATCGCAACCTCTCTCTGGCTTTTTCTTCCTTTTGTTTTTCACTTCTCATTTTGCTTTTACACTCTTACTCTTATATTAATTAAACTTTGAGTTGCCACTTCTATGCTTTTCTTTATAACTGTGTGTGTGTGTGTGCGTGAGTGTGTGTGTGTAAATGCCAATTAGAAAATGGCAATTATGAACTATAAGTTTACAGTTCAATCAATTTGAATAGCAGACAAAAAAGGTTGCTGCTTCATTCATTTATAAAGGCAGTAAAAGGAAATTATTAAAATAAGTTTTTTCTTGATTGAAAAAACAAAATTGTAAAAATTTTAAAACATATAAAAACCTAAAGAAATTTTATCTTATATATATATATATATATATAAATATATATAAATATATAATCTATATATATATTTGGCTTTTAGGCCAACTAAAATTAAGTTATTCCAAATGATTATAAATTTCTAATTATATAAACTTATATATCCTATTCCATCCATTGATTTCATTAAATATATATATATATACTCCATCTTAGCTCATCATATTTATATATATATGTATATATATACTCTTTCTATACCCTCTTAGTAAAGTTAGAACTTTGTTGTTTTCTATAATCTAAGAACTTTTTTAAAATAAGTTATTTACATGACTCTTAAACTCTTATATATGTCTATGCTTTAACTCTTACTTAAAGTATGAATATATATATATATATATATATATATATGTATATAGTTTATCTGCTTAGTAGCTGTCTCTATTTATGTCAAGTAGAATCAAGTGTGGAATCCTTGAAAAGTTGATTGCGCTTATCATTTGCTGTTGAATTTTGCATTTTGCTCTCTCAATAACTTTTTGTAGTTATAGCACTCATTTGCTTATGCCTACAGTTTGCTTGTTTTATAAATATATATATATATGTATATATATATATATATTTGTATTTTCAATCATCTTTAATTTACGCCATATGATAAGCCACACACACAGACATATATACATACCTAGATAAGTGCATATATACACATAAAAGTACATTCATTTCTGTGTCATGTCTCTTAGCAATCAAAATCTGTCTTGCTCTAGCCGTTGGTTGTTTAAACACATCTTGGCTATTAGTCAGCAAGAAATAACACACACATACACATAGACACACTAACACACTTACATTGATAAGAAGGACATAGCATTACCAGGGATACTAAGACGACTGAGCGCACCGAGCTAAATTTTGCCTTTTCAAGTTGTGCACTTTCATTTAATAGACACTTCTATCTCATTCTAACTCTATCGCTATCTCTCACATTCTATCTGTTTCTCTCTTTTTTATTCTGCTTCGCTCTGTTGGTAGTCAGAGTAGTCATGATGTTGGCACTGCTTGGCCATATTTTAACTTAATTAACTTGCAACTATTTAAGTGAACAACACAAGTGGCTCCTTTTCGCTTTCGCTCTATTCCACTCAACGTTCTTAGGGCGAAATTCGTCGCCGCCATTTGTCGTCATGACCGTCGCCTTCTTGGCACACTCAATGACTACAAATTGTGGTCATCAGGAGAGGTAGAACTAGGAAATGGCAACTAGCGGGAATGGGAACAAGGATTCTGGCTTAGGCAGCGGCAAGAGATTTAGTTTGTCACGTACAAGAAAGGCAGTGAGAGAAGAAGTGTAGAGAGAGAGAGAGAGGGGGGAGAGATGCGCCAAGCGAAAGGTAAGAACCAAAGCACGTATATATTGTGACTTCTCTGTCTCTCTCTCTCTCACCTATTACCCTACTCTTCTATTTCATTCATATTCCCCTTTCTTCACTCCACTCTTTCATCCATTGAATTCTGCATCTTTTGGTGTTGGCCTCGCAACGATTTGATTCAACATTTGCGATTTGTATAAAATTACAATTCCAATTTGAATTTGGGTCGAAAGTAGGCCTTTACGTATTCCCCCCCTCCTCCCACCTTTCCATCCCAATTCCTTTGGATAATCATATTGACTGTGATTTTAGTTTTAGCCACACTGACTTTTAACTTGGCCATTCACTTATACGTTATGCTTTAAATTGAATATGAAGAAGAAACGAAGAAAAAAAACATTTTATTTATCGATTATTTTTTGAAAGGTTAAAAGGTCAGCCAATGAGTTTTCTTTCAAAATTACTTCAATTATCATTTTGTCTTAGAAGATTTAGTACGTGTCCAGAAGAATATATAAAAGAATCTAAATTTAGTATTTAAACATTTTATCTCTCACTTTTATACATATTTAACCTCTAGAATACATAAATTGGCTTTAAATTAAGAACAAATAGGAAAAATCAGTATTATTTAATAATTTCCACTCATTTTTCAGCTTACTACAAAATTAATTAAATTAAAAATCTTTCGCATGAAACATTTTTCGCTTTAGAAAATTTTTTTTAAATTTTTTCTATTATCTGTAAAAATAAAAATCTGTCTAAAGTAGTGCCAAAAGTTCTGTAAAATGGCTAATTATAATATATAAACTATTAATCGATTGCTGACAATAATTGAAAGTAAAATCAATTAAATTGATTGATAAACTGATGAAATTAATATTGAATCTCCTTCTTATTTATATATCTTAACATTGATTATGAAATTATATATCAAATTTCCATTATTAATATATTTTTACACTCGGATCAAAGCTTTGTAAATATGCTCTCAAATGATATCGATACATATCAGCTGTTATTTAACATTGAATCGATAAATGTTAATGAATGCATCTCTGCTAATCTTCTTCTAAGTAGTCTCTGTAACTCTCTCTCTCTCTCTCTCTCTCTGTCTCTTACACACACACACTCTAATTAAATATTGTCACACACACACACACACTTTATTTAACAACTCCTGATGCATCGATTACATAAAACAAACAAAATGAGAGGACATTTACTTTAATCTTATCTAAAATTGTATTTTATTTATTTTTATATCCTGTAAAGGACTTGTAAATTAAACACGAATTGTAGTTAGATTAAAGAAAGAAGCATGTAGTTGATGGCAACGCCATGATGGGACAAGGGAATGGAGAGACATTGCCAAAAAATAATAATTATAATGCCGGCAATCTCAAAATTAACAACAACAATTATCAAAAAAACAACAACAAGCTGGGCAACAATTCTGGCGCAGTTTTCTAGCCGGAGGAGGATAGTTATTCTTGCCGTTGTTGTTGTTGTTGTTGTTATTATTATTATTGCCATCCAAACCACCATCCCCTTCTCCATTCAGAACTCTCGTTCACAGTATTTCACCCACAGTGCATGTAAACCAATTTGCCAAAAACGCACACAAGCGCAACACAACAATTTAAAAAAAAAAGGAACGAAAATTTATTGAGTTTTAGCAACGACTACTGTATACCCTACAAGCTTTAAAAAATGTTATAAAAATTAAACTATTGAATTTAAAAAAATTATATTTAAGAACCACTGAAAATTATTATAGATAGATAGAAGTAGAAAGAGGCGTGGCACAAGTTTACAGTAATAAATCCTTCTTATCCCTTGATTGTGTAATTATATAATTTAAATATATATTTATTTTCTATGGCAATTTTCCATCTCCCCTATAAATACAGGGTGTACAATGTGTATAGAAAGCGAGGAGAAAAAAAAATGGCAAAGAAAAGGGAACGGAAGAGAGATAGAGAGGGAGAGAGAGGTACAACTGCGTTTACTAGTAGTAAGAGGAGATTCTCTGTTTTCTTATTTTTTTTTTTTTGTGGGTACCAGAACTAACGAAATTGAGCGGCCGCAAAGCCCACAAATGCATTTTTACCCCCACCGTACCACACCTACCCCTTATCAGAACTATGTGTTTTCCTCCTGCCATAACACTTACGCTTCTCAACTCTACGCTTTTTGCAGCATAAACCAAAAATGCAGTCAATACAAATATAAATAACTGCCAGGACCAAACAATCAAAAGCATTTTTGCAACTTCTACCATATCTCCCCACCACATCCACCCCTATACATATATACATTTATATATTAATGTTTGTGTGGGTGTTTGTGTGTGTGTATAGAGAAACGAATTTTCGGCGTGATTGCATTTCATACGCCGCGTATACGTAATGCATTTGTAAAAATACAGCCGGAAAGCTGTGAAGGTGAACAACCATAAGTGCGGCCAACGGTGTAAGCGAACGGAAAGTGGTAGCATTTGTTGGCCATGCCAAGTGCCAGGTAACAAACACAAAAATGGCAAAAAAAAAAAAAAAAGAAAACAGAAAACGAAAACCAAGCATACAAAAATTGAAAAGAATCCAACAAACAAGCTTTAATGAAAAGGGCTCAAAAATATTGCTACCAACGTCAAATTGTTGTTTCCTTTGTAAGTTTAAGTCTGACTTCTATGAATAACAAGGTAATAGGTAACAGGTATTTTACGTAACACTATTCCATTGCCAGAATATATAAAATTTTTTAATAAATTGAGTCGTAATATAAGATTTCGAGCTGAATTATTTTAGAAATAACAACTCTGGTTGTGTTTCTTTTAATAAGAAACCAATTGGAAACTATAACTTTAGAATATAACAGTGGAATAAAAATTGTTTTCTAACACTAGAACATTAACAGAACATGCGAACATTAATGTTAAAGTTAACATAATAATAGCAGAGAAGCACTTTAGAAGAGAAAAGCACGTAAACAAGGCTTAAAAAAATATTTTTATCTGTTTAAATATTAGTTAAAAACATAATTTTTATTTCAGTGATCCATATATATTTTGAACCACTGTGCTGCCTTGTCAATTTTTCAATTTGTTTAGGTGCCATATGCAGATATTTCATTGTATTATTCAATTTCAAAACATTTTAAATCGCATTGCATAATTTTTGTGGTTTTCTAGCACTTTATTGAAATGTTTATTGAAATTTTATTGATACCCTGTAACCAGGGAAATCAAAAAAATGAAGGTATTTACTCTACAGGTAAATGAAAAAGGAAAATATTATTATTCTCCTAATGATAATTTGTAGTTTAGAGAAAAGAAAAGGTATCACATGGTCGTTACTTGAAATCAGCTGATGGTATTATTATAATTATTATTTATTCATTTAAATTTTTAGCAAAATTGCACAACAGAGCAGAAACTAAAGGCTCGACAAATTCGGGCATATGAAAACAGAGAGAAACCAAATGCTTGACCATTCAGTCACGTTGTCCATGAGCCATTAGCCAATTTAACTCCATTCCCCTCTATCTCTCACTCGGTCTCTCTCTCTCTCTCTCTCTCTCTTGTCTAACAACGAAACCAATTGTAGCCAATTTCAATTTCAGTTAGCACACCTCGCTTTTTCTATTTTTTTTTTTTTTTTTTTGTGTTTTATTTTTTATTCTTTTTATTTCGATTTGGAGAGGTGCGATCATTTGACCATTTTGGTTTGTGTACTTTATGTTTTTCATACGTGTTCATTGGATTTCCTTTTCCACTCGGCTCGCTTTCGGTTTCCCCTCTTTCACCTTTTTCGTCCTTTGGCCTAGACACTGCCACGCCCTTGGTATAACAATGAAAAACTAGTAATAATATTGTGGTAATATCATTTCGCAATTTAGTTTTCCCCTTCTGTCCCAAAATCCCCTACACTCTGAACATTTGCAGAGAACGAGCCAACCAAAACTAATTTTCAAATACAATAAAGGTGAATATGTGTGTCAGTGTATGTGTGTGTATCTATGTGCTGAGTAAATTCGGTCAGTAAAGGAAAATTGCAAATGAAATTATTGCACACAGTCAGTCAGCCTCCTTCTCCCTTGGCTCTTCAAAAAGAAATATTAAAATAAATATTAGTACTGAAATCTTACAATTTTCCACAGCATTAAATTTCACTTAGCATACAGAAGAAATTGTTGGCAGCGACAGATAGTGAAACGGGAGGGGTGGGGGAGGAAGCGAGAAGAGAGAAAAATAAAAGTCAAATAAAAAACACGCCCGCTGGAAAAGTAGTTTTTCCCCAACGAGCCAAGTGCACCTCGTTAAGCGGCTAAATCTCTGACTGTCTCTCTGACTGACGGACAAACTTGATAGTATACTCGATGTTAGCTGAACGGTAGGGAAATAAGAGAAAATGAGGGAGAAAAATTACATAGATTGCTCTGACTCTAAAAGCAAAAGGAGATAGGCAGACAGAAAGAGAAAGAGAGAGAGAGGAAGATGAAAGGTAAAAAGATGGATAGATAACTAGTCAGTAAGTATTAAGCATATTTTTTGCAATTTCTTTAATTCTCATTGACTAGTAGCAAAGACCTATGAAAGAGATCTAATATTCTTGAGAAAAATAGATTACAAAAAACTAAGAAACATAGACAAAGAGACAAAGAGAGAGAGAGAGAGAGAGAGAGAGACAGAAGAGATGTGGATTTTTTTATGTCATTGAGTGAAAAAGGGAAATCAGATGGGAAATTGGTTTCCTTATGTCAATTCTAGCTATCATATTTCTTTCCAACATTCATAGAGCATTTACCCTTTCGCCTAAGAATTTTCTTTTACAATTTACCTTTTATACCCTGTAAATGTAGAGACATAGTGGGTATATTAGAAGCTAAAGAAGGTTTTCACAAATCTCTTTAATTATTTTAACTAATTTTATCAAAGACTAAAAAGAAGAAAAGTAATAAAAAGAAATAAAAACCAGATATAATATAATAAAACTATTTTCACATTAGAGAGTAACTCAAAGTCCACTTTTATGACAATTTGGCCAATGTTATTTCTTACTTTCAAGCCATATTTTTACTATCTTTTTTTTTTTGCCTTTTATTCTTTTTCTTTTTTGGTTGAACTTTTTTCCCTGCTCTTAACTAAACTAAGTGGCTTAGTTGAAGCGTTGCTGAAGTACATGACAGTTAGTAAAGCTAGAACGTAGCTCAACTTGCTACGCTCCAGCCATTGCCAATCTTCAGTAACCCTTCATCCGACCCTCCCGCCATACACATTCCACCTTCCATTTTGGCATCATTTCTACCCCTGGCCTAAAGGAAAAAGTTTTAGCCCAAAAAATTTACCTTTTGTGTTAATTTTATTGTACTTACCCGACTGTTGGCTGCTTGCTGCTGACTTTACCGTTTGCCGTTTGCTATTTGCTTAACTGTTTTCTCTCCTCTCCACTCCTCTCCTGTGCTCTATTCTCTCTTGTCTTTTCTGCGTTTTCTGTAAATGAAAGCAAAAAGACATTTTGAATTCAAACATTTGCACATATCACTAGTTTTACGCATTTCCATTTTTTTTTGCTTTTTCTGTTTTTGTTTTTTAACTTAATGCTTTTATGTCGCTTTTACAAATTTTATTTGCATATTTTATTTAGCTTACAGCCGACCCAAGTAAAGTGAATTCTATGGCAAATCCATAAACAAATTTCTCAGTGCTAAAAAGAGACCAAAAAAAAAAGAAGAAAAAAAAAAAACGAAAAACACATCCCCAGGGATGAATTCATTTCAACTGAGACTTAGGTTCAGGTTCAGTCTATGACTTTGACTTTCACTTTGAGTTTAACTGCCATTCAGTCACCATTTTTATTTTCTTTGTTACTTTTACATCGACTTCGGTTTTCCTCTGGAGCAGAGAGATAACTGTGTAACAACCTAACAGAGAGCCGCACGGGACTACAAATGTTGGGATGGCAGGTGGATACTACGATAACAGACAAATGCATTAAATACTTTGTCCATCGAGACTGATATATAACAAAATGGCAGCCGATTGCTGGGATTGCTAAAGTAACAATGGAAATTGACTAAAGCCAAGATCATAATAAACTAAGTTTCGACAAGATGAATTAAATATGAATCCATTACATCTAAAAGTAGGCATTTTTTTGCATAGAAATAAGTATTTTTAACTCGATATAGTATTTATTTTAACTCAGTATCAACTTGTCAGTTTTTTCTGTCTGTTTCTTTGCACCTTTTGAACATTAATTTTCAAGCTACATGAATGAAATTTGGTAGACAAGCTTTTAAGATATGCACACGTTACAAGTTTAAGAATTGATAGGATCAGACTACCATAAGATAAAGTCACAATTGAAATAATTGGTGAGGTATTTAGATATGTAGTATAACTATACTTTTACATGTATATTATATATATATTTGTATATTCTTTTCTTTGTATCTTTTGTTGATTTAACCACAGGACATATAATTTAAGCATTAACCATATTTGAGATATGTTTTTTAACCAAGTTAATTTTAATAGCCATGTTTCAAATTATCAGTTGTCACCTTTGTCATCATCATCATCATCATTATTAGGTTTTGGTGTTTTTTGGACATCTTTTAACCAACATTTTCTACTTTGTATATCTGCACCATGTTCATTTTGTGGATTTGGGACCTTTTTGTTAAGCTTTAGCTTGTGGTTTTCCCATCTCGTATCATCTACGTATAGAGAATTTACAGGTAATGAAGCCATTTAATGTGTCGCTTACATGTAGGCGTGTCAGCCATAGTAATATGCCTTAGGGTTTTCTCACTCGTAGACAGTGTATGTGGTTTAGGCAGTTGCCAACTATGTAAGAGATAATGCGGCTGGCCGATAGCTGTTTAAGTCATTCTTGCTACTTCTGCTGCTGCTGCTGCTGCTGCTGCTATACGAGTCCTTGGTGTCAGTATTAGCGAGACATAAATTAACACACACGGAACAATGAAGTTGAGGCAGAAGTAGCCCATTCTAGACATATGTCTCTCTTCATTGTGGTTGTATGTCCCTAACATATATGCACACATACACACACACACAAACACCCACACATGATTAAATTTTAAAGACAATTTTCCACTTGAGCAATCATTTGCCAATTATCCTTCCCCATTACACATAATAGGACACTGAAAGACAGAACAACAAAACAAAACGGAAGAAAAAAACAAAAAGGCAAAAGACAATTGAGAAATTTGATACACCAATTCCTTTTGTCAATTCAACTTGCAACTTTTCCATTCCATTCATTTGCAATTAAACACATAAACATTTTAATTATACAAAAAGCTCAGGCAAAGTTTTATCCTTTCCAGCAATGCTTCTTTATCCATCTATCCCCTACCGAACCAAGTAAGAGTTTGTTTGCCAAGTTCTGCTGCACATGCATAATGCAAAACTTTTCCACGCTATTGTGAGAATATGCAAGGTAAGAGAGTCAGGCTATCAATTTGTTTGCTGCTGTTTGCCATTTTGGCCAAGGAACAGTTAACTGGGAGCAGGAACCAGGTTACCAGGTAGGCAACTAAGCCGCAGCCAGCTTAGGCTTAAGAGCTTAATGAATTTACATTAAGCACACACAAAACAAACAAAGAAGGAGCACACGAAGACCCAAAGTCTGGGGTAAGTGGAAGGGCCACAAAGTTTCGGTGACTTTTGTATGAACCACAAAAGGCGAGCTTCACTATGAAATAAAAAAGCCAAAATAAAAACAAAAACAAAAAATAAAAGTTAAATAAAATAAAACGGCTAATCAGCTTCAAGTATTTCAGTGAGTTATTTGATGAAAACAAAAAAAGGAAAGGAAAACAAGGAAGAAAAAAAATTCATTCCATTTACTTTCTTGGAAAAAGAGAGAGAGAGAGAGAGAGCGATTTAAACGTACATTCATCAATGACAAGGACAAGGACAAGAAGAGAACTTCAATTGATGACAATAAAAGCAACGAAATTGAATTGAAATGTTTAAATTTAAATGAAAAATGATTCAAGCCAACAGAGGTCGCAGTCAACACACACACACAAATGGAGAAAAAGTCAATTGTTATGTGAAAGGTGGAGAAAGGAGCCAAAGAGTGTGCGAGTGTTGTGCATGTCACATGCAAAGACACTTGAATTGAAATATTTTCATTAAGACATCAATATCAATTGTAAAAGTACAATAAAACGAGAAAAAAAAACCCAATTTCAAGGGAATTAAAGTTCAACTAATGGTTCAAAGACTATTAAAATCATTCAAGTGCAAACATCTTATTTATGGCAATAATTAAGAAAGAGTGTTAATAGTATTCAATTTGAAATATTAGACCAGCAATAAATTAATCAAATTAAGTGAAAATAATATATGTTGTTTAACTCCGGAATACACGAACATATCTTATAAATATATGTATACAGAAGATCGAAGACTTTTTCCTAGCCAATCGTAATTTTCTATTGTAAAGCACATTTAAATATGAGAAAAGTAATTCATTTAACTCTATAACTTATTTTCTCTGTGTGTTGACATCTTGTTTTTCCTGTTTCGATTGGCTATCTGAATTCCTCTTCTTTGAAGTGCGCCAACTTGGCTGCCTTAACGCCTTAGGCCTTTTTTAAAGATTTCGTTTTCAAAACAACGTTTAAATGTTCTTTTACTACGTTAAGATTACCTTAAATCATACAGTTGAACTCCCACTAAGCCATTTTCTTATAGATCCGGTTGGACTTTAGGCGATTTTAAAGGTTAGGTTAACTTAAACAAAGCTTTTTATTCTTTAGTTACTGTATAGATATTTGGGATACCAAAAACGAAAAAAAAACACGTTTGCATGTTACAAAACATACATACATATAGTATATAGAAATATTTATATATAAACTTTCCCAGGTTAAAAAGAAAGAAAGATTTTTCATTTATTCAAAACACTTTTGTTGGTTTTTTTTTGCATAGCATACTTATGCGGGCATGTATTGAAAATTAGCTGATCAAAATCCAGACAATTTATTGCATACTTATATGCTGTGTTTGTAAGAAAAAGAAAACACATAGACCCATACACAGAGGGTAAGTGGGAGGGACAATTATTTATGTAGGCAATCAAACTTTTGAACTTTACTTTATTTTTTTTTTTTTTTGCTTTTCCTGGATTTGAACTCCATTATTAGCCCAAGCAGGCAGACAATTGACCCCGAAAACAAAACCCATATACTATATACATATATGTATGTGTGTAGGTATACACATACATATATGCAGCAAAATATTTTCACAAACCATCGAAGGGACCTTGGGCATTAAATTAAAAGTCGCAACCACAAAAAACAAAAAAAAAACAAAAAATGAAGATCCCTTTAGGAATAAAAACAATAACACAAGCAACAAAAATTTCTTGTTGATTGCCCTAAGAAAATGTTCCCCTGCATTGCTATTTATGACTTTGAGAGCCTTGTTTTTATCGTGGCACAAAACAAACACATTCCCATACTCAACACATACATACAAAACTCGCGTATGGCCAAGTAAAAGTTAAATTTATTATCCCTTTTGCTTGCTTTTTCCCCAGTTTCGAACCAATCCAGGCCATGGCAGAGATTTTGTGTGTTTTCTTACGCTTCTGTTCACGTTTCTTCTGTTTTTTTTTGTGTTTCCTTTTTTCTTTATTCACCTTTTCGTTTTTGCAATCTTCTACCAACCGACTGGTCCACTTTACGTTAGCTGTTTTTATACCCTCTTCTTAGGTCTTATACTGCCTCTTGCCGTTTGTTTTGCCACTGCATTTGTATCACTTGATTCTCAAAGAAAATTTATAAGTTGCGCGTCGCGTCGTTTATTTCGTTTTAATAGCAAAGCAATTTCCAAATGTATAAAGACAAGAGTATATATAGATGTGTTTTTATGTGTGTGTGCCGGCTGCCAAGGCCTAAAAGTATGCTGCAGTATTCTTCTTGTTGTTCTTGCCAAGGTTAGTTTCAGGCTCGAAACATACTTAAAAAACAAAGCAAAACTTTTGGGGCCAACCAGCAAAAACAAAAAAAAAAATAATAAAAGGAAAAAAGAAAAAAAAAACATATTGGCAAGCAAAAGAACTGCAAAATTTCCTTTATAAAAATTATAAACCAAATGCTTTACTTGCTTTGCCATAGACTTAAAGTGCCAGCTTTAAAAATGTTCAAGTTAAACTACAGATTTCTGGAATATTTATATTGAAATAATAGAAACTTTGTCTTACCTTAATGTAAGGAAAGAAAGGAACATCTGAACACAAAAGTACGTAAACAAGTTAATTGTAATAGTTGTATTTAACTGATTGTACTCTACAAAGTACATCTAGTTGTCTTTATTGGTATTTTGCCTGCTGTGTCTTTTGATAATAATCATTAAATGAAGTTGGTTATAGTTACAATAACTAGACGGTAACTGGAGTTCCATCTTTAAAGAAGCAGAAAAAGTCAGAGAGAGAGTGCGAGAGAAGGAGCAAAGAATAGTCGGAGCTGGGGGATAGTCTTATCAGTTACAGCAAAGTCAATTTACCGACAACACATGTCCGGGTTCGCACGAGTCGATATTAATAAACACTTAAGCCCAGCCCAGCTCTGGCCATGCCAAAACTTAGGGCAAGACATCGCTAAACATTACAGGACATGCCAAGCCACAAGACAATGGAACATTCTGGTTTCTTTGTATATACAACAGTGGATCAATGTATGGTCAAATGATGGTCACATGTGACACGAAATGAATGACATCGTTTTACCAATGGTGAGTTGCCCTTGGTTCATAGATATTAAATTCATTTTGTCTCCGACAGTTTGCCAAATAATGTGTATTTCATTAGAAGCACACGCACACACACACACAGACAGAAAAAAGTATAGATAACTAAAGGAAAGAACAATAGTGAAAAAGGGAGAGTAAGGGTAAGAGAAAGGCTATGGGAAGACAACATATGTAAGATACATTTTTCATTCGAATAAAGAAAAAACAAAAAATGATTAACAATCGAATTCTTTTATTTTCAAAATGTATATATATATATAAAGCTGATTCTGCATTAAACTTCAAATGGTTTTAGCTTGTGTAGGGCATTGGGTCGCAGTCGCAGTCGGAGTCTGGGTCTCTGTCTAAGTCCTTGTCTGTAGTTGGGATAAAATTAATTAGATACGCACACACACAACCAAAGGAATGCTAGCCGAGACGCAATGGAATGGCTTTAGTAGTGGGGTTGGGTCAAAGGTCATACTTCATAATGATCGGCAAACTGGCTGACTGACAGGCATGTGCTAATAGGATAATGGCCATTCGTTCACTCACACACTAAAACTTTCCCCTTTATGCCATTTTCTTCTCTATCTTTTATGTTTTAGCATGTATTTTGTTACCTTTTTTTGTTACTTTGTTTTGCTATTTATTTATTAGCACCGACCATACACACACACACACACACACACACACACACACACACCCCCGACACATCCTCTTTCTCTTGCCGACTGGCTGGCATACCATAAACAAATATATTAAATTTTAATGCTTAATTTATGTGCAGATTAATTTCTCGTACATTTTCCGGAGCCCCAGATTAGTTTGCTTCCTTACTCTCTCCCCCCTTATAACAACTAATAACTCATGTGTGTGTGTGTGTGTGTGTCTGCCTGAACTTTGCCCTTTCATCGTATATTTATTTAAAACTAAAGAGAATTTGTTTTAAATTTGTTGCATTAGTTATTGGTATTTTTGTTTATTTGAATTGAATAATTGTGTACAATATTGATTTGTTTTGTGTCCCTTTTCTTTTCCTAATTCTTCCTTATTCTACACCCCATTCTATAATATAACTTCAATCCTAATTAATTTCATTGATAACAATATCATCTTCATCTGGTGAAGACTTCACTGGCTCTTCAATAGAGAAAGATAGATAGACAGTATCGTTTTGATTATCCGGACATAGAGTAAGACTCTGCTCATCACTATGATCGATTATATAGTCAACTCCATCATCCGAAATGAGATCATAATCATCGGGACTTAGGGATAAGAATGAATCATTATCGCCAACGATTGTCTGTTCCATATCAGAACTAAATGAATAAATGCTCCATTTATCCGATTCGGGATTTGAATTGACATCGCTTGAGACATTTATATTTGACAATTCCTGGCGTAAGTGCATAACAGCCTGACAATCACCAGCTCCATCCAGAAATGCATTAAGAGTTGTGGCGGCATCGGTTACAATCTTGTTACGGGGACGAATGCGATTGCGTGGCTTCTTTGGCTTCTTCTTCTTCTTGTTCTTGTTGTTGTTGTTGTTGTTGTTGTTCTTGTCCAATGGTTGTTCTGCCACGTTTTCCTCTTCTTTTGTCATCTCTTTCTCATTCTCGAGCGGTGTTAAAGGTTTCTGTTTGTCATCGTGTTCCTTTATTTGGTGCTGCATCTGTTGCTGCTGCTGCTCCTCTGGCTTAATTGGAATTGGATCTTTGTCTGTTTTAGATGACATCTGCTTGTCATTAGAAATATCTTTCTTAATTGAGAGTTCTTCTTCTTGAATAGCATTGAAATTTGCTACTAGCAATGGGGGCTCCTCCTCAACATCTTCCTGCTGTTTCTTCGGCACTTTCACATCAAACATATTACCGCTAAAGACAAACATATTGGCCATCACTAATCCTTGAACCTTTGGCGAATTGATCATAGCTTCTTTGCCACAGTCCATAGAAAAAGTAACGCTACTAATACTAGATACTGGTGAAAGAGAAAGCTTCTGCAAAGTTGTCTGTAGACGCTTCTCATCGCATGTGGTACGCTGAACATGTTTACGCTTACGACGAGCGCTACCTTTACCACCAATTCGTACCTGATCTTCGATTTTTCTTAATTTAGCAGCATTCATGTTGCTCAGGCTGCTATTTTGATTTTAACGGTATCTGCGGTTTACCAAAATAAAAAATATATAAGAATGAGAATGACTCAATTCACTTCTCCACACAAAACACAGTCAGGATAAAAGTTTACAAAAAATGTATACTAAAACTTTACTCAGCTATTATTTTTGAATTATTGTTTTTATCCATAATTTTGTAACTGTTCCCTTGGCGATCTAAGCACAGAATGAATAAAAATCCTACACACTTTCATGCCTGGACTTTTTTCCTTATCATGGCTAACTAGATAAACAACATTGATCAAATTTCGGAAATTCTCTTATTTAATATTGAAAAATGAGGAGAAAAATTTGAAGCCAATCCAAAGAATTAGAAATGCAATGTTAAGTGATGTCATTTATATCGATTTCAATGAGGCTTTTGAGTCAGTTAGTCATATATATTAGTCTGTCTAAACACTTCACTTAACTTCTCTTTAACTCTTCATAATCGATGTTCATTCTTTCAAAGGCTTTCAAAGTCCTTTAAGGTTGTAACAGGTTCTCCCTTCTCTCTCTGTCGAAACGAAACGCTGAAAATTAACTTTGAACTTCTCATGATCTAGAGATCTCAAGATTTCCAAGTCCCTAAAACGTGAGACATTTAGAACCAATGTCAGTTCTTTCTCTCAGATTGTAACAGGCTCTCCTTCTCTCTCTGCTTACTCTCTCAGCTTACTCTCTCAGCTCAATCTCTCAGCTTACACCCTTAGCTCACACTCTCAGCTCACTTTCTAAGCTCACTCTCTCAGCTTACTCTCTCAGCTCACTTAAGCGTTTTCTGAGAGCGATCAATCCTAAAAGCATCAAGAGCTGAGAAAGTGATCGGTTGTCTGTAGTGATGAATAGAAGGAACAAATAAATAAGCGAGTCCATCCTGTTACACGATCTTCCTAATAGATTTCTAATAAATTTCGCATAATTTTCAATATACTTGCGCTTATGTATGCAGAAATATCTCTTCTATACAGTTGGCAATCTAAATATTTTAAATTTGAAGTGAACTTTTGAAACATAACTACAAGGTTACACAATTGATAACCCTATTTTCCTTTTAATATTCCAAAGAAGGACTAAGCTAAGGATTTGCTTGGGTTTGTTAAAAGAATATCAAATGGAGTTTAATGATCCAACAACAATCACAATGCCTTTTACTTTCAAGGAGTTACAAAAGAAGTTTCAATCTAAACAAAGTTTTATATTTACAATGTATCCTAAACTTTCGAAAGTTCTTACCAGAAAATTTCAGCCCTAAAAGTTCCTCAAAAAACAATCGTAAGGAAAATAGAATTTCTTAAAAAAAAAATTATAAATTTATTTCTAATTAATGACAGTTTTTTAATTCAATTTAAGTCAAAGGAGATAGCATGATAATGGATTGGTTATCCTGTTTCTTTGAAGAATATAATTGTCTATAATTGTTAAGTATTTCTTTATTGTAAATTAAAATTTAATTTGTTTATTGTAATGTTTGCTTAATTCTATTTGTCTACTAATTTTAATTCTTTTGCCTTTTTCTCTCTCTCTCTCTGTTACCATGTTTTTATGCTTCTTTTAGCTGTGGCAAATGGGCCTATTAAAGCGTGAATAAAATTTTCGCCTTGTAAACATTTCATTTGATTTTATTTGTTTTAATGCGGTTGTTCAACCAAGCAACGAGGCAACGCGGCAATCCACCAACATCATCTTGCCTCGTTTCATCGTTTCGAACTGGACCACCCAGCAGCAACTCATCTTCATCGTCGTCGCCGACATCGTCGTCGTCGTCCGATGCTCCTTCGAATTGCCTTTGGCTGTTTACTTGGCGCAATGGAATGCTTTTTTCGTCGCCTACATCGTTGCCTTTAGTATGTCTGTCTGTCTGTCTGTCGGTTATTCCGTACGTCCGTATGTCCGTCCATTTGTCTGTTCGCTGCATTCGACCGCGTAAAAATGCTCCCGGCATTTTGGGCTGCTCATTTGACTGAGTTGGTGTGTATGTGTGTGTATGTATGTATGTGTAGGTGTGTGTGTGTGTTTTACTGCGAATGTAACTTTATATCTCAACAATTCTCTCTCTTTTTCTTGTCTTTCCCTCTCCTTTTGTTTTTTCTCTCTATTTATCTATCTATGAAAAGTTCTCAATTGTTGTCAAAGAAGAAATTGAACTTTGTTGCTGCATTTTGATTTCGGTTATTTCGGTTTTCAAGATACAAAAAAAAAACCTTATTTATTTTTCATATACTCTTTTTATATCAGTCTATGTACTATTGAAAAGGTAGAGTATTACAATGTAAAGGTAAAAGAGAAAGCAAACTAAATTTGTTCATTGTTACGTTTATAAGGACAGACACAGAACCACACACACACACAGACACACACACACATATGTATATATAGATATACTGTAAAGGCATCAGTTAGAGATGGTTAAAAGGATGGCTAAAGGTGGCGTTGACCGCATTACCAACTGCCAAACTGACCAGAAAGGCAAAAGGAACTGACCTCAGCCTCAGCATTTTGGCTGAAAATAGTTTTATGCCCAGAGAGTGAGAAGGATAGAGGCAGAGACAGAGAGAGAGAGTTGGTGGGTTAAGCTATACCAACCACGCCCCCCATTTTACAAGCCAACTATTCTCAGTTGCAGTTTCCATCGATGTTAGATGATTTTCCCCTTTATTTTTCCTTTGCTTTATTTTTACCTGTTTTTCTACCTATTTTTGTGATTTATACCAAAAAAAAAAAAAAAAAAAATAGAGAATAAAGAGAAAGAGTAAAGTCCAAAAAGGAAAAGAAGTAACTGAAAATGAAGTAGAAGCCGGGAAACAGCAGGCAAGAGAGTGATGTGTGTGTGTGTGTATGTGTGTGTGTGTGGTGATGGGTTGTGTGTGGCTTGTGGGGGTTATATTCTTCCAACGTTGGCATAATCTACAGTTTGTGTTTTCAATGCCTGTCAGTCCAAAGTCCAGATGCAGGTGCACAACTACTAAGAGTTATGTCTAAGCCAACAGCCAGAAATAAAATGTTAGACGAATGGATGGGCCACTGCCCAAAGCCCAATGGCCAATGCCCAGTGCCAACTATATCCGATGACTGCAACTTGATTATGTTGACCACTGGCCCTGGACTATAGAACCTTTGCAATGCTTAAATCGAAGAAGAAGCCACATCTTGGGTTTGGTCAAGTGTGTGAACATCATCAACATCATTTCACCCTTTTCAGGCATCGCTTCGTTTGTTCACTTTTTTTTTTTTTTTTTTTGGTTTTGATGGAGAAAAATTAAGTAAAATGTGTGAAGAAAAATATATTTAAGTGGCTAGATATCTTATAGATATATAGCTAATATGATATGTTATATATAGCAATCACTGTTAAAGGGAGATGGGGGATATAAATACTTGGCAAGATTAAAGAGACACAATTATCAAGCCATCTTGTTGAAACATTCTTCATGCTGATACCACAAAGTGAAGGCTAAGACACACAAGACACACAATAAATGGTAACCAGATGCATTCATTTCAGTTAAGTCATGTTGCAAGAAGAAAATTTCTCATTTTAATGAAAGACAAAACTGTTAATGGCTTTCGGTTTGCTTAAACGACTCTAACAAACAGACAAACAGACAAACAGACAGACAGACAGACAGACAGACAGACAATCTATTAACTTGATTAATTGCAAATTTCAACACAAAACTAAAAGAAAATCGTATCAAAAGAAATGCAATAGAAAAACTAAAAGAAAATTCTTTTGCAAAAGAAAATAAGAAACTTGTACAACTTTCAAACTAAAACTCAATTGAAAAATATCTTTTGAGTTACTTGGTAAGTGATTAAATTTAAGATACTTTCTTTCTATCAATCGGTTTTAAGAGAAGTTTTTGCAAATTTAAGATATTATTTCTTTTATTAAAGATAAAATTAATCTTTAAGTATCTTTTATAATAATCTTCAAAAGCATCTTCAAGAGTAACCAGTCCAACAGTTTCATAGAATGGATTGCCATATCCTTCATTATTATACCTAAAGTAGCGTCAACTAAGCTAAAGATACTTTTGAAACTAAAAAATTTATTTTTCTTAAAACTATGTACATTTATTTGGTAACCACTGTAACTCAATGAAATAAAATGAATTTCAATGAAATTTTTACATCATTTAAAAAACATAAAAACTTTTTTGTTTTCAAAAATTAAACTAAAAAGCTGAAATTTTGTATCTCGGAATCATCCCTATCGGATGACCAACTGATATAGCTTCTATATGAGCCTTTAATTGAGAATATTTTTACACAAATTTTGGTAAGTGCCAATTTGGTAAATATAGAAATGTCCCTATTGAGTTTAAGCAGAATTGGCCGATTATATGCTAAAGCATCTATAGGAACAATAACACGACAAGAAATGTATCTTTTATACTTTTTTTAATGATTATCTTTTTATTTATATATAAATGAAATAAAAACAATTTGGAAAAGTAATCAAACTTCGACAAGGCAGAAGTTAAAACCCTTTACTACCCCTTACCCTTTGAGAAATATTACCTTTTATAATAACTTTGCGTAGGATTTTTACTGGTAACAACTGCTTAGAATATAAACTAATATAGAAAAATGCAATAAATAGTTTTAATTCAAATTAGTAAATTGGTAAATATTGAATGAGTTTTCAAATAAAATCTAATAAATTTTTGAATAACTATTATCCAAATTTTAAAGAATTCTGAAATTTTTTTGTATTTTAAGAACTAAATTCTTAAGAAAATTTCCTTTTGTTTTTAAGCATCAATTAGTATATAAATTATCTTGATTACAAAACACTTTTTCCTTTAATTGATTAAGACATTTAATTATTTTGGTAACACAATCGATTACGGTTTTTTTTTTTTGTTTTTAGTCTTAGCCAAAGGAAAAAGCAGCCGCCAATTCCAAAATGCCGCATCGAAGGGTAAAAGGATAACTGAAAGGAAAACCAAAGCATTCAGTCGCTGACACAGGCGAAATTAAATTAAGCAAATGCTGGGGCAAACTGTCTGCTACACACACACACAACACAACATTCACACACACACACA
The DNA here is from genome assembly GCA_018903615.1 of Drosophila neocordata. Classification (NCBI taxonomy): domain Eukaryota; kingdom Metazoa; phylum Arthropoda; class Insecta; order Diptera; family Drosophilidae; genus Drosophila; species Drosophila neocordata. The sequence goes on from JAEIGI010000015.1 coordinate 3,293,125, forward strand.
CACACACATACACGCACCCAAGCAGACAAAACAAAAGGCAAAACTGTGAACAGAATAACAGAAGTGTGGAAATAAAGGAAAATGGTTTTGGAGTCCTGAGGCTCAGCATGAGAGAAAGTGAGAGATTGAAAGAGGGATAGAGAGAGAAAGAGGGAGAGAGAGGAAAAGACAAAGGGTTGGGAGGAGGTGCAGGATTTTGTGAAACTGCTCGTTTTTTTTTTTTGCTGTCACGCGCGCTTTGTTTGCCATTTTGAAAAATGCCCAATGCACACACACACACACAGGGAGACTCACACACACACACACATATGCCATAGAGAGCAAAAGAGCGCTTCTCACGTTTTTGCCATAACTGAAATTCAGGCTTTAAAGCTAAGCAAACAACAAAAAAGAAAAAAAAAAGAAATGGAAAGCTTACAACAAAAATGTTTTTAAAAAAGAAAGAGAAACAACTGACTAGACCCAAAATCAAAAAAAAAAAAAACCAAAACAAAAAATAAAAAAAAAAGAATCCGGAATTCGGACTAGACCTAGACCCGTACTGATGTCTGCTCTTGTTGTTCTTGTTGTTGTTGTTGTATTTGCCATCATATTTACGTCACCAAGAGAAAAAAAAAATGCTTAACCCGTTTATGCCATTAAAAGGATTTCACAGCCGACTGAAGCCAAAGCACCTAGCATACCCCCCGCAAATCTCTTGTCCCATTGCCCCAATGGTTAATGAACGTGGCAAGCCAAAAATATGTTCTACATTTTTATCCTAAGCACAAAAAGAAGTGGAAGAAGGGAAGAAATAACTTGCTTAAATTGGGTTTTGCCAATGTCCGTCCAAGAAATGCCAAAAATTGTTTGCCTAATGCAGAAAGAACGTCACAAGAAAGAAAGAGAGAGAGAGAGAGAGAAACGGCATATCTTTTGTGTCTAACGTTGACTCTTTTTTTTTACTTTTGCCTCAATTCTATGTTTCTATATAGACATGGATCGTGTTTCTATGGCAATGAAAAGATGCCTGGCAAGAGGCAGGATAAGGTTATAAGAGATAGTGGAGACGCATCCTTGTTATATCCACAACTATTTTTAGTGCCCAAGTTTCTTAATAAATTTTCCAATGCCGCTTTTTATTATTATTATTTCCAAAAAGGGAGGAGGGGAGGGGTGTCAAAGAGAAGGTGGCTTGAGCCACAGATTCTAGGTGCATCTGTATGTGTGTGTGTGTGTGTGTATATGTATTTCTGAAAAGTTTACCAAATGGGGCACACACCCACACATACACCAACACACAGCATGATGCACTTAGCCCTGGCGCGTGGCGAGTCAAATGAAACTGAAATCGGCATAAAACATGACAAGTGGAAAGTGTGTGTGTGTGGGAGAGAGACAGAGAAAGTGAGAGAAAAAGAGAAAGAAAAAGGATGTCAGAAAAAGGATTGGAGAATGAAGCTTTAAAAGGACTTAAAATATGGGCCAAAGTTAAGCAAATTGCGTATGTGTGTCTGCGTGTGTGTGTGAAGGACATTTTATGTGAAATAATGATAACTAGCGAAAGCAATCAAAGTTTTATAAAAGTTACCAACGAACAAAAAAAAAAAAGGGAAAAAAGTAAAGGCTTATATATAAATACATATATATGTATATATAAATTTTTATATATATATAAAGCTAATTTACATTTTAAATAAATTTAAATATTTTTTTATTTTAATATTATCTCTCAATTCTTTTTATTGTATTATTATATTTTTAAGTATTTTATTATTTAATTCAAGTAAATTTGACTTTTTCAAACAAAATGGCTTCACAAAATTGAAATTTCAAATATACATTATTCAAGGAACATATTTCTTAGCATACTTTAAGGCACTATTTAATACTCCTAAGTTGTTTGTAATATAAAGACAAGATTTGTTATAGATTCTGAAGATTTCTTTTAAATAGAATTGAATAGGAATAAAAATTCTAGTTACATAAAAGATTTAAATTTACTTTCTTAATTTAAATTTAATATATGTAATTTAATATAATAAAATTTCATTCATTGTTTCAGTTATATGATTCTATATATAATACATTTACAAAAAAAAGAACAATTTTATTAAAAAAGTTTGCTATTAAAAAGTTGCCTAAATGAAAATGTCCTTTAGGTGGATAGAATTTCTATTTTATATTCATTTTCATTATAATTTTTGTTCTTATTATCTTTTTAAACGAAAAAGGTCAGTTCATTTGTAGCATTCTAATATATTTATAAACATATTCTTTTAATTTTATATATATTATATTCCCTTAAAGTTGGTATAAGAAATTATGTTTTAGCAAGCTCTATAATCTATATAATCAGAATTAAATTGCCATATATAAATTATTTCAGCTATGAAAAGAGAAACCCTCATTTTACTCAAGGCTATTGTTTATATTAGACTTATATATATATATGTATATATGAATCTAAAAAACGGAGTTGCCATGCAGTTAAGGGATTACCCATTTCACATTAGAGTTGTCAATTTAATGATCTATTAATGTGAGCAAACAGTGAAATGCAATCTCTGGCAACCCTAAGGAAGCTCGTGGCAGTCGTTTGTCAGTCGTCAGTAGCAGCAGTTGAGATCAATCCGTATAAATTATGATAAACTCTTCAATTACTCGATACTTTATACAAAATCTTTTAGATATAGTAAATAAACTATAATGACACTTCTTACATATATATATATATAACATTAGTTTAGACTGATCTTTAAAATCTTGTATTATACTATTTCCAAAATGTTTCAGATATACTTTTTATAAAACTTTCAAAATCTTTTCAATAGAAATACAATATAAGAACTTTGTAAGAAAAATATTGTTTGGCTTCTTTTTACTTTAAGAAACTTTTGTTATGCAGTTTTAGGACTTAAAGAAAGACAATAATATATACATACTATACATATATATATATATAGTCATTGAAAACCTACTATGCAGAAATTTCTTAGATAAAATTAAGTTTTCAGTTTTGATAAGACTAATTTTCTAAATAAAATTTCTTAAAATATTTCAAGATAATATTGAGAGAGAAGAAAAACTTTTAAATTTTAAATTATTTAATTGTTTATGATACACCTTTATATATACATATATAAACCAAACTAAGCCGGAATTTGCTGGTATTATTATTGTTATTGTTATTTTAAATTTAGTATTAAGGGAAATTTATAAATATTTTGGCACTCTGTATATTTATGTATTTGTTTTTATCAATGTTGTTTCCTCTTGGGTGCTGAATGGGTATGTGTGTGGGTGGGTGTACGTGTGTGTGTGTGTGCACGTTGTTGAAATTTTTCAGTCAATATCAATATGTGGCCATCCATTATATAGAAACTCCCAGCCATATCCGTTCGACACTCCTTCCACCCTTCCCTACATTCAACCTCACTCCGCCTCAATAATTTTTTTTCTTTATTTTTTTTTTTTTGTTGTTGTTGTTTCGCATAAATGTTTTTCTCATGCAAAAAAAAAAAAAAAAAATATGGAATTCAAGCAAGGCCAAATGGGTAAGAGGGGAAAAAAAAGCAGTGAAAGCGGTATGAGGTAAGAGCACAATGTGTAGAGCATAGCGGATAAGAAGAGGAGTATGGGAATAGAGAGGTTGTGGGGTGAGGGGTAGGGGGAATGAAGTGGCAGGAGTATGGGTTGGATGATTCTATGACAGCACTAAAAGCGCATGAAGCATAAATTTCACATTAACGTAAAGCGCGAGCGAGCACACGGTTGGAAAATACACACAAACACACACACACACACACACACACACATACATATGCATAAATATACATATATATATATATATATATATATATATATATATATATATAAACCGAAGCTAACAACACAAAATATGCAATAATAATACCAAAAAAAAAATACATATATACAGATATATATATACATATTTATATATATATATGTGAGTAAACAAACCTACACAAGCGCAATACAGAAAATGCAAGGGAATATTTCTTGGTTGGGAAGTGTGCTGAAAATCGAAAGTGGTGGAGGGGGTAGGGGTAAAGTGCTATAAAGTGAGCCAGAAAGTGAAGTAAATGCAAATCTAGCGGCTGCCTCTCAAATATTCTCAAATAAAAGGAAATAACTAAAAAAAAAAAAAAAAAAACGATACAAAGGACGCAAGAAGAAACTGAACTGAAAATGTATATCATCCACTTTGAATTATTCGAAACCCTTGAGAGTCAATTTGTGAACAGACTTGATCACACCTAATACATATAACTTAGCGTTAGTGAATATATCTGTATAATATTTTGCAAGGATATCTTTTAAATAACATTATTTTGCTTTCAATTCATTCTTTAAGATCTTTTTTGAATGGAAATTTCTTTGACTTTGTATTATAAATGGAGATCTAATCGGTTTTTGTTTTTAGTATTTTTAATTGTATATATACAATAAATATACATAAATTCTTATGTATACCTTCTAGTATACAAATGTACTAGATATTTATATATATATATAAAATAAATATATATAAATTTGCAAATATAGAAATAGCTTTTATTTTCCTCAGCATATAAATATCAATTCTGTGAAACTTTTTATAACAAAAAAAACATTTTTTCATGTAATATAAAACACAAAACTTTAATAAAATTGTATTAAAAACTATTGGATGTTTGTCAAGAATATATATACTTATATACGTTACAAATATTTAAACAATTTTATTATATCCTCCTCCTTCCTTAATTTTTTTTTACAAGCCTAAAAAAATTTTTCAAAATATTTAAAAAGCAATATAAAAAATAAAAAATAATTCATAACATTTTAATTAATTTAGTAAGAATAAAAACTTCATATTTAGTTTTATTTTCTTATCTAATAAATAAAATTTCGTGTAAAAATCTTTTGAAAAATAAACTAAACGACTTCTAAAGAATAGAGAAAATGGATCTATCTATTCGATTAGAGAATTTATTCCATATTTTTTTAAAAAAAAGAAACAATTTTGATCAAAATACATTAAATGTCGAAGAACGAAAGATTTTTTTCTTTTGTAATGAAAAGTTTTCTTTTCATTTCTTTTTTTTATAGATGTTTTAGGAGGTTTTCTTTGTTTTGTTATTGTTTTATATATTCGCATTGCTCTGCTCTTGATAGTTTTTGGAGCGCATTACATACAAATATATATATCCAAGTGGACTAAGGCAAGTCTTTGGTTGTTGACGTTGCCACACAGTTGCCGCTTTTGCTGCTGTTGCTAATGTTGCTGATGTGGTTCTCCACCAACCGACCGAACGTTTCTGGCTTTGCCTTTTGCTGCTCTAACAACGTATATATATATATATATATATATATAGGTATGTCTGATTTACAACAGATGGGAGTGGAGTGTAGTGAGGTGGGGTAAGGTTGCTTATGTAGCATGGTTTTTGGGGGCAAGTCATGATACGCTTATGTTTAAGTTGGCAAATAACACGCTTTTTATGTTGTGATATCGTTATAAATGTGCTGCAAATAATATACTCAAAGTGATGCATACAGTGGCAGTGGCAGTGGCAGTGGCAGTGGCAGCATCAGTATGTGGATGAAGGGCGGGTGATTTTTGTGGCAAGCAAAACCTCATATAATGTGAAAAAGTGACTACCACAGAAGAGAGGTAAAAGACGGGGGCCAGTAAACAGAGAGAGAGAGTCTCCGTTAAGCTGAGACTTTGACTACACCTAGAAACAAGCGACAAGCGAAAAGAAGTAGCAAAAGCTGCTTTGTATGCAAATGGGTGTATGGCTTTCTATGTGTGTGTGTGTGTATGTGTGTGTGTTTATGTGTGCTCTGCATAATAGCTCACATGTTGTCTTTAAACATTAATGGCTCTGCTGCCTAAGTAAACGTCAAAAGCAGAAAAGAGTCACCCACAGAAGAAAAAAAAAAAAAGGAGAAAAAAAATTGAGTCCCATTCGAACGCCTACAACAAGGACCCAAAGGCAACAACAAAAAAGGAAATATAATAATAAACAACACACACACATTGATCTGACTTTGTTATTAAGTCAATCAGTGAGCTTCTTATCTTGGGATCTTACTTAACTAATCCTTTTCAAGTTAAATAACGATTACAAGTAAATAATGTTTGTATATAGAGCTCTAAGAAAATCTATTTCAGTTACAATGAAATGATTCTAGGAAATAAAAATAAAAGAGAAACTATAACTTTATCTATAAAAATGACAATAAGTTTGCAGTTTTTGAATAGTTTTAGAGTTCCTTTGCATCCTTTTGGTATTAACAACTTTCAGAAACGAAATTTAGAAGCTTAAGCATATACCATAGGTAAACCTAACAGTACAAACAAATATATTTGTCTTAGTTTTCAGTGCAAATCATAGATGACTCACCCTTTAGGTTAACAAGGAAGAAGCCTTGATTGGGATATTTGATTTCTTAAGCCTTTTCAATCTTTTGGTGTGAGCAAAAATTATAATAAAATTTTTGCACAATATAAAATTGAAATTTTTAAACAAGAAAGCACTTTTAAAAACCATAAAAACTTTACTTTTAGCAAATGTTACCAAAAATTATTTCAACTACACGTTTTTCCTTCCCCTTGTGTATGCATATTTAGAGAGCAATACCCAGAAAAATGTTTACAAAAAAAAAAAAAAAAAAAAAAATTTATAAAATTTTGGTTATTCTCGCTTGGGTTGTTGATAAGAATGAGTTTTTTTTTTTTGTAGAGAGTTGAAGTAAACTGATCGAAAGGGAGGCACACTAAAAAAAAAAGATTACTCAGTTTTAGAAAAATGGAATTTTTATAAAAAGAAAATTTCTCTTTTATCATTAAGTTACAATTTCATGTTTCTTATATTTATAAAAGAAATCATGAAGTTGCTTGACTTGTATAAAATAAATATAAGAATCTACATGTAAACTAAAATTCATTTATTTTTATGCAATATGCCAAAGATTTTCTAAATTCCTCATACATAAAATGTCTCAATAGCAAAATAAATTAATTGCTGGTTATATATATATATGTATATATGTGAAGCACTGACATAAATGTTCATGTTAAAAGATTTGTTTCGCCTCATTTGATCTGAACTTGTATATTTTGTAGTTGTAATGACCTAGACAAGAATTGCCACATCCTTTCTCATTGCAAGTGGATAACTTTAATCATTTTGCAAGATGTAGTTGTATTTGTTGTTGTTGTAGTTGTTGTAAATACATAAACAAACACTTTGGGCCAAGAGCAGGCGAAAACTAACAAACAAGCAGGTTAATGTCCCGTTTTCGTATTCTCCACTTCAATTTTCTCACTCTGTTGCTTCCTTCTGCCTTGCCTTGCCTTGCCTTGCCTTTGCCTCATTTTATACCACAAAAATGTAAATGTAAATGCTGAGTGTATTTGGTGAGTGTATTTACAACATGGTGTGTGTGTATGTGTGTGCCCCTGTTAAGTAGTTATCGCTGTTGCTGCTGCTGCTGCTGATGTTGCAAGAACATTTTGGCTTCTCTAATGCGTTCATTGGCTACCAAGCAGCCAAGCAACCAGGCAACCATATAAACACCAGTTCTACATTAGTATGCGTGTCATTTTCATGTAGTTCCACTGGCCCAAACTGGTTTGTGCTCTCCTTTTCGGTTCTGTCCTGCCCTGGTCTAGAGTCCATTTCAATCGGGTTAGAGTTTGAGTTTGGCTTTGGCCTCCTGTCGTTGTTGCCACTAAGTTGCATTTAATCCCCTCCTTCCTCTCTCTCAGTTTATGTTATGCGAAAATTTGCCTTTAATTTAATTTAATAAACTAAGTTGATGAGGTCCTCTCCCCCTACTTCCACTCCCAACCGTTTTTTGGGTAACAAACTTAACTGCAAAGTTTCAATGTTATTTCTAGTTAGAGTCAAGACGTATACTCTCTGATTTTTGGTTTAACTTGTAAAGTACGTGAACATTTTGTTGACTCTTCTCGATTCGCTTTTCCATTAACACAACCAAACTATAGTTTGGTTTTCATTAAGACTCTTCAAAAAAGCAAGCAAAAAAAAACTCTACAAACTCTGGCCATATCCAAAAGATGAACAAAACAACTAAATGTAAAGATTTCGCATATTGATTAGCTCATTTTAAATTTGAAAAACTTTTATTTAACTATCCATTACAACTTTATTTTACAACATTTTTGATTTGAAAATCGAATTAAATATAAAAGTATTAATTTATCACAATTTTATATAAAATATCACTCATACGGCATGTTGCCCAACAGATACTTCTCAGTCTACACAAATATCACTCATACAACATGTTGTCAAAAAGATTATTTCTAAATATTGCTCAAAAGATAATCATATCACTCATACGACATGCTGTCTAACAGATGAGTACACAAAATATAACTTATACGACATGTTGTTTAACATAAAATCATATTGCTTATACGCCATGTGAGCCAAAACAGGTTTTCCAGACTGCCAGAATATCTCTCATACGTTATGTTGTCCAATATATCAAGCATACGACATGTTACTCAAGAGAATTCTCAATCTAACAAAAAAAAGATATTACTCATACAACATGTTGTCAAACAGATGATATCCAACAATATGAGATGATTATCATATTACCAATACGACTTGTTGTACAACAGCTCTCTCTCTCCCTCTGTCTCTCAGTCTACCAAAATATCACTTATACGCCATATCAGCCAACACAAGATTTTTAGTCTGCATAAATATTACACATACAACGTGTTGTCCAACATATCACTCACACAACATGTTATTCAAGAGGATTCTCAGTCCACCAAACAAAATATCACTTATACAACATGTGGACAAAAAGATGATATCCAAAAATATGAGATGACAATCATATTACTTATATATTTTCGTGTCCAACTGCTATATCTTAGTCTACAAAAATATCACTCATACGACATTTTGTCTCACATATATTCGCCCATCTTAGATCAAGGTCTAAGACTTTTACATTTTCAAATGTTTACCTTAGAATGAATAAAATTGAAACTGTGAAAAAAAAACGCACAAGCCTTGTAACTTATTTTTAGAACTTCTACTAGAATATCTAGAAAAACACAACCAGTTGGAGTTGGTTAGAAAGGATATAGAAAATACTCAAATTTAGAAAAATATTAACATCTCTGTTAAATTTTCAATTGTTTTCCCAATTTTCTTACTATTTATAAATGAAAACACAAACAAAGTTCATCGCATTCAAATGTATATTAATATCTTTGTGACAAATACTTTCTATTCACTAACATGAAGGTCAATGATATTTGGATTTATATGTATCTATATCTGTACAATTTGTACATTTCTCTATTTAGATAGATTTCATTATAAAATAATTTTCAGTTCTTTTTTTTGTTTTTGTGCAAATGAATTCTGGGAATTTTTAGAAATCTGTTTACCCTTTTATTTAAAATAAAATTTGTTTTCTTTTGTCACACCATTCTATACACATATGATTATATTCTTCCCCTCCTTGTCTCTCTCTCTCTCTCTTTCTCACTCACCCTCTCAGTTTGTATCCCCAAACTGGCTGCCTCTGTTGCTATTAAAACGCAATTTTAATTTTGTACCAACATTAAGCACATGTCATGGAGCAAAATGTAAAGGGATGTGGCCAATGGGGCAAGTTAATACGCATCATATACATACATTACATATTCTTATATATGAACAAACATATGTATAATATGTACCTATGTATGTACATATGTATGTATGAGATTTTTGGTGGCCTTGACTCTTTTTGTTGTGCAACAAGGTTGATGGAAACTGTGGGGAGGGTGGGGGAAACAAAAAAAAAAAAATAAACCCCTTCAACCTTACTTACAACATGCCGCATTTTTCACAAAATTTTCTACAGCACAAAAAGTTGATGGGGAAGTTTTAGTCAAGACAACAACAAAAAATGTTGATGTAACACAAAAATATTTAAGTCCCTCTGTGTGTGTGTAAGAAAAGAATTTTGACGCGTGCCAAACAAAACCAAAAAAAAAAAACAAATAAATTTCAAGCCAAAACATGAACATTATAAACTAATTAAGACAAATAACTTAATTCTGTAATATGAGAAGGTAAAGAAAGATATAAGCAATGAGTAAAAGGGGGGGATAAAGGGAGCATGTGACAGGATAATGTAGAAATGTAACTAATTACTTAACAACCTTCGAAATGTAATTAAATTTACACATTGACAAATATTTGTGGATAAACATATATACAGATAGAGATATATATATACAGAAAGAAAACTAAAAGCTTCTTGCTGAATTCCTAAGAATGCTCCAAAAAGCAACGAATGAATAATGCATTGACACATAAGAATGTGTGAGCAGATAAGCTCTCTATAACCATCTCCCTCTCTCTCTCTCTCTCTCTCTCTCTCTTATTCACATTTTCTCTTTTACACTCTGTTTGTCCGACCTTGACAATCAATTTGTATCTTCTATTTGTATTTTCTCTAAGCTAGCCAAAAAATTGTATCTAAGCAAAGACCTGAAGTTACCCTAAATCAAAGAGAACTTTATATATAATACAGATTGGGTATTATATATAATAAATTGTATATGTTTCCTATTATTCCCTTTATGAGTCTTAACTAAAGGGTATTTAGACGTATTAGTTATGTCTAAAAATCGTTGATGGATAATGATTGATAACAAAATACACCAAAGAAAATATAAAACTTTTTCTTCAATCGAAAATGCAATTGCTTGTAATTGAACTTTGAAAAAGAAGTAAACATTTTTTTTAAATATAAATTGAAAAGACTAACTTGAACTTTAAAAAAAAAATGTTGAGCAGGTCATTGATCTATATATATATATCTTTCTTTAAAGGAAAAATAAACCACAAAAACCAAACTAACGATAGTATCATCAATCATGCGAGTGATCTGATTTGGTCACCCGCATCAAAAAAAAAAAAAAAAAATAAAAAATAAAACGGATTTACAAGACGATGTATATATATATCGTATCACGTATTGAAAACAGAATCCGCACCCGCATCCGCATTTTCTGTTGGCAGAGCCATGTGAATGGGGCTGCAACCTAATGTATAATTAAACAGCTCCCTGTCTGACTTGGTGGATAACCGAATCCTCCACAGCAGCAGCCACCAAATGAAAGAGGAAAAACACAACAGAAAAATACAAAAAATAACAGCGAAAAGAAAAAAATAAACAGAAAAAAAGGAAGAGAGAGAGAGAGAGAGAGAAAGAAAATTGGGTGACAGGATCTACAGACAGTGCTTGGGTAATTCTCTTGTGTCTGTGTGTGTATGTGTATTTTTATACTTCTCTCCCTCTCACTCTCTCTTTCTCTCTTTCTCCTTCTCTCTCCTATATGTTTGTTGATTTTACTGTGCTGTCAGCACGTTTGTCGATGGCAGCAACTGCGATGTTGACGCTGACTGCACTTATCAGCGACGCCAACAGCGACGCTGCGGCGCGTAAATATGCCGCGCAAATATGGCGGAAGGAAGCAGATTAACACGGCAGCCAGATACCAATAGCTACAATAACAACTACATAAATTCATGGTGGAGCCAGCAATCATTGCTATTACCTTTCTCCTATCCCCCTACTATCTTTGTTTCCCATCCAATCTCCCTGATACACTCTTACCTCACACCCTAAAAGCCATACTCTATCCTCTACCCTTCACCCTCTAGGTGCCAGCATTTATCATTTTCTTCGTTCCCATGTTGTATATATTTTTGTCATTGATTTCAGTTTATCTCCTCCATTCGTCCTCTCTCTATCTCTATCTCTCTTTCTGTCTATTTCTTTGTGTCCTTTAAACTCTTTGATATAGGATAATGCTATGCTTATTTGCATCTGTTAATAGATGATCTTAAAATATATCCTAAATTCATTTTAATTTTGAATTATAAATATTTTGAAACTATATTATTAAATAATATATATATATTAGAATATTAATAATATAAAACAAAAAAAGAATTTTGAAAAACAAAAAAAACATTTACACTCATCTCTGTTAAGTGATATTTTGTTAGACTGAAAGACAGAGAGAGAGAGAGAGAGAGAGAGAGAGAGCAGTTGTACAACAAGTCGTATGGGTAATATGTCTTTTAAATTGTCTATATTTGTATTATTATATTTATCTAGATAACTTTACATAAGATAAAATATGCTAGACAACTCATATTACAATTACTTTATTCTTTTTAGCTCAGGCAAAACAAAAACTTTTTTTTTTAGTTATCCTTCTCAAAAAACTTTACTTTCAAAAGGTTTCAAAATGATTAAAAATTTTTAAAATATAAAGGAAAATATTTGCCAAGCCACTCAAAAATAAAAATATTTTCTTAAAAAAGAAAATATTCCCTAAATAAGTATATATTATCCTTATATAAAATTTATAAATCTACATAAAGGCCAAATAATGGCAACGAACTGAAACCATTTTGAGTTATAAGAAAATGTCGAATTATATAAGAAAAACAAATTGCATTACTCTACTAAATAAAAGGTATATCAATGTCGTCGTTTTATACACCTTCAGTTGCTGCAACTGTATGTGGATGTGTGTGTGTGCTTGTGTGTATGTGTGCAATTTAAACGTCGACCGACTTTTCAGAGAGACAAAAAAAAGAGAGAAAATAAAAGGTAAATTTCATTTCATTTAATTGCCGCCCGCAATTTAATTCCAACTCATTTCCAATCACGCACACCAACTTTGGTGTAAGTCACGCTGAGATGGAGGCACACGCAACTGCAACTCATTTCGCTCTGTCTCTTTCTTTTTTTTTTATATGTGTGAGTGTGTTGCCAGTGGCTCAGCCAGCGGATCCATTTGGAGCTTGGTACGCATTTTAATTGGGTTTACTCGAAAGATAAAGGACAATCAACTATCCTACACACACACACACACACACACACATATATACAGTTATACTCATTCGTATATGAATTTATTCAGTTTTATATATGTATATACGATTTTCGATTATATCCCATATAGTATTTATACAAATTGATGCGACAATATGGGTAAACTGGCAAATGTACGCATTGTATGCAATAAATGTTTTTAAAACAGAAAGCCAATACCGTAATGATTTCGATTCCGTTATGCAACCAAATTTGTGATAATTCAACATTTTTCAGTTGTTCCCAAATGATTTACTTTCTCTCTCTCTCTTTTTTTCCTCTCCATCTCTGTGGCTCTACAACTATTTTATCATTTCATCATTCAAACAAATTCATTGTAAAATTGAAAATTGGCCCAGTGGCTGCGCGTAGCTCATTATTTTGCATTAAATTTCTCGCCGCCATTCATTGTGATTCATTCATTCAGCGGCCATTGTATTGTTGGCAAAGAATATAATTTGCAAGGACTAACCCGAAAAGTGAATCCCTCAATCCCAAATCCCAAAACCAAAAACCAAACCATCATCAATTGCAAATGAAATGTGTAAAAATGAAAGAATGAAAATCTCCCTAGCATCAGATACAGATACATTATACAAATACATACATATAAGTATATATATATATACATATCAAATCTGAATCACAATCAAAATCTGTATCCAAATCAAAGCGTGTTGAAGGCGAATCAATGTGCTTGTAATGAGCGTTGACCGCAGACTGAAAACAAATTGAATGCATTGCCAAGTCACGCACACTAATACAAAACTACAACACACACACACACACACACACATGGATATACGCGGCCACACGAACACACACACACACTGAAATAAAAGGGAACTGAAAAAATTTATCACCATTGAGTGCTTAAAAGGGGAAAATTAAACAATTTTCTATGGTTTGATTGTCGTTCGTTGTGATTCGTTGCGGTGATTAATACGAACCACTTATTACCCATTAAAATTGATATTATATGAAATGATAGGTTGTCCTGACAGTCACTTAACTAACAGTTAGCTAAATGATAACTAGTTAAATATACATTTCGTGTATTAAACTGAACAAATGAATTTTAAACTGTTTCAAATGTTTTTTAAAGCAAAAGCTAACTCTTTGATAGAATAACCAAATGTCCTTTTTTCCCTAATGTTCTTGCTTCTTATATTAAAAGACAGCAAATAAAGTAAAGTAAACAAAAGTCAAGCTCAAGTTCTTGGAAGAGATATTTTTTATACATTTTTGAATATTTATTTTTATTATTATTTTTTATATAAAACAAATAAATTTATTGTTAATCATGGCATTAATAATTAAACGACAGTTTTTTCTTGTAATTAAATAATCTATCTCATTTTTGGTGTAAATTTTCTATATATTTCTGTCCCAGAATACTCTTTCAATCAACACAAGAGCAAAGAAGTTCAACTACTTTTAATTACTTTTAATTTTTATGCCCTTCTTAAGGAAATCTATGGAACGTAATGCCCACATTAAAAGCATTTTAAAAGAATCAAAGAAAACTGTAATTAATTATTGAATTTTTTTTGTTCATCGAATTATTAATAAACTAAAACAAAAATGTGAATAAAAAGAGAAGAAAAGAAGCAATTATAGCATATATAGATCTAGGAGTTATATTTTTGCTATCTATAGGAATACGTTTTTAATTCAGTTTAATAAAAAAAAAAGTTTCTTAAATAGTTAAAGAAATTCTTTAATATAGATTTACCCATTGATGGTTTTATAAATGCAAAATTTGTTTAACTCCATTCATAAAGCAAAGTTGGACTTAACTTTTAATACTCTTCTCTTTCATTATAATATTTAACATTTTATCTTTTTCATTTGCATTCGCATTTACATTTACATGAACAGAATTCTATATAGGTGCCCCATTAACTTGACGGACAAGAAGCCATCCGACATGCTAGTCCAACCCGTTTTAACAGTTACCTCTAACCAACCCTCCCCTTTCCCCTTTTTTAACCCTTACCCACGCCCATTACATTGTTGTTAACGCCATAAATATGCAAACATGCAGATGTCACAAAGAGCGAGACAGAGGAAAAGTAGAAAAAACCAAAGACAAAAAAAAAAGAAATAGTTGTTGAAAAGTAATGGCAAGGCAAAGGAGATGGAAGGATGGGAGGGAGCAGGGAGCGGCTGTAGAGGAGGGGGGATCGTCGACAGTGAGTACCATTCCTACACTGGCACATAACTAGCGTTTAGCATTAATAAAAATTTGTTGTCCACGGCAGCAGCTGCAGGTGAGGCACACAAAAAAAAAAAAAAAAAAAAGTGGAAAGAAGATAGGGGCAAAAAACTTGTCTCACATTAAATGTAATTAAAATCAGTTGCAGATTCAAGCGGGTAAGGGGATAAAAGAGGCATTGTGGGGGGGGCGACTGCTAACGATGCCCGCGAAATTAAGTGAAAATGTTGGTTGAACGTTGAAGAGGGAGAGGGCAAAAAAAAAATCCACTGCATAAGTTGAGGCGCACAAAGCAAAAAAAATGGTAAGAAGAAAGTAATGAAAATGGTCGCTTGAAAGTATGCTATACTGTTACATATCTTCCTATATTCGTCTCTTTCTAACTGTTTCGCTCTCTGTCTAGTATCTCTGTTACTTCTTTGGCATCTGACATATGCAAATAGCTGCTCTTTTCCATGCTTCTTTCCTTACAGTCTCTTCGACTGCTGCATTTAGAATTTAATTAAATATGTTGCTCGGTTGGGTCTGGGTCTGGGTCCAGGTCTTTCCCATTTTGTATTTAATCGCCTAACCGCAATGGCAACAAGTGTTCTACCTCCCAGACATAACCCCAAACTCCGATACACACACACATAGACACAACCCTCTACAAGATGCTGCCTCGCGCCTTCCTCTTGAACCATAGCTTCCTACGGGAAATTACAAGCCAAAACGTGAATAATTAAGCGGCCAAGAACATTTCCTCAATGCTGGACCCATAGCCAGGTAGCGACTAAAAACCAACAACACGAACATCAACAAAAAGAATCTACGAAAAAAGAAGATGAGGACAAAAAAAAATAAAAGGTAAGCAAACGGAGACGGAAAGAAGACGACCGCCCACTAATGCGTTGATAATTATAAAACGACGGCAATGAAACAGAAAAGTAAAAAAAAAGCACACACACAAAGAGTAAAAAAAAGCACAAATGAAATGCCCTAAATACAAAAAAAAAAAGAATCACGAGATATCACTTATGGGCAACGACTTTTGAGATACTGTGGAATTACTTGCAATCAATTGATAAGCAGATTTCCCTTTCCTTTATTGTTAGTGGGGTTAGCTTTTTGAACAAATCTCTGGCAATTTTCATTTAGTTTTGAGTAAAAAATGAAAGCGTGGCTAATATATATGTAGATATATAGATGTTATATCTATCCTTTTAAACTATGAGTAAAGCTTTAAGGAATTCTTAGACTAAGCACAATGATAAACAACAAATTATATAGGTATTAAACAACTTGAACTTATGTACTAAGAACCAATTTAAAACTAACAAAAATACCTTTACATTTTCTAGGGAAGCCAGACAAGCAAATAAAAAAGAAAAAAAAATTAAATACAATAATGAAAAAAAGAAAGAAAAAAAAAAAGGGAAACCGGGAGAAAATTGAAAGTAAAAATAAACACAAATGCGTCGATTGTTTCACTCCCTGTGCGTGTGTGTGTGTTTATGTGTCTGGGTGTGTGGGTGTATGTGTATGTAGCGGATCCCAGGACGAGAATTGTAAATATTTTATTAGTTGAATTACGGCAAACGCAACGAGGCCCAAGAGCCAAAGCTGCCAAAGGCCTCAAACATCACGCACGAATCCTTCCTTCTATTTATCCCAAAAAAAACACACACACACACACACAGAAACAAAAAGGAAAATACAACAAAGACACTCTAAAACACCAAAGAAGAGGAAAACAAAAAAACAGCGACAACAAAAATTATTCTATATATGTATATTGTATGTGCAATGCATGTATGTATGTATTGATATATATACAAATTTCTCTATCTCATGTTCTTAAAGAATTTTTGGTCAAAAATATATGAAAGTTTATGAATTTTTATGGCATTCTTTACAAAATAGTTTATTAGTATTTAAAATGAAACAAATATTTGCATCAGTTAATAAAATAATATTATTTATCATATTAAGGGGATCGCAATGGAAATGGTTTAGTGCTGTAAGAGAAGATCTAAATTTGAAGATCTAATTGTAATATATTAAACCAGAACTTAAAACCTTACTGAATAAATCTAATCAAAGTAAGTACATACATTGACCAAAGGTTAAATTCTCTTTGTTTCACTTAATTGAGTAGTAATTCCCAATCGGTTTAAGCTATTAGAGAATGCAATTAAATAATCTGCTGGTGAGAAAACATAACACATACATTTTCTATATATTAACTATATATACCAAGCAAATGTCATAAAAAGAAACTATTAAGATAATTTTTATAATATATATAAAAAAATTAACATATTAAATTAACTTTTTCACATCACTTTCTACTTATCTTAACTAACTTTATATTAAATTTATTTAAAATAGAATCAATTGTAGAAAAGCTCCAACTTAATATTTTTTTATTTATGTTAATATTTATTTTTAAGAGATTTTCTTTTACACACAGAAAATAAAGAAAGCTGCGATTAGTAAGAAAGATAAGTGAAAAGTAAATATTTCTCAAGACAAGGCAACTTGTCTTGTACCAAATTACAAGCATGAGGGGGTGGATGGTATATATATATATATATATATATATACATACATATACACCATGCCACAACCGATTTCTCTGCATGCATTCACTCATATTGCATTCGCTGGCATTATAATCCTCATTCTCGTTGAAAGTCTCTTGACATTTATGATGAACGATTTGCCACGCCATTGCAAATTAAAGCAACAAAACTACATGCAACAGCGGCAACAACAACAATAAATGCAACATGAAAACCGGAACATATTCTATCGAAGAGAGAGGGGGTAGGGTAGTATGTAAGGGGGAAATGGTAAAGGAGACCAAAATCGAATAAACCACTCGACAATCATCATCGGCATTGGGTAAAACCATGGCAAAAGGCATAATGGAATAGCTTGCCATATGCCACGCCCTTTTCGCCTTTTGCCATTCTCCATTTGTTTTTATGCACAATATTTTTATATACATTTATATCTATATATCTGTATATATATATATAGATATATATCGATGTGGCTCTGTGGCGAATGCATCATCATCCACGTACCAGAACAAAAGCGCAAATAAAATTTTTGTATCTCGAAAAACATGAAAGAGTTCAAGCGGGTTAGAGGTTGCGAGGGGAAGCCAAAATAAAGTCCAGAGACATTTTACTTTTCATTTTTGAATGGCTGAGAGAATTGAAGAGAAAAGAAAAAACAACACCAAATACATTCTATAGATCAATAAATGAATGGATTTTAGTTTTGTTTAGTTTGATTTTAAAAAACTGTTTTTTTTCCTTTTCTTTTCTTTTCTTTTCTTTTTTACTTTTTGTTTGTGAAATATTTAACAGATATATCGATATATATACATATATATATATATATATATATATATATATACAATTTCATTTTAGTGAATAATTTTCATCTGTGCTAATTTGAGATACTTTTCATTTAACTAAAGTGTAAGGGAATTCAATTCAAAAGATACATTTAACTTTTCTATTTCATTTTATAAAAAATTACTTCAATTTGGTTTACTTTTTGCTAAAATTCATGTGAGAATTGGTTTTTTTTTTTAAACTTGTTTTTTTTGTTGTCCTGCTCTTTCCTTTTTCTATTCGTTTATTCATGGCGTTTATGTCAATCTTCTTTGGGGTTGTCGTCTTTGGCCGCCTTTTGGTCAACCGCAAGCCATGCATGAGACTAATTGCTTCATGGCCACAGTGTGACCAGAAATTACAACATTGCCATGAATGTGAGATGAAAGTGGCTGAAAGGATAACAGACACATATATTCCCATTACCCTTAAACCACTGACGAATAGCTGTCTAACCAGAATATGTCTTTGATTTACATTAAGGCAAATCGCGAGTCAGTGTAGAAATTTGACCTTGAGAGAGAGAGAGAGACAGACAGAGTATGAAAGAGAGAGAGAGAGAGGTGGAATAGGGGAAGTACTGGCCATAAGTACTGGCCATTATAAATGACTTCAGTCACTTTCTGAGCCCTCTTTTCATACCAAAACAAACAAAATGTTCGCACATAATTAAGTGATTTCCAGTATAAGGAGCTGCCACCAGCTGTTGCCCTTAACAGAGAATCTATGCCTCTCTCCCTCTCCCTCTCTCTCTCTCTCTCTCGCTCTCTCTCTGTTTCTCTATGGCCTTTTTATTTCATTGCTTTCTTACTTTTTATTAAAACATGGCCAACTCAAAATGACCACCAAATATGAACTGCTCAAAGCTGCTCCTTGTGGTGCTTCTCTTGGGCATGACTGGTCAATTTGATTCCCTCGAAACATCTACACACATACACACACACACACCCACCTATTCACCCACTTATGTATATATTTATTCAAAGACGAAACAAAAGTAAAAGTAAAGTAATGAAATCATCATGTTCATTTGATCAGAAGAGAATCCTTCAATAAGTTAGACTGTAATTGATGGCCTAAACCGGAAATAAAATGATCAGTTAAATAAATTAAAATACTAACATAAATATAAGATATTATTTATATATATTATACATCTATATACAATATATATATATTTTAGATGATCAGCATCTACAAACCACAAATTATATATATCTCCATTTTTCTAAGAAGATATAATTTCCACTTTCTCGACTATTTTCACTTAATTCTAAAGTTTTGATATTATATAATTTATTTTCCTTATATATAGGATATCATCAAGTCGTTATCCTAATATTAATTTCATTCATAGGTTGAATAAACTTTTCATCTTTTTTATTTTTCTACTTTTTAGATTTTTTTTATTTCACATTCATTTTGTTTTCTTCTTTAATAATATTCAAATCAAATGCAAACAATGGGTGACAAAGAACGAAAGTCACTCACTTTTCACAGAATTTTCTTTATTCTATTTGGATTAAATATAAAGACCATAGTTTTCTCTCTCTCTCTCTCTCTCTCTCTCTCTCTCTCTCTTTTTATCCAACTGTTTGCATTAATTTGATTCCCTTTTGACTTCACTTTGCCCTAAATCTCTGCCTACTTTTTATCTAGCTTCCGCATTTTATATTGTAATATCCGGCTGACGTTTTTGGTTGAGTTTTACTGGCCAAAAGCAATGTGGCTGAAGGGGAGAGAGTAGAAATGTGATGAGAGTATTTCTCTTTTTGGCCTCAAGTTGACCTTCTGTCTCATTTTTTTTTTTGTATGCAGTGCTTTGTTTGCATTTTCCAACTCATTAAGAATAATTCGCTATACACTCTTTTCTACTCACTACCTCTATCTCCACTCCTCTCCTCTCTATATCTTTTTCTATTCCCTCTTTTACGATAGTGAAGAGAGAGGTAGAGAGCGAGAGGAAGGGAATAAATATTTATGTACTTTTCTGTTTTTGCCTTCAAAAAGGTGCTCGTGTGGAAATTAAACACACGCAGACTTCTCAGCCAGGTAAAATCTGGCCAAAAAAAAAAAAAAACAACAACAAGTTATTTATGTGGCTGGGCATCAGGGCTTAAATAAATTACCACAAAAATACAACAACAAACGACAACGAACGAAAAAAAAAAATAACCTATAGGTCAGTTTCAACTTTTATCTTGCCAATAATTTGTATACACTAACTAGTTTTAGTTACTTATTAATAGTTAATATATAATACTAAAAGGAATAGATATAAGGAATAGGTATAAGAAATTCTATAACTTATTTCTGGCCAAGTTAACGATCTAAAAGTGAAAGCAGATTATTGATTTCCTTTAGGGTATTAAACGGTTTTTATCTAATTTAATATTAAAATTTAGTTGCAAGCTTTAAAAACTTAAACTTAATATTAATAGTTAATAGTTAAGGTAACCAAAAAAAGTTATTCATTAAAAGAATTAAACATTTCTACAGCTTGTTTTTATAAAATTGAAAGGATATATGGTTAGCCCATGTAAAAAAATTTGTTTTAAAATATAACAAACTATAAATCAAATTAAATACATTAAGAATTTAAATTTTTAAACCTTTACAAGCGATTACATCTGTGAAATCTATATTATATAGACAAACGATCTTTTCAGTTCTATAACCACAAAAAGAATGGTTCTAAAACTAACTAAACGAACCTTTGTTACCACAATAGAAACCAAAATCCTTAGCGATACTTTTATATAATATTTTATAATATTTAACAAAATATACTTTTTCTTTATTTATGCTTAAGCCAATCTATCCATTCTTTTAGAGTATTAACCAAAAAGAAAAAACCAAATAGAAAAAGGAAAGCAAAACGAAAAACTGAAAAACTGAGGTTGAGTTAATTAATCATCACATGAAAAATCACTGTATCAGTGGTCAGATGCAGATGCTGAAGTTGAAGTGGAAACAGGAATATGTTACAGGGATAGGCATAGGGGATAAAAAGAAAAAGCGAGGCAGAGTGTGGCAAAGGGAAGAAAGGAAAAGATTGGGCAAACTGAGACCCATAAATAAAGTGACAACACGCACTAAACAAAACGTGTGCAAAAAGACAGACTATATGGGCTAAGAGATGCGTGAGAAGGACAGAGAGAGAGAGAGAGAGAGAGTAAAAGGGAGAGTGAGTTGACTCTAAACGAAAATTACGCAGAAGTTTGTTCAACAAGCCAACAAACAAGCATGACAAAAAAAAAAAAAAAAAACAACGAAAAGGAAAACAAGACACAGAGACAGAAAAACAGAGGCAAAATGTGACATGTTGTGTGTAAAACAAACAAGAAGGCGTCTGGTGACTGGTCACTGTCCATTCACTAAGTATGCCCAAGTAAGCGATATGGTATGAAGAATGGCGGACCGAGACACTGCAAATGTCAACGAAGACAGGCCAAATGGAATAGATAAAGTACAAGGGAGAAAAAAGAGCGATAGAACAGTGGAAAGAAATAGTTCTATTTTTAGTTTAATTTTATTTAAATTAAAAAGTCTTAAGTACAAATGAAGAATCTTACAAGTTTTTAGTAGGCTATAAGATAACGCTTGGCTATTATTGTTTATAGCAAATAGTTCATTCAACTTGTCATCGATTTTGTAAGTCTTCATGTTATTGTTTGTTCCACAGTAAGTGCCGTTTGTGTCTCGACAAGGCACAAACCCCATTCTCACCCTTCACCCCAACATGATGGCTGACGGAAGTCCGTTAGCGTGGTAACAGAGAACAACACACACACTCACACATACACACACACACTTATAGAGAATGCTAATGCTATGTGTGAGTAAGCGAATGCTAAAGTCTCTCCCTTCCCTGTTTTTTTTTTTTTTTTTGGTTGCTGGACAAAAATAAAAATAAATAATCATAAAATAGAAATAAAATGACAAATTATTTCCGTTTCCGTACAACTGAAATGCTAAAAAGCCGTACAAGACGAAAAAGAACAAGAAGAAGAAGAAGAAGGGTGTGTTGTTCACATAGTTGTGACTACTGTTGCCACATTATGTCAAAATACAGTGAGTACTCCAGTTCAGATGATGATAAAAAGGTTTCCATAGTTAGTCAGTTGCCTTTTAATGCTGCCTAATGACAGTTGAAAATTCTAAAAGTGAGATTAAATATAAATTTATAATTTATATTTTATAAATTTTGTTAACTTTCTAAGAAAGTTCAGAGGCGTATTTAATATCATAAAAGAAATTTTCATAGATTTCCTCTAAAATAAAAATAAAATAATTTCTTGGAAAATGTTGAATAAAATTTCGAATGAAAACAAAAAAAAAAAAATTTAATTATCCTTGAATTATGATTAACCTTTTAGCTATTATAATCCGGCCCTGTTTATGCTCTATAAACTGAACGTTACAAAATTATGGGCGCCATTTTAATGAAATGAAATGCATAACGGTAAATAAGCAAATAGCACGCAAAGTGGCCCTCAGGTGTGGGCGTAAAGGCACAAATATATTGGTGGTTGTGAGGAAAACATAGGAGGGGGGGAGGAGTTGGTTTGAAAATTGTATTATTTCTCCATCCAAGCGAAAAACTTTGCGTGATTTGGCAATGGAGGGCAAAAAAAAAAGTTAGAAACCAAAATGCCTAAAGATTATGCCTGTAATTGAAACCTTGAATTGAGTTGATATTTCCACTAAAAAGTTCAATCAATGAACTCACTTTAATTAAATCAATATATGGTAACAGTCAAGGATCATAATTTACTATAAGGCAAACTTTAGACAATCCTTTTATTGTTGATTCTTTTTTTCACTTAAGTTAGATCAAAGTTTGTCTCAAAGGAAAAAGAGAAATAAATCTTAGAGAAATAACAGGCCAAGTTAATAGTTAAATGATTTAAATAATAATTAATATGTAATGGTAATATCGTGTTCTGTTAATTGAGAAATTCAAATTACTTTTGATGGAACGCTCCCTGTCAACATGACGTCGACTTCATTTCCCCTGTGTGGTGTAGGCGTTAACACACTCTTAGCCACTCCCCGTGGCATCATTTTGAATATAATTTGTTTGGTTTGTTTTTTTGTAGTTTCTCTTTTCTTACTTTATAGTAACGGAAAAGGTAAACGAGAAACCTTTAAACACACACACACACACACACACACACAGAATATCGTGCCAGTCAGAAATTAAGCAAATAAACTTGTCAACACATTCAACATCATTATCGGCTAAGACCAAAAGACCCTGGACATTTTTTTTTTTTTTTTTTGGCATTATTCCACTTACCCGATTTGGCTAAGTTCGATAGCCTGCAAAGAGAGAGAGAGAGAGAGTAAGAGATAGAATGAGAAAAATGGTAAGTAAGAAAAGAATGAAAGAAGAGTATTAAGATAAATATATATAGATTACCACAAGGCAATGGCAATAAGAACAACAATAACATAAACACCCAACCACCCACACACGCACACAAACACACATACGAAAGAGAGATAGATAGATAGAGCAAGTGAGAGAGAGAGAGAGAGAACTGGAGATGGTAACCAAGATCCCAAATCAAACTCAAATGTCTGTGGAGGCAACGAAATATTCATATGCTGCTTATTTGTGGTTTCATTTACAGTGCCCCAAGCTGGGGCTAAGGGCTTAGGTCCAGCAATCAGCAACAAAAAAAAGGGTTTTTTTTTTGTTGTATTTTGCGTTTAAATTTGGGTTTAGGGATCCCCAAGGCAAGAATTTCATAAGCTCTGCCTCTCTCTCTTTCCTCTCTCTCTTTCTCGCCGTCTCTTCTACTTGTCTGTGAAAATAAATCATGAAATTTTATAGTTTTACAAGCAGTTGGACATTTTATATCAAGCATATAATAGTATAATCAGGGAAAGCAACAGTGGACATAAATTTTATATCCTTCAATCGGCGAATGAATAAAGGAAAGGAGATGAGGGATTAGTTGGCTGGTTGATAGGATGGGCATAAAAGAACCAAACAATTTGTACAAATATTGTTGTTTGCATATCGAACCCTTCTTGTTCTCATCATCATCTACATCATCATCATCATCATTATTATGATGGCGTTCCGTTGTTGTTCACACAATAAGCAAGACGAGAGCAAACAAATTTATGACCATCATAACAGCTAACAGCCAACGGCCAACAACGGCCAATTCAGGGCCAAAAACCGGGCTCACAACCAACATTCAACAACAAACAAACACCGAGGCCAAAATGCTGTATATATATATATATATATATATATATATATATCTGTATGTATGTGTGTAGTATAACTACATAATAATCATAATAATAAATAGCAATAAAAAAAAATAAAATGTTACAAAGGAAATTAAATTTCGGTATCCGCGAAGAATTTCAAAAATAAAAAAAATGAAAATGAAAAAAAAACTGCACACAGGAAACGATGGAACGGACGGATGGACGGATGTGCCGCCACAGCGGCTGTTCAGAAAACACTTTGTGGCTGCCACGTTTGCCTTAAACTCTTACTGTTATGCCTTCATACCACTCCCAATCTTCCTTTTCCACTCCCCAACCACCTCAAGGGTAGTTCATCCATCAAATTGCCCATAAGCTGTTTAACTGAGTTATTAAAGTTCAGGTCGCGGATACCGGACAATTGCAGTAGCAGAGAAGCATTGGTTAAGGGCCAACGATAATTTGATGCTAGCCTGGCCTAGGTTCCAGTTTGTGGGCGGAAGAGATGGCTATATTAATGTTAATTAATGTTAAATACTTTTCACTCGTTGTAAGGAAAATCATTTGCTATTTTTCCGCTGTTTCCAACCAAAGTGGGTCAACCATCTATAGATATTGCGTTTGTACTGTCTCTCTCTCTCTCGCTATTTCGTGCTATCTCTTTTTTCTATTTCTTCCAACATTCTACCATTTCTCGCTGTTTGTCACTGGGCGTGTCTTGGAATGTCTTTGCAGCCTTCGAAATTGGCCATCATCATTATCAACAACATCATTAATAATTTGAAATTAGTTGAAATTGGGGTCATCACGTTGGGCGCCAATGGCATAAACGGCAATAGAGTCATCTTGACTTGTTGGGCTAATAAGCGAGACTCGTTGTCTGTCGGTCTGTCTGTCTGCCTGCCCGCCTGCCAATGTTTATTTTCTATTTCACTTGGCAATCGATTTAGACAGCATGTCCCCACGTTGGCACCCCAATCTCAATTTTATATATATATATATATATATATATATTTTTTTTATATTCAGTCAATCTTTGGGTCAATTATGTTCTTCATTTTACACAAATAATGTTTTCTAACCCAACCAAGTCAACTTTTCACACCCTGTTAGCATACCCTCTCACATCTCCCATTCATATCCGATGCCCATTCCATCCACACCATCCCAGGAAGCTCACCTTAGAAAGTTCGTCTCCCTCCTACTTCTCTCTCTCTCTCTCTCCCTCTCGCTCGTTTTCATACCCTTACTAACCAGTTGCCGTGCCTTAAGGACTGGCAAACAAACGATTCACACATTAAACGAGCTGACAATGCGGCATACATAAAAAGCCTTTGTTCCACTCTACTCCACATTGCTTTTTTTCTCTCTGTTTCTCCTTCTCTCTCTTTTGCTTTCTATCTGTGGGTGTGTTGCTTACGCCCATCGTTCATTCACAAAATTGGGGCGTGGCCATATGACGTGTGACAAATTTTTGCGGTTGGACAAAGCCTGAAAGCATGGAGCATGGTGCATGGAGCATGGAGAATACAATTCAACAGGAGGGGCACAGGAAGGCAGAAGCGGTCAAATGTGTTGCACGTCTACTCGTCTATGGCCGGAAAATTGTTCAACATATCCGGGAGCGATGAGGTTGGCTGGCTATTGTGTGTTTGTGGTAGCCAGAGTGATCCAGATCCTGGGAACAGTTAACAGGCAGCAGTCGACCAGTCGACTTTCAGTCCACATTTGAGTTGCCGTTGCCCGTTTTACTTGCAGTTAAATAGGGCGGAAAAATAATTGAACCATTATCAGGCAGCCGCAATAGCAATAGCAACAGCAACATCAACAGCATGGCTATATGTCTATGGGGAAAAAGGGTATTTGGGGGCGTATGGGGATGGGGTAAACTTCCTGCTATCTGTTCTGTCTACTCCTCACCTCGTCATTACATTAAATGGCTAAGTGTGTGAGTGAGTGTGTGTGTGTGTCTCAGTATGTCCTTCTCTTTGGCTAACATGAATAAATTTCAAACTTGTTTCGCCTTTGGTTTATGCTTATTACAAAAAAAAATATTTAACACCAACAGCAGCAGCAGCAACAGCCCTCAAAATGGGGCGTGGCTGTAGCAGACGCCCCTAGCAAGAATTGTTGCCTCATTGTAAAAATTTATGTTAATATTTTAAATTTTTATGTTGGCAGCTGAACTGTGGCAACAGCAATATGCTGTTGCTGCCGTTGCTGCGGTTGGACCTCGGCAAGGACCTCGTCCTCACTTGTAAAATGTAATGTAATTTCTACGCTGCCGGCTCTAGGCCAGGCTCTGGACAAGCAAGATACACACACACACACATAAACACACATATATACACCCATATACGCCTGCCCCTTAATAATGCTGCTGTCGTTACCCGCCTTCGCGTCTCTTATACATTGTGAGTGGGTCAAATCCTTGTTTGTGGCAGGCAGACAGGCCCTTTAAAGACTGGACCATTTTTTAAAGAGCCACAAACTGCAATGACAGTTAACGCATGTATGTATGTGTGTGTGTATGTGAGAGTGCATGCCTCTATGTATGTGTGGTGTTTCTCATCTTTTTTTATATATATAAATATTTTATGCCCATTTTTTATGCGCATTTTTCATATGGTAAAAGAAGCAGCAGCCGCAGCAGCTTCATGAGACAGAACAAGGAGCATATGGAGAACGTTGTTTGGCATCATTAATTAAGCTCCAAAATGTTGATGGTCATAATCATCATAATGATGATAATGATGCCCCCCCTCCCCTCCACCTCTCTCTCTCTCTCTCTCTCACTTTTCATGATGTTAATGTTACAAAATTCAGCGAGGCATAGAGAAAACATTTTCCACGTTTATTTGAACATTGTGAGATATTTTTTTTTTCTTTTTCTAAAATGTACACTAGACAACAAAAAGTAAGTCTAATTGGTATATGAGACCCAAAAAAAAGAACCAATGACTCAATCAATCATTTAACTATATAGGATACAAATCTAAATGTATATATTATATATATAGCGTTTACTTGTTATAAATTTTTTGTTGAAGCTACTGAAATGAACGTGCCGCAGTTTGTGGCATTTTGTTGCGTTGCGTTGAGCCTCATTAAGCGCACTTTGTCTGCCTCTGCCACGGCTTGTCCATTTAAAGGCGTTTCACTGGCTGCCTTTACCCCTCTACCTCCCTCTCTCTCTCTCTCTCTTCTTTTCTCCTTCTCTTCTTCGTCCTCAACTTGTTTCCCATAAATTATTTTTAAATGCATACTTATGTGGATTTTTGCCACGCGCTGCTGCTGCGACAACTTCTCATAATTTTTATTTACATGATGCGGTTACGCGACCGGGGCCAAGGGCATTGGAGGCGTGGCAAGCGCATTAAAATGATTTGCAACATATAGGCGAAGAGAGGTGAAATGTAATATGAGGTAGCTTGAGAGAAATGGCGTTTCCCTTAACACGAATGTCGAAAGCCTTAAAGGCCAAAGATGCCTATAGAATTATGGACATTGGAGCAAAAGTGACTAAGAGAGGGGGAGAAAGAGAGATGGAGAGAAAGAGAGAGTGAGGGTGGGACGGGTGTAAAGTTCACGGCATGCCTCACTGGCCACAACAGCTGTTTATCTCGCTTAGCCTTCATCTGTTGCCCTTAATTGCCCGAGATATGATTTAATCAACAACTAATACTAATCCCTTGTAATATTTATGCAGTTTATATAATTTGATCAAATTATCAAAATTATTGTAATTTTAAGCATTAAATATAATACTGAAAAATGGAAAATATGGGAAATATTAAAAACATTATCTTAAATATTTTTTTAAATTTTAATCAATGAAAATGAAACTAAAAAAAAATATTTGAAAATAAAAGTAATTTAGGATTCATTTTTAAATTTAAAACATTTGTTCTATTTTTTTATTTAATATTTCTGAGATATTTTGGAGATTTTAATTTTGGAAATGTTTAAAAACTCGAAAATTACTTTTGCTTGATTTTATAATATTGAAAGTATAAAAAGTTTAAGAGAAATTGGGTAACTACTCTTAAAACAAAAAGAAAAAACCGAAGAAACTGCTTTAAATCAAGAATGAAAACCAATTGAATATAAGTTTTAATATATCCGAAAGGTGTTTTTCTTTAAAATTTTGTTTATTAATTTTCTAAAAAAGCAGAATTAATCTTAAAGGATATATTGAACCCTGAATCGCCTTAACAATAGAGTTTTTCAACCCATGAATATATGACTTCTAAAAATCTATGAAATATATGTTCAAGTCGATTCTATATCATTAAGACATTTCAATTTCGGATTTGGAATTTTCCATGACTTGAAACATTTGAAAAGTTTTACAACATTTATTGATTTGAAGCATTAACCAAATGTATTAATTACTAATTGCAATATTCTTAGAAGAGATCTATTAGTCATTAAGCCAATTTTAGACTGATGTAAGCTAAATGCAATTGGCCAACAAGCGGTTGATGTGGTACTTAAAACCGTTTTAGCATATGTTTTGTCATTATGTTGGGGTTACCATAACCGCCCAACAACCCCCCTGCCACACCCCTTTGTCATGTTATGTTATGGGTATGTAAGCCACATTGGCTGCCATTGTTAATCTGAGTGGTTCTTCTTTGCCATGATATATATATATATATATATATATATATATAAGCATTTCTGTCATTTTCCAACCTTTACCGTTTCAATGGATTTTTAATTGAGTTTTCCATCTGCCCACTCCAAAAGCTAGCTATCTCTCTCTCGCTAGCTTAATACGTTGTTTGTTTAATGGGAATATGCTTGTGTTGGCTTAGGGTAGAGTGTTTTGGGAAGTGGGAGGGGTTAGGTAGATTTTAATTTGGCGTTTTTTGTTTAAAGTTCAAACACACACACAAAAGCACACCCACGCACTCACATATATATGCAGAAAATTGCCTTAATTATTTATTTTTAAATAGAAAAAAAGAAAACAAAAAATTTGCCTTTTACTACCATTTCTCTTTCACACATTTATCTACCACACTTTCTCTGTGTCTCTCTCTCTCTCTTTCTTTCTCTCTTATTTGCTTTTACTGTCATGGTGCTTAACGGTTATGATAAACCGTTTGAAATATTCACTTTATTGACCACGCCTCTTACCTCTTACCGCAAACCTTTTATACCAATCAGCAACATATAAACATCGATTTTCATTCTTCTTGCTTCCTTCCCTTCTCTCTCTCTCTCTCTCTCTGCACTTCACTCCTTCTCCATCTCATTCTGTCTTGCAGAGTTTTGCTGCTATGGTATTTTTTTTTTTATAAATTTTTTTCTAATTATATATAAATCAAGGATACGACGATACATTATAAGAAATATAAATATATATATATATATGTATATATATAGATATGTATATATATATGTATATATATAGATATGTATATATATATACAAAACAATTAAAAAATATCTAATTCCATCGATTCATCGATCCATCGATTATAAACCCTTTCAGTTATAGCCTAATTGCCATTGTAAAATATTTTTATACCCTGTACCCATAGGGTAAAAGGGTATATTAAAGTCGCTAAAATGTATGTAACAGGCAGAAGGAAGCATTTCCGACCCCATAAAGTATATATATTCTTGATCAGCATCAATAGCCGAGTCGATTGAGACATGTCCGTCTGTCCGTCTGTCCGTCCGTCTGTCCGTCTGTCCGTCCGTCTGTCCGTCTGTCCGTCCGTCTGTCCGTCCGTATGAACACGTGGATCTCAGAGACTACAAGAGCTAGAGCAACCAAATTTGGTGTCAGCATTCGTGTAGTGTCTACGCAGATCAAGTTTGTTTAAAATTTTTGCCACGCCCACTTCCGCCCCCGCAATTTAGGAAAAACGAATAACTAGAGTTATATTAAAGATAGCGTATTATTATTTGGCACACCCAATAATATGGCCAAAAGGTATCAGATGGCCAAATTTCGTTGAAATCGGACAAGAAATATCGGAGATATATCCATATACATTTTGTACTGAAATGCCCAGTGCGACACTGCGTAGTAAGTGTGAGCAAGATAGCATGCGTTCGTTGCTGCCGCTTGTGAGGTAAGTTTTTGTTTGAATTAATGGCGAAATCGAAGGAGATTGATTTTATAAAGTTCCTTTAAATTGGTACAGGGTATACTCAAAGTCGGCAGGGACGACTTGCTTGCTTCATTTTTGCTGCTATTAGAAAAATATTTTTTCAATTTTGAAAACACAAAGAAAAAAATTAAAGATCAACTAATCTGTTTTTTTTTTTTTGTAAATTAATATATTTTCTTAATGTTTTGTTTGGTTGACTCCAAAATCGTTTAATTTTATATATATTTAAATTGGATATTATAGTGACTGGGACATTAATCAAATGTTTACAAATAAATAAAGATAAATATATTTATTTTGTGGGGGCTACTTCAAAGCATTTCATTTATCAGTCAGAAGATAAAATACTTTTATAACAAGATTTTCTTCATTATAAAATATCCAATTTTGTTTTGTAATCAAACTCAAGCTTATTACTCTTAGAGAAGTCAAGGTTATATATATATATATAGGTATATATACTATATAAGTAGCAAAACTCGTATATTAAAATGTACACTTGTATATTATAAAAACAAGAATTTACCCTACTGATTTTCAAGTTTTCTTTTCTTTTTTTTTGGACTGCCTGTTGGCATTCTGGCAAGCCTTCGCCTATGGCCTTTTGACATTTTAACCCAAAGACGACCACCAACAACAACAACAACTACAACAATAATGTGAAACAAAAAGCCGACGCGTCGTTTAATATTAACGCTTTGCTGGGCGCTGTAGCAAAACCTTTGTAATGGCAACGGCAACGATAACGGTTAACGGTTAACGATAACTTGCAACTGAAGCAAAATGGGTATAATGATTGTTCAATACAATATGCATTACATTGAAAAAATTACAGATCGAAATCTATATATATGCGAAACTTATATTAAATTTTAAGAGAGGACTGGCCTAAACTAATTACTAATATATAAAAATTTTTAAAAGAATTTTTTTTTTATATAAATTTTAATTTTTGATTATTTGGTTTTTAATATATATTCGATATTTGTATAGATATGGATTTAATATTATTCTTTAGAGTTTCCAAAAGATGTTTTTTTTTTAGCAAGATTCTTGAATGAAATATCCTTTTCTAGTAAGGTTTTTAAATGAAATATCTTTTCTTGGTAAGTTTCTTAAATGAAAAGCTTAAAAAAGTTTCTTGAAAGAAATATCCTTTCTTAGCAAGTTTTTGAAATCAAATACTCTTTCTTAGTACATTTCTTGAATGAAATATCCTTTACTAGTAAATTTTTTAAATATGAAATATCTTTTCTTAGTACGTTATTTAAACAAAATATCCTTTCTTCTTAAAATAAATATTCTTTCTTAGTAAGTTTCTTATCAAAATATTCCTTTTTAGTAGCTTTCTTGAATGAAATATCCCTTCGTAGTAAGTTTCCTGAATGAAATATCCGTTCTTAGTAAATTTCTTAAATGTATATCCTTTTTTTTAAAGGTTTTTAAAATAAAACAATCATAATTTATTACCCAATTGATTTAACTCTAAGTTTTCCAAGTTTTTAATAATCCTTCTCTAAATGATTTCAATTGTAATTTATAGGAAAAAGTGTTAAATAATATATTTAAAATGAATCATATCCATAAAATCAATAAAATCCACAACTATAAGCTTCAAATATGATATAGATAATTATCAAAAATAGACAGACATTTATTTAGTATATATTTTCTTATCGATTGTTAAATAGTTATTACTTTAATAGTTACCCTATTGTCAAAAACAATTGTTAGAACTTTTTCCTTTAAATATTTAATAGAGCTTTTCGATGAAAAAGACATGTTATTAAACCTTTCATTGTTATATTGAAGAACAAAAAGAAAATTTCATTTTGATTGGCAGTGCATTCGATTGGTCGTACTGCTTTTATAGATAACCTCAATTTTCTTCATTTTCGTCTTTCTCTCTCTCTCTCTCTCTCTCTTTCTCGTTTTTTCTATCTCCCTCTCTCTATCTCTCTTTTTATGCACATAATTTAAATTCCATGCCAGTTTCATTTTGGTTAGCGACCAAGTTTTGTTTTACCATGCGACTCACATACAAAATGCGCCATAAACGAAAATGGCTGCCCCGTGACTCTATGTATGAGTGCGTACGTGTGTGTTTGTATGTGTCGGTGTGTGTGTGTGTGTGCGTCTGTTCGTATGAACTGTGGGTAACTGGAACTTCAATTCAATCAATTACGCGCTAATGCACTTCAAAGTGTAGTCCATTATACAAAACAATAACGTCAACATAATGCAACCGCTGACCGAATCACCGTCAAACGGGGAGAAAAAATAAAAAAGTATTTCTGCCCAAAGCTAGTGCGAAATGTTGGTCTTGTTGAGGACTTTCTACAAAAACTACTACATGCAAATATACACACACACACACACACTTACACTGTATATATGTACCTCTTTATACATGTATAGTATATTTTTGAATAGTTGTTTGTTATTCTTTTGGCCTGGCTTTTAACCCCGTGTTGTGTCGTGTCATGTTTAGATGCCAGATATTTGTTTGCGTGCGCTTGAGCTCAAATGTCAGCTGAGTTGGTGCGACTTAGGAGCAGTTGTAGTTCTAGAATAGAGAACAACAATCAGCTGACTACTGTCTGGTGACTGCTAGTTGCTTAACCCTTGTTACCTGTTTGAGCTCGGTGACCTTTAGTGCGTGACACTGTGTTCCAATTTAATTTTATTTCTTTTCTTTTTTTTTTCATGCAAATCCATTGAAAGTCAATTTCAGGCATGTTGACAAACATTTGTCAACGACCTCCTTGACACCAGGAACATTTTTTTTTTTTATTATTATTGGTAAGTGAGTTGATGGCTGGGTGGGGGGTGGAGGTCACATTGCTTACAAACTCGTATTGAATTACCCAATTAGAGATCATGCCTAAAAATCAATACGCTGGGTCTCATCTCACATTTTTCTCAACTATTTTTCATGCTTTTAAGATACTTCAAATAGAAGATGGAAAGGACTTGAAAGGTTATGTGAATATGGGTAAAAGGCAAAAGGAATGAAAAATAAAGCAAAGAAAAGTGAATAACAAAGCACAGCAAAGCAATGAGAATGGTCAAATAGAGTATGGCAAAAGGATGGTGATATAGCGGGGGGAGAGAAGAAAGTTGGCCAAGCCGTTGACAGCGTTTGAAAGGACTCACATGACTCAAGTTGACTCAACTTCTTTGCGTTCCTACATTTCGTTTCATTTCGTTTCGTTTCATTCTTTCAATTCTTTTCTTTTCTTTGCTTGCACAATGGTTGGTCCTATTCCCATGGCCCCTAACCCTTACTATACAAGCAGAGTGAGTGTGTGTGTGTGTGTATGAGTCTGTGTATGTGTGTTATGCCACAGGGATATCAAATTAACACTTGAAACGCAATGGGGCGAGTTGGTGTCGTAGACAGCCTTCAGCTTGTTACAAGCGAATCGAGCGTATGACTGAACAAATGTTTTTTGCTCTCTCTCTCTCCCTCTTTCGCCTAATCCCTTTTTTTGGAGAAAAAGGAAGGCTAAGGTTGGGGGCAGCATGGGTCCCAATGTCATCAGTTTGCTTTACAGTGCAAAACAATCTCTTAGATTGGCTTTGTCATTCTTCACCTACTTGTGCTTCATCTTCCACTTACATTTTCATTTTTGTTTCATTTCATTTCTCAGTCTCTGTTTCTGTTTCCATTTTTTGTTCTTTCGTTCTTACGTTCATTCGTTCGTTTGTTTCTTTTCAGGTTTTTAAAGACATTTTTAACACTTTGGCTTGACTTGGAGACTGAGATGGGCGTGGCATGTGGGCATATAATTGCCAGAGGGCTTCCTCTGCTTTCATTCGAGCGTCGCGTTCCGTTTGTTCGTTCGTTCATTCGTTTTGTTTGTGCAGCTGCCTGGGCTCGTTGCTTTTATTATTTATTTTCCTTCCTCTTGTTCGTTTTACTTCTTTTTTTTTTTTTTTCATTTTTCGGTGTAAAGTGGAAAGTTTCGGGCCCCAGCCCTGGCCTTGTGTCTGAACCCACCTACACCCATCCAGCCCAACCCAACCCATTGAGTTTGAGTATGTTGACTGAAGCTATTTTATGTGTGATTGTGTTTGTCTTTGCCACAAACAATGCCAACAAAGATGAGCGACAAGCGACAAGCTTATGTATTGGCCTGTCCGTGGATTGAACGAGAATAAGGACGGGGATGAATATGACAACAACTTTTGCTAACAACTTTGCCACATACAAGTCGTGAGTGAGTCACGTTGCCATCTCATGTGTCACATATGTCGCGGATTCTCTATAGGATATCGCCTACTTATGACCCAGAAGTTTATTTGTCATCAGAGAGATGTCTGTCTCACATCCTTTATCCCCTCCTGCAGCGATGTCTTGCATTAAAGCCAAAGTCTTATTTTTGTGGGCCTTCTTGGTGGCACTTAACGGCGTTCAAACAAGCCATTTAGGCATGACAGTTGGCAAAGAAAAAAAAGTATTACCACCTCCTCTACCATTCACTTCCACTTTCATGGCTCCCCACTCTTTCTCCACCAATATCATCAGCTTAAGTGTCTAGACTTTATTTCAGCGTGACTTCAGTTTGCTTTTGTATACTGTACATCCTCACACCTTGTCAATCAGTGCCCGGTTGACAGGGGGCATCAATCAAGCATGCCAATAATCAATCAATCAATCAAACCATCTGCTGCTGCTGTTCACCAACTGCAGGCCTTTGTCTTAAAAAAAAATGCGTATTGAAAAGGAAATTTCATTCGCACTTTTTGTTTCTTTGCGTTGTCTTTTAATCCAGAATGCCAATTTGATGATGGTTCTTTGCATGGATTTCCAGACATTGGGAAAGGAATGAAATCATCGCTCATCCAAGCTCATTAGCGTTTGTTTTCTCTTTGTCGCTTTTTTTTTTGTTTTTGTGTAGCTAGCAAACTCAGTAATTGCAATATTACATCATATTTCCAATCGATGTCATTGTCAGGTATTAAGAAAGACACCATCAGGTGATGATATCGAGAATCGAGCGCATCTAAGACTTAGTCAACAGAGTGATTCAAACCGACAAATGTCAAGCTCATGACAGGAACCATCCAGTTACTTGCATGGTTAAGAAGCAGATGGCAGAGAAAGAAAGAGGAAAATATATATATATATATATATAAATGTATATATAACAACAAAAAAATTCAACAACAACAACAACCACTCAAAGCTAAAAACAATGCAACATCGAGAATGACGACGACAACGACGACGACAACGACCTGACAACCCTGAGGTGCGTCCTGTCTGCTTCTACTGTTCTATTTCACTCTCCACTCGTGACTGACTGTCTGTCTGTCTGTCCGTCGTCTCTGTCGGTCTGTCTATCTGTCTGTTTCTCTGTTTGTTTGTTTGTCTGTTTGTCTGTTTGCTTGCGCCATTGAGTTTTCCATTTCATATTCAAGGACAAACACTGTAAAGCACAGCAGCCATGGCACTTGCCCCACCTAACGCCACTCAATGTCTCCCTAGAAATTCAGGTTTCTTGCTTTTGGCCCGCGGGGCCAGTGACTTGACTTAAGTCAACTTGGCGACTCTGTCAATTGCGCTATTAAAAATCATTTAATGTCTGACAAATAAGCAGCTGCAGGGCAGCATCTTTGGATAGACCCAAGTCAAGCTCATCACCTGCCACACCTCTGTACAATACACCTTCTGCTGTCCCATAGAATAAAGTGAAAGTCCTTATTTATATCGGTGGTGGGTGGCTACATTTTTTTTTTCCTCTTTCTTTGTCTTCCCTCTTTAAACAATTTTTCCAGTTATAAACTTTTTCTTTTGCTTTATGGCATTTTTTCCTTTGTTTTATTAGCGATTCGTTTTGTCGGAATTGCAAATCAACAATGATAATATTTTTCTTACGTTTGCAGAATAGAAATATGAAAATTAAAATGAGATTAAAACAATTTTTTTATGTTCATATTTTAAAAACACACACACACACATACAAGGGAAAAAATATGCGTGTGTGTGTCTTCAGTGCCCTCGGTAAGGACAAGAGAGACAATAAAAAAAAAAAACTTTAATAAAATATGCGACTATTTAAAGAAAAAGAAAGAAAAAAATTACAAAAAATAAGCAGGAAAAATACGATAGAAAGTAGAGAAAAGAAACGAAAAATGTTAAAGCAAACGAGCTACAATCAAAATACAATGCCAACTGGCCAGCTAGTGTTGGTGTAAAAGGGTGAGAAAGAGAAAGAGGGAGACAGAGTTAGAGACACACACACTTACGCACATGCATACATATTCTCTCGAAGAGATACATGGACAAACTCTGCCACGCTGTTGACTCAGCTGCGTTCCAAGTTAAATTTTCACATTGAAAGACAATGAATTTCTATATATAACTGTGTGTGTGTGCGTGTATACGTGGGTGTGTGTGTGTGTGTGGTTGGGTATGTGTGTGTACGTTGCGCTTTCTGTTACAAATTTCAAAACTAATTTCAATGTTTAGTTTACGCCAAGCACAGCGGCAACGGTAACGGGAAAGACAGCATCGGTCGCTGTAGGAGTGCTCCTCTTTGCGCTCATAAGTATGCTATGGAAATTTTATTTAAAGCAAGTATAAAAAAAATATTTTAAAATGATGGAACGAAGTTCACATACCCTGTCTCTCGGACAATTCACCCTAGTCTAGCAATGTGTAATGTTCCGATTATATATATGGGACTTATATTATATAGTCAACTGAATTCGTTCCGGGGGGAAATTGTTTAAAAGCATATAAAACTAATGAAAACTGAGCTTAAAAAACAAAAACTTTTAATACCAAATCTTTTTTTTTAAACTGAGCGTTGCTATAACTATATGATATAGTAATCCGATCGAATAGATATAGAATGCCTCCATGTAAAATTTCATCTCTTTAGAATGCTTTGATCCAAGCAAACTTCTTAATACATAAATATACCCTTTTTGACAAGGGTACGAAAATAACAACAAAAGTCTCTTGGAAATACGTTGATGCATTATATAGGGAAGGGGAAACGAAACGGAGAACGGGTGATAGAAACAAAAGGTGGCAAGTAGGATAATGAAGTGTCTGTTATTACTATTTTGTTAGAGCAATACACACACACACACATGAGATGATGATGTGTGTTGAGGTCTAGGGTTAAGTTAAAGGGATTCAAAATGGAATTCGTAATGGCAATCTGTGTGTGCGTGGGTGTATGTATGTGTGTTCATGTAACCCGTAAGCTGATGCGCAAAAAAAAGGTAAAACCTGATATCATATTAACTTTAAAAATAGTTTTCCAACTGATTAAATTAAACCATCGAAGCACCTTTAAGCCAAAAGCGTTAACAAAAGTTCATTCTAAAAATGGCTAAAAAAAAAGGAACCTGAGCACTTTTCAAAGTAATTGTAATGTTATACCAATATTAAACTGTTATACTACATGCTCAGCCAAGTGTTTAAGTATTCTTTTTTTTTTTTTTTTTGAGTCTACTTCTCTTTTTGGCTAAGTAGTAATACTTTAATTAAAATGAAAAAGCTTGTACAAAATGTAAACTTAAATTTAAATATTTTAAGTGTAATAACTAACTTGAAAATAGATTTAAAAACATATTAATTGAAGTGAATATATTTTATAAAATTTGTTTAAAATTAAATTGCCTGTGAAAATGTTTTAAACTCTTCTTTAAATAGTTATAGAAAAATTTATCTCAAAATATATTTTATAAATATGTAAAAATTTGCCATGTGCTTTTAAATTTTTCTATATTTAAGGATTTATATATATATAGTTTCTAGTTTTAATAAAATTTTATATATACGAAATCAATTTTGTTCTGCTTATTATTCACTTTTTTTATTGCTATCAAATGAAACCGTATTGATTGAATTAAATTGTATCCGAAGCCAACTAATTTAATTGGCCTTAGTTATTTTTAAGTTTTTTTATTTTTTACCAAACCCTCTTTCTATCTCTCTCTCTCTCTCAATCTGTTTCTACTTTTCTTTCTCTCTCTGGCTTTACCATTTCGTGTCAATTTGCTTTAAGTAGAAACGC
Organism: Drosophila neocordata; assembly: GCA_018903615.1. Classification (NCBI taxonomy): domain Eukaryota; kingdom Metazoa; phylum Arthropoda; class Insecta; order Diptera; family Drosophilidae; genus Drosophila; species Drosophila neocordata. Next base: position 3,332,066 of record JAEIGI010000015.1, read on the forward strand.
CTTAATATCTAATTCAATCTAACCCAGAAATAGAATATAATTATTGGGAATACAGGCCAGCCGCTATGTCAAATGGGGGAATGAGGCTGTAGCTGGAGCCGTAGCTGGATTTAATGGGGTTGAATATTGGAGACTAAATATAGATTTTGTAGACAGAAAAACATATATATATATATAAATATATATATATATAAAATAGACCGTTAAATTGCGCTTAAACCCCTTAAACTGTCACAATAGGCACGTAAATGCCACAAAACTTTAGCTGACTGACTGACTCTTCCACTGGTCCTTTCTTTCCTACAACTATTGATCCTTACGTCAGTCAACTGCTAATTACACATTATTGGTTATGCCAATGGCTATTGGTTAATACATATATTTGAGTTTTTTTTTTCATTAGAAAGTTTTCTTTTTTTATTTTTAAATGTCACTTGTGAACAATTTGTCCTTGTCCAACTATATATTTATAAACTGATATATATGTATGTATGTGTGTGCAATTGTTGGCATCACATGTGAATATATATGTATATATGTATATTGTCATTTCGTTGATTGTTTTACATTTTGCATTAGGCTGATCATTTATTTATTTGTTTATTTGTATGCCTCTCGTTTTATCCATGCAATTTGAAATTGAAATCATCTGCGGATTTTTTGTTTTCTTTTTTTTTATCACTTCCTTGCAATTTTATATACCCTAACAAAGGGAAATTTGTACCTTATATTATAAATTTTATTTTTAATCAATTTGATCAAGGAAAATTAAAAATTTTATCTTTTATTCCATTTTTAATTTAGTTTTTAAATTGAAGCTAAAGTATGTGCAATTTCCTAAGAATCTTGGAATCAACAAGGCCCTTGATCTATAAAGTAGTTAAACAAATTGAAGGAATATTTTTCACTTTATCGTAATTTGCAATTCCAGGAAAGGATTTTAGGTTTTTACAGGTATATTTTAGGGGCATTTTGGGGATATACAGAAAATTTTTAGTATATAGTTTTTCTTAATTTTATTTTAACTATTATTAGAGCAAAGTTTTGACAAGATATTTTTGTACATATCGTACAGTTTTCACAATGATACTTTTGGTCAGTTTCCTATTAAAGGCATCCAGTTCAAATTAACCTTGAAAAAAGCTGTCAAACAATCAACAATATATATCAAAACTCCAAAAAGAAGAAAAATCAAAAAAAAAGAATCAATAATTTTTGTTATAATGACGAGCAAAGTAATTGAGAGTATCTAAAATTTGTTAACAAATTGCAGCACTTTGTTGTTTGCATTTATTTCTATATGATTTAATTGGCCAGTTTAATGTCAGTAACAACAATAACAATAACAATTCCAATAATAATAATAATAATAGCAATAATAATGTTTTGCTAGTTAAACCTTTCAATTGTGAAATGCAGTTAAATGGCTTGGAAGAAGAAAAAAAAAATGAGAAAAATAATATCATATATACCTAGATACATACATATGTATGTATATAAGGTACATATATATATATATATATATATATATATATATATACATATATCTATGTAAGTACTCTTGTAAATATGTAAAAATTGTTGATGGGAACAAGGTTACACGGTTCTTCTTATAAGCATATTTTAATTAAATACCGAGGCCGAGGCTTAACAATTTTCGCACAGCTAAAGCGAAGATGGAATAATGGCGGAGCGAAAGAGAAACAGAGAGAGAGAGAGAGAAAGAAAGGGAGAGGGAGAGATATGGAGTGAAGAGCAAGTGAGATAGACGAGTATCATATTAATGCAGCTTAATTACGTGACATAATTTAGAAGAGATGCCAAACGGCGGCGACGACGACAACGACAACGACAGCGGCAACAGCAACAGCAAAAACAAAAAACGAGGACAACAGACAACAACAAGAATTTGCCATTGTTTACTGGCAACGTTCCCCATTTTCATGCTACCAAATGGCCCGGCATGTTGTTGCTGTTTTGCGGCATTGTTACTTCCTTTTATAGTACTACCTGGAGATGGAACTAGACCTGGAGCTGGAGCTAGAGCCTGGTTCCTTTTTTTTTTTGGTCTGTTTGAGTTATGGAGTAGCTCTCCCCCCCTTCTCTCACTCTATCCCTCTCTCTCCCTCTTTCTTCCTGGCCCTCTTTTCGTCTGTCTTTCTTTTTTTACCGTTCCTATTCCTTTCTCTGTCTCTGTGGCAGTTATGCTAAGCTCTGCAAATGAACATCATAAATAAATGAAATGGGATTGGTGAAATGATAGCATGGTATGTATGCCTATGTGTCAGTGTATGTGTGTGAATGTGAGTGTGTGTGTAAGTGTTGGAAAAAGAGTGTGAGATATTTGAGGTAGACAACGTTGCACGTGTCAGAAACAGCCTCAACGCAGCATGGGAACAAAAAAAAAAAAAAATAAAGGAAAAGAAATCAAAACCAGCAATGTTGCCTTAAAGAATAAACTAGTAAATTATACGACCTATTCTATACCCATTATATAGAAACTGAACTATAGAAAAACAATGAAAATTAAAATTAAATACACTGGGCTGAAATCAAATTGGAGTTAAGTTGTTGTTCTTAAGTTTGACAACTGTTATATGCTTAACAGAGGCTGAATTTATTTAACAGAGTTGCAAATATCATAGCGTTGCCACTTAACATAGAACAAATAATTAACTTATTGATATCAGAGGAACAGGAATCAAATAATAAAACATAATTTTTGGGTTTAAGTAAACAATAAAAGTTAAGAATATATAAATATAAAATATTTTATTTAAATGTTAAGAATTTCTTACCATTCTTACAGAGAAATAATGTCTTTTTAGTATCAAAATAAAATAAAAATAAAAAAATCTTTGATTGGTCATTAATTTTCATTAAAATATTTTTGAATATTGCCGCAATATTGGCCCAATATACTCTTTTGGTTGAATAAATTTTTTGGCATTGAATTGCGTACATGTTTAAATGTTGTTATGAATATGACAAATGTGTAGGTCAGGAGAAGGTGGGAATTGAACTGGGGCAAATATGGTTGATGTGCGTGTGTGTGTGTTTATGTGTGTTTGTGCTTGCGTGTGTGGGTGTTGGTGTGTCTTGGCAATCAGACGCTTGATACTCACTTTGCCAAAAAAAAAAAAAAACAGAACAAAAATAAAGAAGAAATAAAGTAAAAAGTAAAACAAAAGCAAAAAAACAAACAAAATGATTCCGCTCTTTCCCCCCACATACTACTAACCTCCTATATAGCACGCCCACGTATTGTCTATCGCTTGTAGAACAACTTCCGCTAATAGAAGATCCCCTTCCGTTTCCGCTTGTCTTGTCCCTTTCTTACTTTCTCACTCTTTAAAATTGAGTTAAGTGTTTGATGGCTTTCGTTTTTTGTTCTAATCGAAACGCAATGACTGACAGATCGAACAGAAATATGTATATATGATATAGCTAAAAGAGAAAATTTTGTATATATATATATTTTTTTCTTAGTGTATGTAATATTATTTATTATCTGCAATATATGTATATGGGTGTGGGTGTGTATATGTATGATAAAAGTCGTAAGATATTTTTATTCACAATTTTAATAATGCGCGATTTCGTTGATTATGGGCCATTGTCAGCTTATCAACAGAAATGGCAGCAACAGCAGCAGCAACAACATGAGATGTTTCTTGGCAGGTGGCCAGGGTTACCAGGGTGTTGAGGCAATCAAGTAAATTACGTGAATTTACAACTTGTCGAGGTCACATCTCCCATTCACTCTTGCCATTTACTTGCTCTCTATCCCCCAACTCTCTGGCACTGTCTCTCCCTACCTCTCTATCCTGTTTCTCACTTGGTCGCTGCTTGTTTGCTTTCATTATTCGGTAAATATATATATATATATATATATATATGTATTTATATAGTATATATATATTATATTTGTTATTGTTGTTGCTGTTTATTTGTTTGATTGCGTTTCGCAAAATTGGCCTGGCCCTCTCACTCATAAAATTGATAGGCAAAGCGGCAAGTGCGTAGGCGTGTCACTTCTGTGGGTGTCCTGTGCCGGAATGGCGCTAAACCCCTTTCCCATCATTTTAATGCTGCATGCAGCAAAGCCATAAAACTGATGTCCTATTAAATTATTGAGCATAAATTTCACAAGCAAAACCAAAAAAGAAAAAAAAAGCACCAAACCAAGAAACAAAGTCAGAAAAAATGCTTGTAAGATGACAAAAAACGAGTCCAACATATCCAAAAATAAATAATATATAATAAATGACAGTCGATAAAAAAAAAGAAGAAGAAGAAGGAAAATGCCACAATTCTACAAACAACATATATATACATATACATACATATTTATGTGTGTATATTGAGTAGTTATTGTGGGGGCAAAACAACAACAAACAGGACATGGCCATAATAAAGCGATTCATTTGCGAGATTTCTTGTCTCATTCGCTCCCATCACGTCATATATAAACATTTTTTATGATGTGTCCAGGCTAAAGAACAAAAAATGAATAAACTGTAAAAACAAATATAAAAAAAAACAAGAATACCCACACAGAAATAATGTAACGTGAAATTCAGCAATATATCAGACTAAAGAATTACACTACAAAAAAATTAAAACTTATTTGTTTTATATTTACATATGTCGGTTCCAATCCCAAAGAGTTGCTTGTGTAAGATCACAAGCTGGCAACCCAGAACTTCGATAAAACGATAAACAAATATCTAACATGCGAGACCAAGCGTTGCCACTAAACCTGTTATATACAATAAAGACAATATCATAGTTGAAGTGAACTAATTAGAACAAACATTTTTGATTCCTAACTTCATTTATACTGTTATTATTCATCAAGCAACAACTTTTATTGTTCCTTTCTCCCAAATCTTCCAAAAGTGTGTTAAATAATAAATTATATATATTTAAATATGAAAAACCCTTTGTTATAGGGTATATTTATAACTGAAAACTCTATTAAATTGTTAAATTTCTTTCCCATACAACTCAGTCCCAAACAACAAAAGAATCATTTACAGTTCTTTCATTGATCACTTGATTCAAACTTTCTGTTTAAATATTTAATGAAATGAATTTGTTTTTCATATAGATAAAATGATTACAAAACGTTTGCAATAGTTAATTATACTCTTTAATTTGCAGTGTGTGTTGCAACCAACCGAGGAACAAACCATTGAAACCAATATTTGAATGATGTTCAAACAACAACATGACTGAGAGGCATCTAGAGTATAGGCAAGCGGCAAGAGGATATTATAAAAACGTTATTGCTTTTCATTACGCAGAAAAATGTCAAAGTTTAATCAAAAAAAAAAAAAAAAAACAACAATCAAAAGCAAAAGAGAAAAAAAAAATGCAGAAACACCCAAAATATAAAAAAATTTGTAAAGCGGTAACAAACAATTTGATTTCACTGTATAATGTTGAGCTTAATAAGACCTAAGGTAAAAAGTACAAGCTTAACTCTTCATATCAAAGTGTACAACCCAACTCTTAGATCTAAAAATTTCACAATATTCCAAGTGTAGAAATACTAAAAAAGTTTTAAAAAAAACTTAAGAAACTATAGCGATTAACCTTGGCTTAAATCTGTGATTTCTAAAAGTTAAAAACTTATCTATAAGTCCAATATTTATATATTTGGAAATGAAAGACATTTTCTTAGCTTAAATGTGGCATTTAAGCAAAACTTCTACACTTACCCCGCCCCTTCTTCACCAGCCTACTTCCTAGCAACAACTTTGACATCAACTCAACTCATTAGGCAAAATCAAAGCCAAGACAAAAAGCAACCAAAATCAAGAAAAACAAAAAACAAAAAAGGAGCAAAGCAAAAACTATATAAGCCAAGTAGCTTGACAGCAGCCTTCAAATATGCCAAAAAAAAAAAAATGGGAAAAGAAAAAGTATAGAAAATTTTAGTTTGTCGGTTCTTACTTTTTCTTGTGGTTTGGGCTAATAGAAAAAAATTTGTCGCATTGCATGGCAAAGTTATTGGTAAAATGTGGCATCTGAGGGGGGGGACAGGAACCAAAAAAAAAAAACCAAAACAAATATGGACAGAGAACTAGAGGACACGGAAAAATGGTTGAGAGTAGAACACAAGTTAGGGGGAAAAGAGGCCTCAAACTGTCAAAAAAAAGAAAAAAGGTAAAAAGAAATGGTTAGCTGTGATGAGAGATGGGAAAGGTGGGCCAACTACTAATGGACAACTTTACATGTGTGTACAACAACAAGAGAAGAACAAGAACAACAATAGTAACCAACAAGTTGGCCCAACACACACACATACACATATACTCATACATTCATACATATATGCATGCATATACCTTGCCAAATAAAACCGAAACCTTTAAAACCATTTAACGTTAACTTTCAAAACCAGGCTAAGCAAATATGTGAATTGTCGTACTAGAGTGTGAGTGTGTTGGTATGTTGTGTGTGTGTGTGTGAGTGTGTGTGGGCAAAGTTTTTAAAGTGTCAAAAAGTTTTGGCAACGTCACCCAGCATCATCAACAGCGCCACTTTCAGTAAGAGAACGAGACTGTAACAGAAAGAGATGGCCAGAGAGACAGAGAGAAAAACAAGGACCAGAACAACACTGGAGCCCATGTCCAGCATGTCGCAGTTTTGCATTTTAGCCCCTGGTCAAATATACATGCATCACTTCTATCTATCCTACCTATACCTATATCTTTACCTTTATGCCTGCCTCTCTGCCCTTTATATTTTCTCTCTCCTCCCTTTCTTCTCTCACTTTGGTTACCTTGGTGAGTGGACAGCTTCCATTTCTGGCCACAAATAGTTGCGGCCATAACTTTTAAATAGATTTGGAATCTGTTTCGGATTTTCGTCGTTGTCTACTTTTGCTTAGTGTTGGTTGTTGGTTTTTCAATTTCTCTTTACTTTTTTTGTGTGTTTTTTTTTAAATGAAACTTTCATTTATTTATAGTTCTTTTAGAAATGGAACACCATGAGAATTATACTTAATTAGTTAACGAAAAATATTTTTAAAATACATAAAACACAGTTGAATATGTTTAACAATTTATGGAAAATTTTGACAAATTTTATTTGAATTGAAGTCAAGAGAAATGGCCAAAGGATAAACATTTTTCAAGTGCATCAATCAAAATGGAGAGGGGGCAGTGGGGACTAAGAGTGCCATGATTTATGCAACACAACTACAACAATAAATCCATTTTTTTATATGTATATATATATACATATATATTTTTTTTGGCATTGCCCCACAAATGGCATGTTAAATGAGCTGTGCAACCAGAGACCAAGGCAACTGAAGAAGACAAAGCAGATGCCTTACTAAGATGATGATGATGATCAAGATGATTAAGATGATGAGAATGTGAATGCGAATGCGAATTCGAATACGGATGTGGATGAGGCAGCCGGAAGTAAACGCAATGCTGCGCTTCCGGTTGCCTTACTTAGGCTTTGAGAAAAAAAAAAAGAAACCAACGAGAAACCTCGACTTGAAACCCCTTTTTTTATCCTACTTCCCTTCTCTTTCATCCATTTGCTTTTTGGCTGAAAGTGACAGCACAACAATAACAACAACACACAGAAAGAATGAGCAAAAAAAAGGGAAGCAAAAGCAAAAGAAAACCGCACAGCTTTTGGCAGCCTTTGGCCAAAGTCCGTTTGTCCCATTAACCGCAAACAGAATATAATAAGGAGCGTGGGCGTGGCAAAAAATAATAAAAAGGTATATTCGTGCCTATGACAGCCTTTAATGCCGTTGCTATCTTGGCATCTAACTCAAAAGCTTATTAAACCTCATCAACAATTTGGCCATTTCGATAATCATATTTAATATTTCCAATCATGATCTAGGTTACAGCAAAAGGATATCTTTTTTTCTTTACCCTTTCTTTCTTGTAGTCTTATTTAAAAAGATAAATCTATAGAAATTCTATTATAAAATTAACCAATTAGGTTAAAGGGTCAGAAGAGATAAAATAATTACAATGTTATAAACGCTTTAAATATAAATAATATGAACACAATCTGGCAACGCTGTAACTAAGGCAATCAAATGAGTTAAGATGGCAAAGAAAAGATATTTACATTGAGATCTTTTTCAAATACTTTTTATAAAACCATTTAAATTTTTACTCAAAGATTTGTTGAGTATAAAAAATATATTAATAAATGATATTTTATAAATTATTAAATTAAAAATAAATAAAATTATATTCTTTATAAACACTTTTATTATTCTTAGAGTAACTTTTGGAATAATAATAAATTTCTAAAAAAAAATATATTTGGTTTTATGTTTACACTTTTTCTTAAACGATTTAAAACTTCTTGAACTTTACCTTCTATATTTTAAAATTATTGAAAATTAATTACTAAAAAGAATTAAAATAATATTTAAGTATTTCAAGAATGTAAAAAGTATTAATTATTTACACATTTATTAAATTTTCCAAAGCATTTTATTTATAGTAAATTATATCCTTATAAACATTAATAAATCCTTGAACAACCGATTTCTATAAGGAATACATGACTATATGATATACGAAAAATTTACTTGTTTTGGGGATTTTTAATCTGCTTTGTCTGTCGATTTTGGTTGAATTGCATGTAGCCGTTTTACGGCTTAGTAAAATGTTTAATAATTAACTGACTTGGCATCGTTGTACCTAGATAAGCTAGCTATGTATGTATATATATATCTCTGTCTCTCTCTCTCTCTCTCTGTCTGTTACTTCCTCCCTCCCTGTTGGACTGGCCAATTAGCACACATGAACCAAGAGACGGTCTTTGGCTTCAGTTTCGGTTTTTGGTTTTGGCTTTTGGTATGCGGCGCATTAAATTTGCATGAAGCCCAAAAGAAATATTTCAATATAAGCCGAAACAAAACCAAAATGAAAACAACAAATATTTTCTTTTTTGTTTTTGTTGCATTTAAATAACAATTCGAATATGAAATACTCTATAAAACAAGAGCATAATATTTGAAAATAAAAATTTTGCAATCTTTTAAAGAAACGAGTCCAAGTAAATGGACAACATTTGTATCCTTTAACAAAGATAGGATATACCCAATGTAGTCCTTTGATTAAAGGGTATAAAAACCAACTGCTGGACGCCATTGTTGACCTCTTCCATCGAGGCTAGGCGGTAGTGAAGAGAGTGGTATACTACCATGGGACAGACCTAGGCTAGAAAACATTAATAAACCGGACTGGCGACAATTTCAACAAATTTAGCCCATAGTGCGAGCACTTTAGATTGTTATTATTACTGGTTTTGTGCTCCGTCAGCGGAACAAACATTTCCGCTGGCACAGCATACACAAACACATACACACACACACATAAACAAACAAATACATATGTATATACATCACTCAACACACACACACACACACACAAACACACATGAAGTGAACGCTTAACCCTCATCAGGCTTTACACCTTTCCGCACAGTCAGTCAGAATATTTAAAAAAATTCTTTCTAAATTATTTATTGGGTCTCTCTTTACCTTTTATTTTATTTATTTTTGTTTTGTTAACAAATTTTAGCGTAAAGCAAAAAGCGAAAAAAAAGAACACCATCAGAAGCTGTCACACTGCTTGGTTTTAGATGGTCCAAAAAATGTTAAGGGTATTAGCGAAAATTATAAAAATAATGGCCAAACTGGAGACAAAGAGCAGAGAGAAAGTAAAGATGTCGATTGGAATAATGAGAGAAAGTGAGTTAACCAAAATGGGAGTTGGCCATAACTGAGCTGTAGACGGAATCATCATGGCAGGCATAAATCTGTGCACAATGCCAAAGGCACTCTAGCCTGATGACTGCCTTTTGTTGGCTCTCTCTCTCTCTCTCTCTCTTTTCACTTTCTATCTCTTTCACTGTCTTCCTGTATGTCTCTGTTTTCTATTCTCTGTTTTGCTTTCATCTTCTTTTTAGATGTTACATGAGTGTGTGAGTGTGTACGTGTGAGTATGTGGCCACAACAAAATTTATTTGTATTGTTGGCCAACATCGTTTATTTTTATGCCGCTTTAGGACATAAGCAACAATATTCATCATTATCATCATCATTATTATCATTTTTATCATTATCTTCATTATCATCAATGAGAATATAAATGCACTTGAAGAAAAACATGTTTACATAAAGCATACACGAAAAGAAATCAGTTGTAGTTCCAAACTAAATACAAATTTTATATAGACTTAAAATTATAAATCAAGTCTTTGAATTCATTCAAACAATAAAAAGAAATATTTATATATATAATTAATACAAAATATAAATAAATTTTTGCATTAAATAAATTTTTGTTGCTTTTTGAAATTTTCTTTTAATATATATTTTAATTTGAATAATTTTTTTTTATTTTCCCATAATTTTTTCTCTTTATTTCAGAATTTTTTTAAGTTTTTTCTAATTCTTTCCAGTTTTTTAAATATTTTAATACTGAAATTAAAAAATAAACTTTGCGCTTATTTTTTTTATTATTTTATTATTTGATTTATTAATTTTTTTTTCATACTAGCTAAACTATTTACCATGAAATTTTTTGTTTAATTTTTAGTACGAAATTTAATTTTTCTTTTTTTTTTGTAACTTTTTCTTTTTGGTATTACGAGGATTTCTCTTTTATATTCCATTTCAACGAATAAAAAAAAACAAAAGAGTACATTAAAACAATTTGCTTTCTACTAAATGGTACAACAATTGGAGGACATACTGTAGACATTTATAAGTTTACTTTAGCACGCAACATTTTTCACTTTGTTGAGCTCTTGCCTCAGTTTTTCTTCTTTTTTTTTTTCTTCTAGCTAGGATATGGCGGTATGTGAATCTCATTTCCTATATATTTACCCTGTCCCCCCGTGTTTTCTCGGTCTATGCTTCTTGGCCCATTGCTCGGTGCAATTGTTTTTGGTCAATGCGTCAGTTTTACGGCTCGTAATGCTTGTAATTGATTGTTAATGCCGCACTTAACCCAGACTCCAGCTGAGCAATGGACGGACTCTACCGACTCTACGGACTTCACGGATTCATTCTCTGTATATATTGTGGCTGGCCTCAGACTTTTCTGGAAAGGGGAGTAGTAAGGGGAGGGGCGGATGGTATAAGAGGTCGAGGTTATGAATATCTTGGCCTCATGCTGTGTGCGTGCATTGGCCTATTTAATATTTAAAGACGGCAATTGCGTGTTAAAGCAATGATAGAGAGTGTGAGAGAGAGAGAGAGAGGGAAAGAGTGAGCGGGAGAGAAAAAGAATAAAGTAGAAAGAGATGTAGATTTTAGCCAAATGTGGCAGGTTTTTCTTCTCGCCCCCAATACTACACACGTTTTTGGTTTGTGATAAACATACAACATACAAGCTGGCTAAATCCTTGGCCAGGATAAGCCACGAAGGGTTGAATTTGCTGTGTGGTATGTAACTGTATATATATATATGTGTATGTGTACGTTTGTATGTATGTGGCATCCACAAACGGAAACGTTAATGCCGGCAATATAATAAAGGATAATGCAGCAGGAATTGCAGCCTCCTTTTTACCATCCACTATAGCATTCCTTGCAGCACTAAAAAGTCGAGGCACAGGAATGACAATAAACAAAAATGCCAAAAATGGATAACGAGACAAAGAGACAGAGATATAGTGAGTAAGCGAGAGAGAGAGAGAGAGAGAGAGAGAGAGAGAGAGGGAGAGAGAGAAATGCACATATTTGAGGAACAGAGAGAGAAAGCCAGCGAAAAAGTGGAAAAGAAAGTGTTGTAAAAGAGTTGGCAAGAAACGGCAATCGGAATGACAGAAATGTTGTTCTTTTTCATTTTGGATGACTTTGGCTTCTCTTCCACCACACATACCCTTCACTGCCCTTTTGCCCCCTATCCTTCTATGCTTTTCATTTCTTTTCGCTTTGCATATTCCGTTTATTGAAATCGCAACATGGCAACAAATATGGCAACAATTTCTTATAGCATACTTTTTTTTCCCTTCCCCTCAACATCAGCAACCGATTAGAGTAGCAGCAGCAGCATCAGCAACAACAACAACAACAACAACAACAACAATCATTAAATAAGCAAGATAACAATAATAATGAAAAATAAATACATTATATAAATTGAATGTTTAATTATTGGAAATTGATTGATACATTAATAGAAAGAATAAATGTTGGTAATAAATTATGAAAGATGGCCAACATAAATATTAAAATTATATATAGAAAAAAAGTAACTTAAATGATAAGCAATATAAAATTAAATTGATTGTTCAAATTATTATTTATATTTCTATAATATCGATTAAAGTGACTCACTGCCAAACAAAAGATTTGATTTCTTTATATAAAATCGATCAGACGATCGCAAAGAAAAGACTTCTTACTACAGTTAAACCTTTTTTTGGAATATTTCAAATTGAAAAATTGAAATTTATCAATATTAAATTTATTTAACCCAAGTATTAGCATCAACTGTGTTATTATTTTCTATTATTTTATTAATATTAAAAAAATAATTTAAATAATCAATAATTATAAAATCAGCTTTATTAATAAAAAAAAAGGAGTGGCCACTTCTTTCCATTTTTGATTCCCTAATATAATAAAAGGATTAACCAAAAAAAAACTAAAATATTTTGTAATTTTATTTTTATTATATTTGCATATAAAAATATGGCTAATTGAAATATTCAATTGATTAACTAGGGACAAAAAAATGAAATCACTTCAGTCAATTGCATTTTTTTCCATTTTGGCAACCGCAAAATTTATCTTAATATGTGAAGCAAAAAAAAATAAAACTATTTGCCATAAAAAAGACAAAACAAAAAAAACTAGAAGGATGGGCCATGCCGAAGTTTAAATACCTTTACAAACTATTTATTAAAAAAATTTTTTTGTTTGATCCGATTATTCCTATGAAAGCTATATCATATAGTCCGCCGATTCTAGTGAAAACTCAGTAAACAGATTTTTATATACACCAAACTTACATATACCAAATTTGGTAAGAATCGATCTAAAAATATGCAAGTTATTCATCTAAAACTATTTTTCTGGCCGATCGTTCCTATGGGAGCTATGTATATGATATAGTCAACCGATTTTGATGAAACTTGGTGGATATGTTAAGAAGTATATAAAACTCACAAATACCGCCTTTTGTGATATTTAATTGAAACAGATTATTTTAGCTTATTCACGACCGATCGTTTCTATGGGAGCTATATGATATAGTCATCCGATCGATATGATTCCGAGATATACAATGCCTGCAGCAAAAAGAAGCCTAGGTGCGTTGATCCAGACAGACGGAAGGACGAACAGTCGGACATGGCTATATCAACTCAGCTCAACATGCTGATCAAGAATATATATACTTTATATAGTCGGAGATGCTTCCTTCTATGCGTTGCAAACTTCTGACCAAAATTAATATACCTTTTTTGCAAAGGTATAAATATTATGTTGCAACTCCGACTTGGTTATACCCTCTACCATATCCTATCAAGGCATCAGTACACTAGATCAACAATCGGTTAAAGGTTAAGGTTTCCATATTTATTATTTACCAATTCAAAAGAGGGCATAAAATATCGACTTGTCCACTGAGGATCATCAATAGGATATATACAAAAGTATATTCTGCCTTTTACATATATTTTACCAATTTTAATATACTTTATTTTCCCATGCTTAGAGTATATAAGAGTATATAAAGAGAAATCAAAAACACATAAAAACAAATTAAAATCAAATAAAATAAATTTTGCCACAGTTTGCCCTTCAATTTTAGTATCTATAGATTCACTTAAACAATATTCATGGCCACTTTCAATCTTTTGGCTAAAAAATTAATTCATGCTAAGTTAAGTTAAAAATATATTCGATTTCGATTTGCTGTCCCAGTAACAAATAAATGACAATGCCAGGGGGCAAGGAGAAGAGGCGAATTCAAAGAACTAAGGGAAATGAAATAACTAAAGAAGAGAAATTGTTTTTGTATCTAAAAGATAGATATGTTTTAAAGTAACTAGGCAGTGACAGGCCAACTGGCAATGAAGTGGGTAGAGAGGGGGTTAGAGGTTAAAGAAAAGAGCGGTTGGGCGTTTGCAAAATGAAATAAAATGAAACAAAACGTTTAAAGAAACGAAAGAGTAAGAAGACAAAAAAAAAACCAAAAAGGGAAAAGCTACAAAAAAAGAAAAATAAAGGAGAGAAAAAAACAAAAGTTGTGACATTTTTTTTTATACTCTTTGATTTGGCAATCAAATGATACAAAATAAAAAAAATATATATATATATTATATGCACATATATTATAAATATATATAGTATATATATATATATTTGACTTATTTGAAATCGATTTTTAAAAGATTTGAAAAGGACAAGTTTTGCTTTATATTTATGTATATACAAAATATATTTCTTTATATAAAAATATAAATACGACTCTATCTATAATATATCTAATCTATATATATATCTATAATTTCAGAGATTTACTGTAACTGTAGTCTATATAAATATACCCCTTTTTTTTAGGGTATAAGACTAAAATTCTTCTCATGCTGCAAACGAAATTGAAAATGAACAAGCAAAGTGAACATGGCCACGGACACGGACATGGACACGAACACCGACATGAACATAGACATAGTGCATAGAGTATACAGTATACTATACATATATATATATTTGTATCTATATATGTGCATGTGGGGGTAGTGTTTATCTGTATACGTTTGTATTTTATATGTGTGAGTGGAGAATGTTGGCAAACAACGCCAAGTGGTAAGGTGTCCTTTCAATGCTTTTTTTCTGTTTGTGTGTTTTTTTTTTTTTTATATTGTTGTAAAATGGGTTAGATTCATTTTAGCCAGCAGCCAGCATTGAAGTAATAATTTTTAATATATAGTTAAAGGATATATATAAATATATATATTATGGATTCTTCCCAATGGAACCAAATGTTGATAAGTCTTATTATAGTTTTAAATATGGATTTTAAATTTTAAGCATTTGTAGAATCGAGTTACTATATAGAATAGATATATAGTTAATCACAATTACATATTGTTAGGGTATAGCAAAAGTGTTGTTATTAAACTTTTTCTAAGATTCTCTTTTACTGTTTTTCTACTTTTCTTTTCTGGTACTGTCTTGAAGAGTTGAAGAGTTGCCTTGTAATGAGATGGTGTAAGACCATAGACAGAGACTTAAAAAGAGAAAGTGTAAAGTGAGAATAAGAGAGAAAAAGAAAATGTGCAAGGGGTTAGAATATAGATAAAGGAATAGTGGGGAGAGAGGGGGGCACTGATGAGCTTCGTCTTAACTAACCAAAATGCATGAAACAATTTAGTCCATTGGGGCAGTTGAAATCGCTTAAAAGCAAATTGCGCTGAAAAGCAATCAGCGCATAAGTGCAATACAAATACAAACAAGTTTATTGCTTTCTTTCTTTCATTTCATTTCATTCCATTTCATTCGTTTCTATCTTTCTTTCTACACACACACACACACACACTAACACACATACATACATCTATCTCTAGCAGAGTTGAATGACAATGGAGCAGAAAAACAAAAAAAAAATTAAATGACTTGAATGATTGATGAATATTGAAAAAACAAATCAGGTACAAAATTATGTTATCATTCTCAAATCTCAAACAAAATGAATGTCCTTGAATATGTAAGTAACAAAAAAAAGTAGATGAAACGGACACAATTGATATATATATATATATATATATATATATATATATATATATATATATATATATATATATTCAATGAAATGTAAGAACAAACTCATTCAACTAAACATTTCTACAATGAAAATAAAAGAAAATTTTCCAACATATTCTTTTTTATAAAAAAAATTTCAATTGTTAAGCAAATTGCAAACAATTAATTTCAATTGATAATCAAATGGATTATTTTGTAACAATTTTATGTAATTGAAATTGTTCAGTTTTATTATGAAAGTGATAATTAGAAATGCCATTTCAATCTGGCTTATCAGACAACACAAAAAAATAGAAAATAAACCGCTTAATTCACTTGGCCAATTTTCCAATTGAACAATTTGATTAACTTGACTCAAGTGTCAGTATTTTTGATGAATACAAAAAACAACAACAAAAAAGAAGACAAGTATCATTTATTAAGCTATCACATATCACTTTCATTCGCTCGCTTAAATTTTTATAACAGATGTATATATTTATATATATATATATATATAAATCTTTTTGGGATCTTTTATATCCACAGCCACAGTCATAATCGCCAGCAATCACAATTCAGATTGTAAGATACAACAAAAAAAAACACTCACATGCACACATACAAAAAGAAGTATTAAGCCAGATAAAAAAAAAGGAAATAAACTGTCGACACCTGCCCTGACTAACATACAAATACAGATACATATATATATATATATGTATGAGTGATTACCAAGTTTGGCATTACAATGCACAATATACAAGTGCGTAGAGAACTTTGGCCATATAAGTCTGGTTTGAAAGGTAAGGGAGACAGACAGACAGTTATTACCCATATGGCCATTTCCACTCGACAAACGAAATACGGCCAACACATTTAGCGGCATAATGGAGCTTTTTATGGCATTTACAATATAAGCAAAAGCCAAACAGACAAAACCAAAATGCCATACAGACAGTCAGTCAGTCAGAGATGGTAACAAGGTTAACCAGACCGACAGACTTGTACAGTTAAAAACATATACCAACTGTCGGTGTAGATTGTGGCCAGGTTAAGGTGCTGTTACCATTTGTACTACAAAATAAATAAACTCAACTAGCATTAAAACTGTTTTACACAGATACCAAAAACAACTCTCTCTCTCTCTCTCTCTCTCTCTTTCTCTCTCTTTCTCTCTCTTTCTCTCTCTCTCTCTCTCTGTGGTTATATCTGATGAAATATCAGTATCAAAAAATAAAGCGCTACCTTTTAAGCCACCATTCTACCATATGACCACAATATCATCTGATTTCATACAGAATTTTATAACAAAAAGCTTAACAAAGAGAAAAAGATTTTTTCATCAATTTGCTGGCCAAAATGTGAAAAACAACAAAAAAAAAATATTTAATGGCAGAACAAGTTAACTTTTGTAGAAGAATCTAAAGGAACCCATTTGTTCCCATTTCTCCCAGTCAGACAAAGTAAATTGATTGGTAGGAACCAAACCAGGTCCAAGTAAAATGGCTTTAGCGAAGCTTTTCTATGATTTCTAAATTCCTTAAAATTTGTTCATTATCTAAAGACAGATTACATATATATATATATATATAATTATTAATTTAATTATAAAGTAATAAAATAAAAAGTAACTTTGTGTTTAGTTAACATAAATTTTATTTTAGTAAAATCTTTACTTAACTAAATATAAATAGAATATCATTTTTATAACGGTTTATCTGCACTTGTATTGGTTAATGGTAAAAGTATTTATTGTTAATTTCAATAATAAAGTTTAAAAAATTATTTCTGCTACTTTTTAAAACCAAATTCCTTTCTATAAAGAGTCAAAATTTAAATATTTTGAATTGTTTGCAGTTTTGCAGAATTCTTAGATCTAACAGGCGAATGGTTATATGATTCTCTATCTCTTAATATTTTGGTAACTTTTGCTCAACAATCAGACAAATAAAATGTGCAAAAAAATAAAGAAGAAGAAGAGGAAGAAGAAGCGAATGAGCAGCGTAACAAGAATTTGATGCCACAGCTCGCGATTGCCATTTATTTTTATTGCCGCACTTACCTGCTACTTAGCGCCTGCCTTTTTCTTTGCCATGCCCATACGTATTGGGCGTGGCCTTGGGGGCGGGAGTTTATTCTTTATTTTTTTCTTTTTTTGTAAGGCAAGGATCTAGGCGTAGGCGTAGGTGAAGGCGTAACGTCAACGCGCGCTTGAAAAGTTTCAAGTTTTGAGTTTGAGTTTTGACTTTAGCGAATTTGCGATTCTATATATATATATATATATATATATATATATATATATAAGTGTGTGGGTTAGCTGTATGTGTGGCACTGGCACTTTAATCAGGCAATGCCAGCTGCTGCTGCTACTGCTACTGCTACTGTTATCCTGTATAGGGTGGATAAGGATAAGGATGATACCCCAGAACAAGCCTAAAGCTAACCAGTCTAAGCATAGGCTGATGAGCAGGTGTTGCAGCTGTTGTAAATGGTTTAAAGAGAATGGGATGTTTAAGCATAACAGTATGAAATTGTTGCTGTTGTTGTTGTTGTTGTTGTTATTGTTGTAGTAGCATGGGGGCAACGTAACACACCTTCGGGACCATAAAGTCTTCTTGCATATTTATATGCCTCTGCCGCGATATCTATGCGTATGCGTATCATTTGGCCCACTCTCACAACTCTAGTTAGATGTTAGAACTTTTATGGCCAGTGAAATTGTATCTTATATCGATCTACATACATTTATATAGGTACATATATATATACAATATATATTTATATGCTATTCTATTCCTTTTACTTTTCTTTTGCTAACATTTGCACTCCATTTGAGGGATATACAAAAAGTCATCTATTCAACATATTTCGTCAGATGCCTCGCATTTATTTCACATTTTTTGTATTTTATTGCTCAAAATTGAAGGCGGACTTTATGGCCCCTGACTGGATTTTTTCTCTTTCGTATCGTTTCTGTTTTATTTTTGCTTTTGGCATAAACCAAACGAATTTATGCATATACAATATACACCAAATAAAAGCATATATTTGTACATAGATATATATATATATATCCGTATCTATATGCTATCTGTCTGTATGTCGACGTGACAAAAGTCTCTGCCAGCATATAAAATATATCGAGAAATATATATATATATATATATAAAATGAAAGAAAAAGCGCAAAAACCCCGGGAGCAAAAGTTTTTAATTTGCTTAGACGCGACCAAAAGTCTGGGCCTACTCCCCATGGATCTGACTCTGGCTAGAATTCAGTCTGACTTGGAGGCCTCGAAAACCAGATTAAATTATCACAAATTTTTTCTTTCTTTTTTTTATTTTCCCTTTTTTTTTGCTTTGTGGCCTGCTGTCGTTGATTCGATGAAATACAACAGCAACAACAAGAACAAAGTTCGAATAAATTCATTGAAAGTTGTTGCCTCAAAATCGGATTTGCCTTCAATTTTATAGAAAGTAGCCATAAACAGAAAAAAAACCAAAAAAAGAAAAACCAAACAAAACAAGAAAATGGTAAAAAGAAAAAGTTGCTGTGCGTGTGCTATTTTTTTTTTTTTTTTTTTTAGCCCTTAAGGCTCCCAGGTGGGTCTAGAAATTTTTGAACAGTTGAAAAACAGTTGAATGAATATTTTCAGCAGTTGTCCTTACTCCTACACCATTCTGTCACTTTAAATGATTCGTTTTCAATTTACATTATAACTCAACTATATTATAAATTTGTTATATATAGACTTGTCTATATATAATTTCATTATATTGAATTTATCATTTTTGCTTGTTGAATATTTTTGCCCTTAGGAACAACAAAATTGTTGGCCCTGGTCAGGCATTTGATATGCTCAAACATTCACTTGCTGGTACACACTTACCCGCAACAAACACTGGCACTCACACACTCACTCTCACACACACACACACTCAGTACAGTACTTAATTAAATGTATTTAATGAGATTATTATAAGATTGAGCTTAGCTCTGAAATGTATGCTACACACTTTGAGTTTAGATCGCTTCCTTTGCCACGTTGATGTCTTCTTGCTGCAATTGATGGTCGTTGCACTGTTGACTGTAGCGGCAATTGCTGTGCAACAACAACAACAACAATAATTTTGTAAACACTTTTTTGCCCTTTCTCATTGTTGTTTACATTTCACTTCTTTTGCTTTCGGCTTTCGATTTGATTTTTATTTTGTAATATTTTTTACTTTCTTTCTTTCTTTTTCGTTTTGTTTTGCCCAAAACAAAGAACAAACAAACAAACAACAATAACAACAACAACAACAACAAAAAAAATTTATATATTTTTCAAGTTAACAACAAACACGAGAAAAGATGGCAAACAGCGTATGGGCAAGAACTATGCGGGCGAACATGAAAACGACAAAAAGACCGTAGACCGTAACACGGCAATCACCGTAAACAGAGTATGCCGTGCAATTTAAACTAAGACCGTGCGTGTACTTCCGTGACTGCGTGGCGTTGCGTTGAAATGCACGGACGAACGAACGAACTAACGACCGAGCGGCGGCGGCAATTTGAAATGTGTGACACACACAATACAATACAATCCTACTGACTTCTTCTGACTGCAAGTGTATGAATATAGGGCTCGTCTTATGAAAGGCAAACCGCTACGTTCGATATCCTAAACGAAACTGAAATGTCGTGCAGACACAAAACTCGGCCAATGGGTACAATGATGCCATGGCATATAGCAGCAAGCGGCTGTCGGTTGTCGGTTGTAATGCGTTCCACACAATCGGTTCACGGACATCTATGTGCACCTTTGCCGCTCAGGTCGTGCTACAGTGGCGGCACTCCAACATCGTTCCTGCTGTCGTCGTTGTCGTTGTCGTCGTCGTCGTCGTTGCTGTTGTCGTAGTCGTCGTTTATCCTTGTTGCCGTCGTCTAATGTTCGTCATTTAAATAACGAATGGTTGTCGTGTGGGCGTTAGGTTCTACAGCGCAAGCGTGAACATGCTTCGACGTGGATCATAATTGTGGATGGTATTACACAAATTGGAGATGAGCGACTAAAGCAATGCAATTCAAATTCTCTTTACTTAATTTTATATATTATTTTTCTTTAAGAAAAGTTTTTTATTTCAAAAAACTCTTTATTTAATATTTTAGTTATATTTTGAAATTAGAATTTTTTGCTGCCTGGCAAAATCAAAATCTAATTTGATCTTAATCTTTAATCTTTGCAATCAACATTCATCACTGATACAGACAGTGTGTGGAATGTATGTGGAACCGATTGATGCTTGATGCTGGCTTCAGTCGTCGCGGACGATTGGGTAAGCGACTCTTGCGACCATTGACAGCGGAGTCGTCGCGTCTTTGGCTTCCTTTTTGGCTGGTTGACTTGGCTGGCTGGCTGCTTGGGCAAGTTCAAGGGAATTTTAGCATCAGCGGCAACAAATAAATTACACACGCACACACAATCACACACACTCATGGCAAAGGCATGCAAATTAAGATGCCAGCCACAGAAACTCATATGCTCACTCTCCTCACTTCTAGTTCCCCCTTCTCTCTTTCTCTTTCTTAGTCTTTATATATATTTTTTGTCTTTCTCTCGTTCCCTCTTTCATTTCATAGTGCAATGCAGATTTTTTTATATATCACTGCGCGCTTTACTTTGCGTATATGCATGCATCTCAAGGGTCCTCAGTTGACCGGTTCCTAAGCCTTTTTGGCTTTGTTTTTTAGCATTTTTCGGTATGTTGTCATTAAGAAAATTGCAAAAGTCTGCAAAAAAAAAAAAGAAAAATACCTGGCAACTTGGGCCAGCAACTCTGTTGCTGCATGTTGCATATACCAGTGGCAGTGGCAACTCACTAAGGACTTGAATTCATAAAAGACGCTGGCAACATTGAAGAAAAACTTTCAACATTTATGCATCTCGTTGTAATAAATTCACTTGCCTCAACCATTCACATCTTCATACACTTATTTCTGCATGAGTATTCAAATTCAGAAAACAGTTAAGAAAATTTGATTTTAAGTGGCATTCAATTTGAATTATCCTAGCAAGAATAACTGAGATTTAAGACTGTATTAAAAAACTATAAAAAAAAAAGACTAAAGTTTAAGTAAAGATTATATATAGACTATATGAAGACTGTAATGAGACTTTATGGAGACATTTAAACTATTAAAGACTGAATTGGAGACTGAATTTGAATCTTTAGTTTATTAATTTACCTGATATTATAAGATATATATACTACATTAATAAAATATCATATTTCTAGTAAATGGAAATGTTGCCTAAGATATTAATGGTGAATTAGAATAAAGAAAGAATTTTAATATTATATATGAAGGATCAAAGAATTTCTTTAAATGAATAAACAACTATAAAATATAGCAAATTCCATTTAGAATTTCTGTATTTAAAAAATAAGATTAGGACAAAGATTTGAATAAACAGAAAACGGTTATTGACAACTTTGGTGATATTCAATTAAAAAACTTCTTTTACGCTTTTATTATAAAGGTTTCTCATATATAATGAGATGATAGATGATAGATAGATGATAGATAGATGATAGATAGATGATAGATAGATGATAGATAGATGATAGATAGATGATAGATAGATGATAGATAGATGATAGATAGATGATAGATAGATGATAGATAGATGATAGATAGATGATAGATAGATGATAGATAGATGATAGATAGATGATAGATAGATGATAGATAGATGATAGATAGATGATAGATAGATGATAGATAGATGATAGATAGATGATAGATAGATGATAGATAGATGATAGATAGATGATAGATAGATGATAGATAGATGATAGATAGATGATAGATAGATGATAGATAGATGATGGATAGATGATAGATAGATGATAGATAGATGATAGATAGATGATAGATAGATGATAGATAGATGATAGATAGATGATAGATAGATGATAGATAGATGATAGATAGATGATAGATAGATGATAGAAAGATGATAGATAGATGATAGATAGATGATAGATAGATGATAGATAGATGATAGATAGTTGATAGATAGATGATAGATAGATGATAGATAGATGATAGATAGATGATAGATAGATGATAGATAGATGATAGATAGATGATAGATAGTTGATAGATAGATGATAGATAGATGATAGATAGATGATAGATAGATGATAGATTCTATGATGAGTAGAAATGATAACATAAAAATATTAAAAAAGACTAAAGTAAACACATTCTTTGCGTTACAAAAGAATTATAGACAGGACATTTTCATCAAGTTAATTATAAATTATTAAATTATATATATATGTATATATAAAAACGCTTTTTTCATACCATATTTTGATATCAACAATTTGTAAAGATAAAATGCAAATACAATTAATAAAAAATTATTTAAATGAAATATTTATATTAAATAACAAAAATGATAATGCAGAAATTTAACACTGAATAAAAATTCCAGTGTTATAAAATGAAATGTCAATTGAAATGCTGTTATTGTTGCTGTCAGAAATATTTTCAATAAGTAAATAATTGTAATTTCATTTCACTAAGCGTATGCGAATTTCGTCTTTTACATAGAAAGAAATGTTGCCAGTGTCTTAATGTATATGTATGTATATGTGTGTGTGTGTATGTATGTATATAGATACTAGTAGTTGTTGCTGTTGTTTTATGTATTGTTGCTGGCAATGTTGCTAGTGATGTTGCTGTTGCTATTGCGTTGGCTTGACTTTTGTATTGTTGCTGTTGGTTATCAACAGAGCGTGGCTGCTGTTGCTTGTAGTGCCACCATCTATTGTCATTGTTTTGGCCGCCTCTTTTGTTTTAATGCAACAGCCACGAAATGCAAGTACAACAACTACCGACGACATGGCATTGTCAGCACTGGCGCTTACCTGGACGCCTTGGCGACCATGACTCTATGCCTCAGTACACACACATACACAAACACACACACAGCACCCGCTTCCCTGCCCATAGAAGCAACATGGCAACATCTTCGTTTCATTTTACTATGTCTTTGCTTGTTTTGTTGTTGTTGTTTTCTTTTTTGGAGCCTGCCAAAAGACTGTGAAGCTGGTGCTCCTTGGCGCACTGCCTTTCAACTTAAGTGAAATAAAATACAATTTATTTGTATATTGTTTTGCTGTTGACAATTCCACGACTGTAGCGAAACTGTAGAGGGACGTTTGTGGGACGCTGAGGCATGCGCCTCATTAGTGCAACATTTTTGGATTTGGTGGGTGGCACATTCTCATTCCACTATACCATCATTCTACAATTTCTCCAATCCCACATTCCCTCATTCCCTTATACACTCACTCAGTCGGTTGGTCCATTGTGTTTTTGGCGGACGACGTGACGATGCGCACATTTAATTGCGTTTCAGGTTTGATTAAACAGAAAGCGAAGAAAGCATCTAGAATACAACAGCTAAAAGAACTAGGCCAAGCAATTCCATCTCTTGCTCCATTGTTATTGAAATAAGAAAAAAAAAAATAAAAGGATAACAATCTATATGTACTTATTTGTTGTAATTACTATAATTACTTTAATTATCAACATATACTAGATAACTATGGTTACATTTCTATATATATAATTTCACTATACACAAAATGCAATTTTCCTTTTTTTTTTTGCAAATCAATTAAATTCAGTTCGAAACGATAAAATGTGTTGCAGTCCAAAATCCCCATACAATTCCAAAAACAAAAAAAAAAAATAAAAATAAAACCCAAAATCAATTCAATTGGAATGCAATTGTTAGATATATGCTACAAGAACTGAGCTAAATATATCATAGATTTAAAATAATTTATACAGTTTGCTACTATATTGAATAATTATAATATATTGTTAGAAATGAAATGGATAAAATTAGTTATAAACCAAAAAATATCTCTATACTAGCCATTTATATACAAATTGTGTAGAATTTCATAATGTAAACTTATTTTCGTGTACTTTTATTTAAGTTATCTTATATCGATTTTTTATTTCTTATTGTTAAGAAAACTTTCTAATAAAAATTATATATTTATAGGTAATTTCTTGAATATGCTTTAAATTTTTTTTTAGTTTTTAATAGTTAAGTTAAAAATTTAATCTTTCTACCTCATTTTTAAAAATAAACTTTGTAATAAATTTAACTTCAATATTTAAAAAGTTTGATAAACAAACAAAATTATTCTAAAATATTTCGTTTTACTTGAGAATTTTAAAGAAAACATTCGTAAAATGAAATCAAAAACAAAATTCCAGACAACAAACAGATTTTTAATAAAGATCTAACACACAGATAACACTTTCTTATATGTATTTGGATACGTAGTAGAGCTAGCAAGATATATTAATATTTATTTATATATTTTTTAATTTTATTTATTAACATATTTCTATACCTTTGCAAAAAAAAAGGTATATTAGTTATGGTCAGAAGTTTGCAACGCATAGAAGGAAGCATCTTCGACTATATAAGGTATATATATTCTTTGTTCTATCCGTTACATGTAATTGAAAAAGACAGTTTGCAAAGGTATCCGAACTTCAGCGTGGCCGAAGTTAGCCCATTCTTCTAGTTTTTAAATTATAATGGGTTCTATTTTTTTTTTATTTAATTTTTTACAATACGTTCAACTTGGTTGAAGGAATCTCTATCTCTGTAATAATTTTGTTATGTTAAAAACTAGAGAATGTTATATGCTAGTGTTAGTCAACGATATATGTTTTATAGCTTTGTTACCCATTACTCTTTAAGCTAACCATTCTGCAACATTAATTACAGAAAAAACAATGTCAAAACTGTCAGGACTCGATGATATTGTTGTAACCACAAAAAAGAAAGCTCCGACTCAATGTTAAATCTATAAAACTCTGTGTATTAAATTTCAATTTTCTGTCAAAAATTCTGTTAAAATAATAAATATTAAATTTTTTACTATTTTTATTATTATTTGCATTTATTTTATATTTTTGTTTATTTTATTTAAGGAAGTACTTTCCTGCAGATATTTAATTACACAAAAAAAAATTAAAACGTATAAAAAAAAATCTTAAAAAAAAAAAACTAAACTAAACTTCAACTTTAAAGCCATCTTAAATTAGAAAAGTCTTATGCTCTTCAATTTACATTTGCTTCTGTAAGTAACTATATAGTTTTAAAACAAAATTAAATAAATAGAAATGAACTGAATCAAAGTAATAAATCATTATAATCAAATACAATTCGAGTGGATATATTATCATGTATGCAACTTTCTTTGACTTAAAACGGTCACATTAAACAGATTTCAAATTTTAAATTTACTGCATTCTGCTAAGTGTAAAAAAAAATTTTATAAAATTAGAAATAAATGAATGTTAATATTTACATATGAATGTAACTAATATACCATAAAGGATCTTTATTATCATAGCAATATCCTGTTACTATTTTTGTGGGTCATAAGTGTTAACTTTGTGCATATGGCAGTGCAACAAAGCAAACTTTTTCCTTCTATGGACGACCTTTTTGGTCAAATACAAATGCCTTTACACACACACACACTCATTCTATATATGTATATACAACTGACACAGACGCCACTAGCCAACATTCTGGCATTTAACTGCCAACGGATGTTATGGTCGGCTGACTGACAGGCAGAGGCGTGGCTCTGGCTTGTGGGCAGGCTCGAATGAAAGGAGGCAAATAGACATAGAGGCAGAGAAGGTTTACAAAACTCTGCCTAGTTTCATTTTTAATTTATTGATGATTTTATCAACGGCCAATAACAAACCACAATAGTAACAACAATTGAAACAACAACAGCTGCAAACAAAATGCTAAACGAACAGTTTGCCAGACAGGCGGCTTCTATATAGTACATACATATGTATATATATACATTCTTTTTTTTTTGTTTTTTTCGGTAACGAAATTGCCGCTCCACAAAACTGTTTCAATTTTTTTTTTTTTTTTGGAGAAATTTGCGTTGATTTGTAAAACGCGTCAGGTGCGGAAATGACGCCATTTTTGGTGTGTTCCGATGAATGAACGAACAAATGTTAGAAGGGGGAATGCATGGAGAAAAGCCAAGTTAATAGTGTGCAGGACCAAAGGGAATGAGAGGGGAGAGGAGTAGTGATGTTAGGCGACAGACAGACAGACAGACAGGCAGACCCAACGACCATTTGTAATAAATGCCAAATGCCCAATGCACAATCTAGGAACCAAATGTCCGGACTTTAGCGGCAATCGGTTCTCCTCCACGCTGCATGTGAAAACTGAAACCTGAATTGCAACTGCAACTGCAACGGCAACGGCAACGTCGACTGCCACTGCAACTGCAGTGCTTACAAATGCAAATTGAAACATGATAATTGGTCTCAGTATGTATGTATGTATATATGTATGTGTGTATGTATATGTATATATGTGCATGTGTTAGAGAAACTATGAGTGTTATACACTTGAAGAAATATTATAGCAATTTAGACATATTCATAGTAATTAAATTAAGTTTAAAATTATAATTTCATAAGAAATTTGATCTTAAATACGGAAATGGATTAAAAAATATATTAAAATATAAAAATTGTATACTTTTCTTTCGAAAAATAAACATAAAAGATAAAATCGTAAAGGATTATGTTTATATATATATCTATATATATAGAAATTATAATTGTCTAAATTTGTTGTTAATTGTTGATAAAATGTCAAGTGTAATCGCTTGAATATGGTGGAACACGTTGGATTAATTCACTCAACTGTAAAACCGCTCATTGCTGTAACATTTACGCAGCGGCGCGTTCTGCGGTCAGTAGCGTTGACCAGAACATGCCACGCCCCATTCGCCAGTCAAAATGATTGCCATAGACCAAGCAAGGCAATCGGCAATGTGCATCGCATAATTATGGCCACGTTTACCCAAAGCTTAGCACGGGTTTACAACCGAGTTCAGGAGTCTCTCTCTCTCTCTCTCTCTCTCTCTCTCTCTTTCTCTGGTCACATCGTCTCCGGATCTAATGGTTCAGTTGCATTGACTGGCAATTGATATTTTTGCTAATAGCCCAGCGGCACCAATGGCCCTACCGTTCAATATGTATTTTTCAAATCGAGCAACAGCTGCCAAGTTGATTTCGCTTTCTAATTATGGTCACCTGTCCAGGTGATTTTCCAACAGTTTCGCACGATTCATGTATCATACACTTGATGACTCCAAAAGCAGCCTCTTTACCATTCCACCATCTGGCGTTCCAAATGTGTTGGCGGGCGTATAGCTTTACCGGAAATCAATGCCAACCCGATGCCTATCATTTGCAAAAACTTTGAAAATTGTTTGCATACTGTAAAATGTTGAGAAGTTGAAGCAAACAGCTTTGTTGGCTTCCTAACATAAGCCATAGTAGGCGGTAATGGTGGATCCACTGAGCCGAACTGAATCGGTTAAAGCAACCTGACTTAAATTGTTGGCATGTCAAACAATTTGCAAACGGATTCCCCCTACTACCATTGTAAAACAAATCGGAACAGAATTTTCTAAGACCAATACAAAAGGAAAATGCTCGGGGATGAAATAGAAAACAGAGAAAGTAAAGAAAAGAAAATAACAATTGATATAAGAGAATAAAAGCTACAGCATATAATAAAAAGGTAACTAAATATTCTAAAAATATGTATATATATATTAAAATTTATAACCAATCAACCTTATTTTCAATAATTTAATTTAATATTGTTGAATTATATCAAACAATTGAATAGCATAGCATTGGAATAACTTACCTACGAGTAACAGATTATGTTAAGTAACATATATAACATTCTGTCAATCTTATTATGTTAAGTAACATATATAACATTCTGTCAATCTTATGTTATGTTAAGACAATCACAAATTATAAGACGAAGAGAATAAAAGCTTAAATGATCATATATTGTTAACTTTATTTTAAAAAATGAAATGAAATTAAATAAAAACAATTTTATTATAATAAAAAAAATTATTATGTAATTAACAATTAATTTAAAATATATTTTTAGAATTTAAAATTATTTTTAAATTGATTGACTTAAATTATTATTGATTCTTTGAATTATAAATATTTCTTTCATTGATTTAGTGAATCTCAGGAAATGGTTAAGAGGAAGCCCAAAGCTTAAGTCCTTAGAGGATATTGTATATATGTACAAAATATATATGAATAATATATATAAATATGTGGAGAATTTGGTAAAAATAATAAAAAAAAAATTTATTAGACAATATGTTAGAAAATATATCATGTGCCCTACCATTGTCTTGCTTACACAGAACTTTCTTTTTCTCTTTTCAATTCTTTGTTTTTGGTCGGACAACTTTGATTGCACTAGCCAGATGACGCATTTTGGCCAAGAATTTGAAAGATTAGATTTTATGCCAACTCACGTATGGAGCTATGTGACTTTTTTGTTAAGAAACTAATACTAAATGGTATTCTGTTTACATCTCTTGAATTATGTTAGTTGACTTGGCCTAAAGTAAATTTTACTTGTTTAATGGTACAGAGTGAATTTTAAAGGTTTGCTCCTTAATAAGCTGTTCTTGGCGCTTCATTCAACTGTTTGCTACTAATTGTTGCCACAAACTTGCTGTCTCTGTGTCTTTTACTTGACTCGTTACATGGTTTTGTTTTCTTTTGGTTTGGTTTTTTCTCTTTTTTTTTTTTTTTCTTTTTTTCTCGTATTTTTACTGGCTGCCTTGGTAATTTTTTAAACAAACTTTGTGACATTTTGCGTGAGTTTTTCGTTTGAAAAGCGTTGCCTTCGTCGTTGTGTGTCGACATTGTCATTGTCGCTTTGTCGTTTGTCGTTTGTAGGCAAACTAATTACATTTTCGTTTTCAATTAGAACAAAGCGAAGCTTCTCCTACTTCAACTGCTGTAACAACGGGGCGAGGTCGCCGCCACACCTTAGAGCCGGACTAGGCCTAGAGGGTATAGGAGTTGCTGTTGCTGCTGTTGGTGGGAGAAGTAACCAGTTTCCGCTTAGGAAATAATCAGGCAAACGTTGACGAAGTAAAAGAACCATCAAAAGCGTTGACGATTAAAATGTTGTTTAAGTGAGAGAAAGTGAGAGAGAGAGAGAGAGTCCTTTAACACATTTCAAGTCTCGAAAAGTAAAGGTTCTCCGTATAGCAAACAGTTGCCAGTTAACGGTAAATATTTATGGTATATAAAAAAAAATAAACAAACATATTTCCTCCCTCCACTTATTAATTAAAAGAACTAAGAATTGTAAAAGAAACAACTTGTTAAAACTTGTTAACAAACACAATTAATTATACAACTTTAACATAAACTTTTTTTGTGCACCACATTTCTGCTAACTATATATGAATAACTGTCAATACTGGTTAAAAGAAAGAGAGCGGGAGAGAGAGTAAATGTTAATTATAAAATCAACAAACAACTTAAAAGCATTTAAAAATTTGCCTTAAGATATTGTTATCTAATATAAAAACTCTAAACAAAATCGTTTTTCTTATATCATCATCAAAATTCACTTATCAGGCTTTCAAATATAATCCCTGGCGTTATATTTAGATCTGGAAAATCTTTTAAATCTCATCGTTTCAGTTTTTTTTACAAATTTAAATATCCATACAGATCGCTGGATTACAATTTAACATACCCGTTTACCCCAGGCATAAACATTTTTTTTCAAAGTTATGTTGAGTATACGACATGTATGCCCATTTTAGCATTAGAAATTCACATGTGCGTGTGTGTGTGTGTGCAACAAGGTTTTACTTTTACTTGAACTTTTTCTTTTGACATCGATTCCAGATAGGTTATATCTTTGTGTGCTTTAATGCAAAGCTTTCAATGAATCTTCTTCTATGCATCTATTTGTGTGAGTGAGAATGTAAATGTATATATATTTATATATATATGTGTGTGTGTGCACATTCATTTGGTGCTGGTGCTTTGATTTTTTAATTAATGGTATCAATTTTTTAATTGAAATTTCTTTTGCCACCTGCAAATGAAGCAAATTCAATGGAAACAGCCCTTCACACTGCGTCTACATGTGTGTTTTACGTATCAGTGTCCTTCTTTCAAACCACACACACACACACACGCAACCACACACAGATTCATGTACGCATGTTACCTAACGGTAAATAAATAAATGTCAGCAGCTTAAAGCACTACGGCATTAACCCTAATTAGCTTGTTTTAAGTTAAAATTTTTTGATACAAATATTTTAAATACGTTTTAAATAAGCTGAAAATAAAGTACAGCAGCTGGATTAAAGTTAACCAAAGAGTCAAGGTAACTAAATATAAAACAGAAGTACTAATTCGAAACTAAAATGGAATATTAAAGTTTTACCTGCACATCGATCAGTTGAAGGTAACTATTTGTTACTCTCTCTCTCTCTCACTCTGTTCAGCAAATTTCAAATGCTAAATAGCAATTATAATTAATCCTGCCACCCTTGCCGTCATACCGGGGCATAACAATGATGCCCTTCATATAGAATTTGGACTTCGTTAAGCCAATCGAATCTAAATGTGGACCCCGAAAATGTATGCATTAAAAGTTGCCAACGCTTCGAGTTACCAAAACCAAAACCGGAACATTTTGGCGATGGATTGTGGCAGCGGGAGCAGCGGTGAAAGTCAGTGGGTAAACTCAAGAACACAAAACTCGATTCAATTGTTTGCCTAATGCAATTTGCCACCAGCAGATGCTGCTGGAATGGTTGGCTCCAACTACTACTATGGACAAGGTAATCAACAATCGAAAATCCAAGCCAAGAGCCAAGTTGCGACGCCCATTGCCCACGCTGCTGCTGTTGCTGTTGCTGCTGTTGCTGCTGTTGCAGCTGCAACTGCTGATGATGACAATTTGCATGTCAAGTCCATTAGGAGCGTGTTATCATCAGTCTGGCCAACCAGTTCGTCCTTTCGAAACCCATCGACCTAACCATACGACCACCCACACCCATTTTAGCATGACCAAACAGTTGCTGTTCCTTCTGTCCAGGCTGTGGCCAGTTTTCTTCCCATTTTCAAGTATCAACTCCTCCTACATTTACCTTCCTATTATACCCCACCCACCGCTTTTTTTTTCTACTTTCTTTTTGTGTCATCTTTGGTCATCTTTGGTTACTTTTTTGCCCACTGCCTGTGGTTGCTTCTACTTCTACTTCCATTTATCCCCTTTTGCCTTTCTCTCACTCTTTTTCACACTCTTTGGCTTGTTAAGCGCAATTAGTCGGTATTGACCAGTGCGGCACACATTTACACCCATGCACACACACACACACGCATACACAAACTGGATAATTGTCGCCATTTTTGATCCGTTTTTATTCCGTTTTCTGCTTGCAATCAACAACAAATTAATACAACAATTTATATTAAATCCTTACACACGCATAACCAATCCTCTTAAAGTTGATTAAGCACCCCAAAAAAAAAAAAAAAAAACACATTGTCAAACTTAAATATCTTATAAAACTTTAAATATTCAACGAGTACATCCTTAAAGGATATTTCATATTTTCATTTTAATGAACAAAACTTGTGATTAATTATTAATAAAGTAAGCTAAAGTCGACTTTATATATATGTTTATATATATAAGTATAAGGAAAATCATTTTCCAATAACAAATCGATCAATTGCTATTTACTCTTATATAACAATCGAATTACATTTGCGATTGCAATCGGAACCAATCCATTAAATATACTTTAAACCACTTTTATATGCCTTTAAATTAATAAATAAAAATATTTTTTATTACTTTAAATGTTAGTCGAAGGTTGAATTGAAAACCTAATTGAATTGGAATCAAATTGTTATATCAATCTTGAAAGTTTTTGGATATTTAAAGCTGTAAGTGGTCAGGTGAATGTTAAAATTTTAAATGCCACGCCCTAGATCGAGGGTCATGCAATTTATCTTCATATTTTCACATGTTTGTTTTTACGATATGCGTCTTGATAATTTTCCATTTGCCTCAAAGATGCGGCCAAGGATGCTGGCATATGCTGGCCACGTTTTATTGCTCAAGTGTTTGTGTATCTGTGTGTGTGTGTGTGTGTGTGTATGTGTGTGTTGTTGTGTTATGTACATCAAAGTTGCACTTAATTGCTTAAACGCAATTGCAACTGCAGCAACAACATACAGAGTCAAAGATTTCAATGTTTTTCTTGTTTTTCTTGATTTTTGTTTTTTTTTTTTTTGTTGCTTTTTTTGGCTCTGTGCCAAAAATATATTGTTGTATGTCACTCTCGCTCACACACTATCGCTCACTCGCTTGAACTTACACACACACACACACAGACACATTGTGTATAAATTTTCCAACTAAATATTTTATGATTTATTTGCGTGCTGCACTTAACAGCCAGGACACGAACATAAACATGAACATGAATGGACTTGGTGCCTGGCCGCAGCATGTCCACTTTTTGGTATTTTGACCGATTTTACTTTCGATATATATACATAAATATATATACCTACATATATATATATATATAACATACAGTGCTTGTGTGTGAGTGCTAGCGCATTTAACAAATTGGCTAAGCAAATTTCCCATTGATTTGCCAAGCACTCAAAATGCAATATTCCAAAAAACCAACAACAAAAACAAAGGCAATAGGCCAAAATGGCAAATGATTTAGGATAACTAAAATATTTCACTGTCAAATTCAATGAAGTTGCCAATAAGCTGTTGCCTCTGTGTGTGTGTGTGTGTGTGTTTGTATCTATGTGTATTAATGAGCAACTTCAAGTGCATAAAATGCCAACAATTTGCGGCACATTTGGGTAAAACACAGCAAAAAAAAAACCGAAATAAAATAAAACAATGCAAAAGACATTTGCTCATTCAATCATTGGGGGAATTGCTTAAGTAACTTGTGTTTTACCTGACTTATGACCAAATCGAAAAGCAAATAAAGTAAAAGAAAGAGAGAGAGAGAGTGATAGAAATATATAACTTAGAAAATGTATATAGACTTGTATACTTTATAAATATATATAAATTGAGGCCATTTTTAAACCTAAGGAACGAATCAAAAAAATAAATTTGTATTCTAGATAATTTATATTATCAATTTATTATTATATAAATATCAAATAGAAACAATTTTAGTTGCTTTTGATAAATATAGCAAGAATTTACTTAGGATTAGAAACAATATAATAGTTTTAGTCAATCAATATGATTGTTTCATTAACAGAGGTAAAAATTTAATAGTCATTGAGATCAAGTCATTCATATTCAATAAAATCGAAAACAAATTTTAGGCTTTAAAAGTATACTTTTGAAATATATTGATAGTTGATCTTATATAGCCTTCTTCCTCTAGTTCTACTAGATCTACAATAAATTTGGAGGTTTAGCCATTAGTTTTATAGTTTCTAAACATCTTCGGCCCTAAATTAAGTTTAAGTTCTACAAATAAAAAGGAAAAAAGCAAAAAAAAACTTTGTTAAATATTTATAAATAAATTTAAAAAAATGATTCAACTAACGTAATATCTCAAAAAAACACTTATAATAAGCGTTCGGGCAATATACAAAGATTATTTAAATTTATTTATTTTAATCTTTGTATATGTAAATATAGTGTAAGGATATTAATATGTCAACGAAAAGTAAATGATTTAAAAAATTCAAACAAAATAAAAAATACATTTTTACTTGTTAAAGGGTGTCTCAAAGGATTTCTCTAAGATTGTCCCTTTATGCGCAATTTTTTTTTCTTCTTATAGTCTTTTTTCACGTTTTTGTTGCCTCCATCAACAACTGCGACCAATCGCAACTAATCAAAAGCTGGTCATGACCTGCATATAAAAAACAACAAAAATA
Organism: Drosophila neocordata; assembly: GCA_018903615.1. Lineage (NCBI taxonomy): Eukaryota > Metazoa > Arthropoda > Insecta > Diptera > Drosophilidae > Drosophila > Drosophila neocordata. Next base: position 3,366,735 of record JAEIGI010000015.1, read on the forward strand.
AAACCCAACATCAACGGTGAAAAAAGAGATTTTCAGTCTCCTTTTCTCTATTTCCCCTCAGATCCTTGTCATAAATTTAACTTTTGCCGTTTTCTATGCTGCGACTTTTCATTAAAAATTTAGCATGAACCCTGAGAAGAAGCCACCTAAGCAACACCAGCAATAGCAACAACAACAGCAACAATAGCAATAACAACAATAAGTCCAACAACACCAACAATAATAAGAACAAACAGTAACAGGGCTATACCGTATGCCATTTGTCGGTCATTCCAAATGGCAGAGCTGGAGAAGGTGTCGGAGGCTGTAAAGTGCGTTTGTTGGCGTTACTTTATGGCTGAAACGCATGTAAACACGTGGCCACTTCTAAGACTGTGTGAGAGCAAGACAGTCAACCAGCTGCGCCAGAGCCCCAACACGTAATGATTGTCCTTGTCACACACACACACACACACACGCACACCCAACAGGCAGACACAGACAAACACATACACACTTACCATAAAATTCATGCCTTCTGACTGACAACTGCGTCTCATACATTTTTATGACTCACAGTCATATTTATTACAAAGATACAGACTCTCCCAGCTCTCTCTTTTTCTCTCTCTCTCTCTTCGTTCTCTCCCCCCTCCCCCTCTTCTGTTCCGCTAACGACTAGAAGTCTCTCTGTCAACGCATAAACTATGCCATCAACTTAAATTAGACCAAGCATCATGCTATAAGTAGATACATATACATAAATACATATGTATGTGTGTCTGTATGTACATTTATTTATACTAACATTGGTATACGATGTTCTTTGCGTATTAATTATGCTTATTTCATTTAATAGCATTTCATTATCGTTACTTTTACTAGATACATCATTAGTATGATCGAGACCATTAAATTAATAAATTAGGATCTTATTTTATATAAAACAATACTTACAATTAGCCGATTTTAAACACTTTAGTCTCTTAACTGCGTGATCTCTTTATTTTCTCTCTTTTGTTTATTAAATCTCTCCTTCATTTAATGCTATTCACCTTACAGTTTCCAAATAATTTATGTACACATGTATGTTTGTATGTATGTACATGTGTTTTAATATTATTGCGTAGTGGAAGCACTTTGAATAGCTTTTAAGCTGAAACACTTTTTTTTGCGCACTTATTAAAAAAATTCAACTGTGCAATTTATACACTTTATATTGTATGAAAAACAGAATTAACTGTCTGTTCGAATAACAGAAAAGTAAAAAATTGTCTTTAGCATTAAATAACACTTAATCCGAATGCGAAACAGAAAAAAAAACAGTAAATACCAGATGCAGCCAGTGCAAGCTGAAGAACAATGAGAGGGCTTGAGACGGAGGGTGAAATAGAGGAGACCAACAATTTAAGAGTGCGAGAGTCATGAGTGGACTTCATGTAACACTTCACCAATGCAAATATTATTAGCATAAACATGTGCACTTGCATAAACGAACATTTTGTCTTGTGGTTATCACTGCCGGTGAACTTAAAATAAATAAGAGAGCGCTGCTAAAGAGTACCGGTTCGGGAGTACGAGAGTTTCAAACGATAAACAACAAAGTGCAACGTTAAAATAAAACACAATAATAATCTCAGCTGTTGCGCTGACTTAAAAGAGAAATACAAATTAATGATAATCTCTTGATTTTGAATAAAAAAAGAGCACTTTTTTTAGGTTATGTTCTGTATATTGGATTTTTACAAGAATTCAAAAGAGTGCTCTGGTAATTATATATGTATATAGATATGTTGATATGTTTGAATATTTACTCTACATTCATCAACTTAGTTAATAGAATGTGTCAATTTCTGTGTTGTACGTAGGTCATTTATTTTGACTGTAATTTTATGAGTGCAAGCATTCCCACACGCAAAACCATTCTCGAAGGCATAGGGCAAGTCAATTACAGCATAGTTTTGGCTATGTTTTGGTTATGGCCATCTGACGCCGACGCAAACGCGGACCGAAGGAGAGTTTCATTTGGTTGGCAAGTCACGTGATGTGCAACAGCAGCCACTGCCTAACATAACATAACGTATACGCAGTGCCGGCCCCCATACCATCAGCGACATCAACCGACACTTTGATAAACTGCTTGCCGCAATATAAAGAAAGCTAGCCGCAAAAGTTTTTACGCACCGTTCATACATAAATACATTCTGGTCTACATATGTACTTACATATACCTACACATATGTATGCATGCATGTATGTATGTATGTATATGTATTTACACATAGGTATATACATACATAGATTTAACGCAAAGCAGCAAAGGAACAACAGCCTGTCGCTAATTTATGTAGCTTAGTGTTGCGGTCAGACCGTATTCTTAGTCTTCCCTCCATCGTATTGGGCTAAAGGCACATGGCACATGGCATTCCCAGCGGCACGCTTCGCAGGCATCAATATTCCTGATGCTGGACGAGGCGCGCAGCCGCCTCCAGAGAGATAGGAAGAAACAGAGACAGGAAACACACAAACAAACACACACACACACACACATACATACATACGCTAAGAGTCCATGCCGAAATATTGACACGACTTTGGTCTGTTTCTTGCACTCGCTTTTGGTCTTACTCTTGGTCTTGTACTTGGTGTTGGTCTTGGTCTTGAGCTTGGCCAGTTTAGGTTCTTGTTGCGCTTTATTGGCACAAGCCAGAGACGTGCAAAGGCTGCTTTTTTTAACTCCTTCCCATACGCTCTTGTTTCTTTTTTAATCTAAACTCGTTGGTTTCCTTTGGCGTTCCGTTTTCTTCTCTCTATATATATATATATTTTCCAACGATTTTAAAGACATTTTGCTGGCTTGCATTTGGAAAAATTCGTTTACAACCAATAATACAAAATAATGGCTGAGATTTTGTTATTCGATTTATATATACATATATATCTTTGTGGAAAACATGTTTGCCATTGTCTGCCTCACGTACTCGAGCATATATAAAAGATATTTTCTTACACTTTTGCATTAGGGGTATACTTATTTTGTTAAGAAATTTAAGATGCAAAGATTAAAATTAAGAGAAAACAAAATGCATTAAAAACATTTAAGATTATACGAATAGTTAATTAATTGAATTCAGAAAATTTCAAATTAATTAGGTAAATTTATAAGTATTAAGAAACGAACTTTTGTTATATAGCTCCCGATCGATTCTTTCTTTTTACTAGTATATAGAAAGTTAGATAAAGTTTAATGATATTAAAGTTTGATATTAATTTCAAAAAATAAGATAAATTTTAACAATTTATAGTCAGAGTTTTCCCCCTTCATTACGGATAATGATTTATGAGCCGAGCATCTGTAAAATTAAAATCAAATTGTGTGCCATTTATTTGCAGACAGCTAATATTATGATATTAGTTTTTAATTATGCCACATTTGATTGCATTAACTCGATAAAAAGAAAAAACAAAAAAAAAAAAAAAGAACAATAAAAGTAACACGACGAAAAAAGGAAATGGCCAACACATTACGTGGCCTGTGAAAATCAAATGAAATAAACTGCAAAAATGCAATGAAAATGCTAACCACAGAAATGCAATTTTAATACAAATCTAATTCGTCTATATGTATGTTTGTGTGTGTGTGTGTGTGTCTATGTGTAAGATATTTTCCCTTCATTCCAACCACTCGTCACATATAATTTTTTTTGTATGTATATTTGCCATGGCGATTTTTAATTGAAAGCGCGACTTTTGGGCTTACACACATACAGCAGCTGCATAAATTTCATTAGTAAACTTTTAATTAGAAAAATTTTAGCATGAATTTAATTAGTACAAATAGACAAACACATATACACACACACACACACATAACCAACACATAGAAACACACACTTAGACGGACATAACAAAGCCAAATTAAATTTAATGAAATGAAAATGAAAATGAAATGCAGCCAACAAAAATTTTGGAAAAGAACAAACACCTGACAACTGGCTGACAACCAGCAAACCAAAAAACATACAAATATATATACATACATATATACATATTAAAACATATATGCAATCTAACATAAAATATGAAAACAGAAGCACAAAACCCCACTTGACGTATGCGTAATGTATGTATATATGTATGTATGTATGTATGTATGTATGTTTGGTAACCCAGCAAGGAAAACCCATGACAAATTTTTACACATACATACGCAGAATGTAACCAACTGAAGGGGTAAAGTAGAGAATATAGTGAATGGAATGGGATCTCCAGGGTAACGCTATACTCAAGCATGGCATAGGCAAAAGGCATCATGGTTTGAGAGTTACGGGTAGGTGGCCCACGAGAGAAGGCCGCATTGTGTAATTATGTCTTGGCAGCTTTGGCGGCTAATTGCTAAGGTCACAGGCCACGACACGAAGCGATACATGACCACGACCACGACAAACATAATAATGATGTTAGAACAAGGAAGTGCAGATGCTGTGGCTGTTGCTTCCCCTGCTAATGATGTTGATGATGACGATCATTAGCATCAGAGCCAAACAATGCTAATTATGCTGTCAATCATCATAAAGCTAGCAATTTGCCATTTATGTATGTACATAAAGTTATGTAACTACATACATACATACATACATACATATTACATTATGTTATTACATCATAACGTAATGAATTCAAATGAATTTCAATTTTGTAATAGTTTATATTGATTGAAAAATTGAATAAAAATCAATTAAGTATATAAAATACCTTTATACATTTTTCTTTTGGAATTGAAAAAATGAGCCTATATAACGTAAAGTTTTTTGTTGAATGAATCTTAAATCATTATATTGTTATTTAAATTCCAACTTGAAATTGCAAAATGAATTTTTTATGAATTTTCATATATACACATACGCCCATATTTGGCACATTTTTTACTAATTACCCTCAGGTAGATAGTAGAATATTACCCTTTGGGTGGGGTCAGTCTACCTTCAATAATAGCAACATATTTGTATAATTCACTCTGTCTCCTTTTGCTTACCCTACTTCCCTCCACCAATTGTCTTGTCACGCAAAACGTGACGTTGTGCTTCCCGCTAGCTTAACAACAATTTACACAATAAGGAAGTGCAATACACAAAATATGCTGATTGATATTTGTGTTAAGCATGAAATGATGATTATGTTGCCAATCATTCAACACCAACGCCATATATATTGGTTACCCACTTGTTCTGTCCAACTTCTTCTTAATGTATACACAAACATATATACAGAGTTTTTTTTTTTTTAGTTTTGATTTTTAAATTACTATAAATAGCCAATGATTACACTAAAAGAAATAACAAAAAATAAATAATATTATTTTAAAATATATTGCAAAAGATTTAAGAAAACAAAATATAGTATAAAATATATATATATATAATATAATTTCGATTCTAATTAGAATTCCATTTATTTTTAAAAAGAAAATTGAAATTTATAATTTAGAAATTTCTCTGGGTGTATGTACAAAGAACAAGACTGCAGCGTCAACAAATCGCCAGCAGCGATTAATTGTTGCGTGATTAATCATTTTTTATGCAAATTATATGCCTTGGTCAGTCATTTGCTTACTCTGTCACTCACTCATTAACTCACTCACTCACACACTGGACAATTCACTCAGTTAGACGCTTGCACGCGACTATTTTACTTCTATTTCTGGCTAATATGCCCGAGTCAAGTCAAGTTAAGTCGATTTGAGTTTAGCCAAGTTGAGTCAAGTCGGTGGCCACATATAAACATCTTTAATTACAATTGCAGTGGTAGCATTAAATTAGCTTTAAGTTTATTGTGAAAGCAGTTAAAAAGCATTAGTACTTAAAAGTTTTCATATGAATTATGAGCAGAGCTGATAATCCGCATTTATAGATGTATATACATACATATATATATATTTATATACATATTTATATATGACTACTATGGACTAAGACTTTATACTTTGATCATTTAATAACTCATATTGTTGTTAGTCGACATTTCTATACCCTAAAAGCTTTCAATAATAATATGCAATAAATTAATTAACCATTCTTAATCAAAGTCTACAGTTACCTTGTTATAAAACCATTAGAGTTTTTAGAATAATATAATAACTTAAACATAAATCAACTTATATGCCATACAGATGCGAGGTATTTGTGGTGGCAAAACACATAAAAAAAAACCCAATTGAATATTGAATTAAAAAAATGGGAAATCAAATGAGAATTCAATTTATCTAGTAAATTGAATGATGATGGGAAAAATTACAGAAAAAACAACGTACTTATAATATGATTTAGAAAGCCAACTTAATGCAAAACAATAAAATAAAAAGAAGAAGATGTTTTCATCTTGGCCAACCAAGTTTTGAAAGTTATCTCGCAAGCCATCAATGGCAATAGCAATGCCAATGCCCTACGTTTTGTAACGTTTGTGGATCATCGAAATGAACCGTTTTACGAGCAGTCTGTCGTCTGCCGTGTGACTCGAGAGCCTAGTCATGTTTTTTCTTCTTTTTGTTTTTATTATTACTATTTTGCATTTTTTTATTTTTTGTTGCTTATTTTTTATTGTTAGTGTGAACGAAACAACGAGCATTGTTATTTTAATTAACGACGATTAGGTGTGAGGCACGTTTCTGTTTCGGTCTTTCTGACGTCTTTTTCTTTTCTTTTTTTTTTTTTTTTTTGATTATATTTTTTTTTTTTTTTTTTTAGTTTTTAATTTTGTTCTCTTATTTTACCATTCTGTGTTGGTGTATTCTGTAATCGCTGACTGACCAATAATTCCCCTAACTTGACCACTTAAAACCAACTGCCTTGAAGCTACCTTTTTTCCCACACTGGGTGTTGATTACAATGAACGTCGCGATGTTGCTACCGACCGGTTTAGTGCACCGCCCGGGGCCTAAGGGGAATTTCACGCAAAAGATTCTAACAAAGCCAGGGACGGGGAGCACTTTTCACCAACCCTAATCAGAAACAGAAGCAGCAGCGACAGCAATAGACGCAGCGGCAGAGGCTACAACAACATCAGAGTCGTCGACGCAGGTAAGCTTAGTACATACATCCAATAACCATTCATTCATAAGCCAAAAGCGACATTCGACCTAAGCTCAGTAGTTGGTTAAACGTCGAGATGTTGAGATTATCCAGCAAGTGCAGTACCGGTGGCCATCTCCTCCCGGCTGCAGTGCTGCTTATAATCCTTCAATCAGTCAAAATAATATTGGCAGCCAATCAAAGTTCTGATTACTGTAGAGCGTCGTTGTGCGAGTTGTTCAATGGAACGCATGTGGTGCAAGTCCCACACATAGGTTGCAATAATAATGGTAGTTTTAATGTGGTTCAATGTGGCCCCCAGCCAAAACTTTTGACCATGAGTGATCGTCGAAAACAATTGTTATTGGATATGCATAATTTGGCTAGATCAAAAATAGCTGGCGGCGACTTACCTGGTTATAAGAGCGCCTCCCATATGCCCCTTCTACGCTGGGATGATGAACTGGAACAAATGGCCGGATTACATGCCAAACGTTGCCAATTTGCCCATGATCAATGCCGGAATACACCGCGTTTTAAATTCAGTGGACAAAATATCGGTTACTTCTGGATAGGACGTGAATTCAAATCGCATTCCAAGCGCATGAAATCCTTTGTTCTCAATTGGTTTAAGGAATATCTGGATGCCAATCAAAGTTTCATTGATAGCTACCATCCACATCCAATGGGGTGAGTTGTCAGCTTGAATTCGACTTTTCTTTTATTCCCATCATTTCCGCATTTTTCTTTTAGTAAAAAGATTGGCCATTTTACTCTGCTGGTCTCAGATCGTGTGCATCGCGTTGGTTGTGCGGCAGTCCGTTTTCTCGAGCCGAAGGCCAACCGTTTCCAATTTATGTTAACCTGCAATTATGACTACAACAATATCTTCAATGAGCCCATCTACCAAACGGGTCGACCTGCCTCTAAATGTGAAATGCATCGCATCAGCGAGAAGTTTCCATTTCTGTGCGATTGGACGGCGGATGCTTCCAAAAATGATGTTAGCGAAGAAAGTCTCGAAGATGAAAATATACTTGACAACAGTGTTCCCCTCTAAGCACAGCAATAGCTGCTTTTATATTCCCGTGATTTTAAACCCCTACTAGCTGTAATAAACATTTTTCTTAAAATCTTCATAATTTCATACCCCTACCATAAATTTTTAAGAATCAGAGAATAATTTTATTAATTTAACACATTTATTGTTTAGTATATTACAAATCTTAATGAATGCATATTTAGTAACAGTATCTTCAGCAAAGAGCGACAGCTTAGTAATCGCCCCCTTCGGTTTCAACAGTTGTTAAAGTGGTCGTCTCGACTGCAAAAATGTTAAATGGTGGTAAAGAAGATGACTCGCTAGTATTTGGTGTTGTTGACTTTGTTGTCTTTTGAGTTGTAGACTCTGTAGATTTTACGGTAGTACCCTTGGTGGTCTTTGGAGAAGTTGATTCGCTAGACTTGGGAGTGGTTGACTTCGTAGTTTTGCGAGTTGTAGACTCTGTAGATTTTGGGGAGGTGCTCTTGGTGGTCTTTGGAGTGGTTGACTTCGTAGTCTTGCGAGTTGTAGATTCTGTAGATTTCGGGGTGGTGCTCTTGGTGGTTTTTGGTGATGTAGACTCGGTAGACTTTGGAGTGGTTGACTTCGTAGACTTGGAAGTTGTAGACTCTGTAGATTTCGGGGTGGTGCTCTTAGTGGTCTTTGGAGTGGTTGACTCGCTAGATTTTGGAGTGGTTGACTTCGTAGTCTTGCCAGTTGTAGACTCTGTAGATTTGGGAGTGGTGCCCTTAGTGGTCTTTGGAGTGGTTGACTTCGTAGTTTTGCGAGTCGTAGACTCTGTAGATTTGGGGGAGGTGCCCTTGGTGGTCTTTGGAGTGGTTGACTTCGTAGTTTTGCGAGTTGTAGACTCTGTTGATTTGGGGGAGGTGCTCTTGGTGGTCTTTGGAGAAGTTGATTCGCTAGACTTTGGAGTGGTTGACTTCGTAGTCTTGCCAGTTGTAGACTCCGTAGATTTGAGGGTGGTGCCCTTGGTGGTCTTTGGTGATGTAGACTCGCTAGTCTTTGGAGTGGTTGACTTTGTAGTCTTGGCAGTTGTAGACTCTGTAGATTTGGGGGTGGTGCTCTTGGTGGTCTTTGGAGAAGTTGACTCGCTAGACTTTGGAGTGGTTGACTTCGTAGTCTTGCCAGTTGTAGACTCTGTAGATTTTGGGGTGGTGCCCTTAGTGGTCTTTGGAGTGGTTGACTTCGTAGTTTTGCGAGTTGTAGACTCTGTAGATTTGGGGGAGGTGCCCTTGGTGGTCTTTGGAGTGGTTGACTTCGTAGTTTTGCGAGTTGTAGACTCTGTTGATTTGGGGGAGGTGCTCTTGGTGGTCTTTGGAGAAGTTGATTCGCTAGACTTTGGAGTGGTTGACTTTGTAGTTTTGCCAGTTGTAGACTCTGTAGATTTGGGGGTGGTGCCCTTGGTGGTCTTTGGTGATGTGGACTCGCTAGACTTTGGAGTGGTTGACTTCGTAGTCTTGCCAGTTGTAGACTCCGTAGATTTGGGGGTGGTGCTCTTGGTGGTCTTTGGAGAAGTTGATTCGCTAGACTTTGGAGTGGTTGACTTCGTAGTCTTTCCAGTTGTAGACTCTGTAGATTTTGGGGTGGTGCCCTTAGTGGTCTTTGGAGTGGTTGATTTCGTAGTTTTGCGAGTTGTAGACTCTGTTGATTTGGGGGAGGTGCTCTTGGTGGTCTTTGGAGAAGTTGATTCGCCAGACTTTGGAGTGGTTGACTTCGTAGTCTTTCCAGTTGTAGACTCTGTAGATTTGGGGGTGGTGCCCTTGGTGGTCTTTGGAGAAGTTGATTCGCTAGACTTTGGAGTGGTTGACTTCGTAGTTTTGCCAGTTGTAGACTCTGTAGATTTGGGGGTGGTGCCCTTGGTGGTCTTTGGTGATGTAGACTCGCTAGACTTTGGAGTGGTTGACTTCGTAGTCTTGCCAGTTGTAGACTCTGTAGATTTGGGGGTGGTGCTCTTGGTGGTCTTTGGAGAAGTTGATTCGCTAGACTTTGGAGTAGTTGACTTCGTAGTCTTTCCAGTTGTAGACTCCGTAGATTTTGGGGTGGTGCCCTTAGTGGTCTTTGGAGTGGTTGACTTCGTAGTTTTGCGAGTTGTAGACTCTGTTGATTTAGGGGAGGTGCTCTTGGTGGTCTTTGGAGAAGTTGATTCGCTAGACTTTGGAGTGGTTGACTTCGTAGTTTTGCGAGTTGTAGACTCTGTAGATTTGGGGGTGGTGCTCTTGGTGGTCTTTGGAGAAGTTGATTCGCTAGACTTTGGAGTGGTTGACTTCGTAGTCTTTCCAGTTGTAGACTCTGTAGATTTGGGGGTGGTGCTCTTGGTGGTCTTTGGAGAAGTTGATTCGCTAGACTTTGGAGTGGTTGACTTCGTAGTTTTGCGAGTTGTAGACTCTGTAGATTTGGGGGTGGTGCCCTTGGTGGTCTTTGGTGATGTAGACTCGCTAGACTTTGGAGTGGTTGACTTCGTAGTCTTGCCAGTTGTAGACTCTGTAGATTTGGGGGTGGTGCTCTTGGTGGTCTTTGGAGAAGTTGACTCGCTAGACTTTGGAGTGGTTGACTTCGTAGTCTTGCCAGTTGTAGACTCTGTAGATTTTGGGGTGGTGCCCTTAGTAGTCTTTGGAGTGGTTGACTTCGTAGTCTTGCGAGTTGTAGACTCTGTAGATTTGGGGGTGGTGCGCTTAGTGGTCTTTGGAGAAGTTGATTCGCTAGACTTTGGAGTGGTTGACTTCGTAGTCTTTCCAGTTGTAGACTCTGTAGATTTGGGGGTGGTGCCCTTGGTGGTCTTTGGAGAAGTTGATTCGCTAGACTTTGGAGTGGTTGACTTCGTAGTCTTGCCAGTTGTAGACTCCGTAGATTTGGGGGTGGTGCCCTTGGTGGTCTTTGGTGATGTAGACTCGCTAGTCTTTGGAGTGGTTGACTTTGTAGTCTTGGCAGTTGTAGACTCTGTAGATTTGGGGGTGGTGCTCTTGGTGGTCTTTGGAGAAGTTGACTCGCTAGACTTTGGAGTGGTTGACTTCGTAGACTTGCCAGTTGTAGACTCTGTAGATTTTGGGGTGGTGCCCTTAGTGGTCTTTGGAGTGGTTGACTTCGTAGTTTTGCGAGTTGTAGACTCTGTAGATTTGGGGGAGGTGCCCTTGGTGGTCTTTGGAGTGGTTGACTTCGTAGTTTTGCGAGTTGTAGACTCTGTTGATTTGGGGGAGGTGCTCTTGGTGGTCTTTGGAGAAGTTGATTCGCTAGACTTTGGAGTGGTTGACTTCGTAGTTTTGCGAGTTGTAGACTCTGTAGATTTGGGGGTGGTGCTCTTGGTGGTCTTTGGAGAAGTTGATTCGCTAGACTTTGGAGTGGTTGACTTCGTAGTCTTGCCAGTTGTAGACTCTGTAGATTTTGGGGTGGTGACCTTAGTGGTCTTTGGAGTGGTTGACTTCGTAGTTTTGCCAGTTGTAGACTCTGTAGATTTGGGGGTGGTGCCCTTGGTGGTCTTTGGTGATGTAGACTCGCTAGACTTTGGAGTGGTTGACTTCGTAGTCTTTCCAGTTGTAGACTCCGTAGATTTGGGGGTGGTGCTCCTGGTGGTCTTTGGAGAAGTTGATTCGCTAGACTTTGGAGTGGTTGACTTCGTAGTCTTTCCAGTTGTAGACTCTGTAGATTTGGGGGTGGTGCCCTTGGTGGTCTTTGGTGATGTAGACTCGCTAGACTTTGGAGTGGTTGACTTCGTAGTCTTACCAGTTGTAGATTCTGTAGATTTGGAAGTGGTGCCCTTGGTGGTCTTTGGAGAAGTTGACTCGCTAGATTTTGGAGTGGTTGACTTCGTAGTCTTGCCAGTTGTAGACTCTGTAGATTTCGGGGTGGTGCCCTTAGTGGTCTTTGGAGTGGTTGACTTCGTAGTTTTGCGAGTTGTAGATTCTGTAGATTTCGGGGTGGTGCCCTTGGTGGTCTTTGGTGATGTAGACTCGCTAGACTTTGGAGTGGTTGACTTCGTAGTCTTGACAGTTGTGGACTCTGTAGATTTGGGAGTGGTGCTCTTGGTGGTCTTTGGTGATGTAGACTCGCTGGACTTTGGAGTGGTTGACTTCGTAGTCTTGCCAGTTGTAGACTCTGTAGATTTGGGGGTGGTGCCCTTGGTGGTCTTTGGTGATGTAGACTCGCTAGACTTTGGAGTGGTTGACTTCGTAGTCTTTCCAGTTGTTGTCTCTGTAGATTTCGAGGTGGTGCCCTTGGTGGTCTTTGGTGATGTAGACTCGCTAGACTTTGGAGTGGTTGACTTCGTAGTCTTGCCAGTTGTAGACTCTGTAGATTTCGGTGTAGTGCCCTTGGTGGTTTTTGGGGAAGTTGATTCGCTAGACTTTGGAGTGGTTGACTTCGTAGTTTTGCCAGTTGTAGACTCTGTAGATTTGGGGGTGGTGCCCTTGGTGGTCTTTGGTGATGTAGACTCGCTAGACTTTGGAGTGGTTGACTTCGTAGTCTTGACAGTTGTGGACTCTGTAGATTTGGGAGTGGTGCTCTTGGTGGTCTTTGGTGATGTAGACTCGCTGGACTTTGGAGTGGTTGACTTCGTAGTCTTGCCAGTTGTAGACTCTGTAGATTTGGGGGTGGTGCCCTTGGTGGTCTTTGGTGATGTAGACTCGCTAGACTTTGGAGTGGTTGACTTCGTAGTCTTTCCAGTTGTTGTCTCTGTAGATTTCGAGGTGGTGCCCTTGGTGGTCTTTGGTGATGTAGACTCGCTAGACTTTGGAGTGGTTGACTTCGTAGTCTTGCCAGTTGTAGACTCTGTAGATTTAGGGGTGGTGCCCTTGGTGGTCTTTGGAGAAGTTGACTCGCTAGACTTTGGAGTGGTTGACTTCGTAGTCTTGCGAGTTGTAGACTCTGTAGATTTCGGGGTGGTGCTCTTGGTGGTCTTTGGAGAAGTTGATTCGCTAGACTTTGGAGTGGTTGACTTCGTAGTCTTGCCAGTTGTAGACTCTGTAGATTTGGGGGTGGTGCCCTTGGTGGTCTTTGGTGATGTAGACTCGCTAGACTTTGGAGTGGTTGACTTCGTAGTCTTGCCAGTTGTTTTCTCTGTAGATTTCGAGGTGGTGCCCTTGGTGGTCTTTGGTGATGTAGACTCGCTAGACTTTGGAGTGGTTGACTTCGTAGTCTTGCCAGTTGTAGACTCTGTAGATTTAGGGGTGGTGCTCTTGGTGGTTTTTGGAGAAGTTGATTCGCTAGACTTTGGAGTGGTTGACTTCGTAGTCTTGCCAGTTGTTGTCTCTGTAGATTTCGAGGTGGTGCCCTTGGTGGTCTTTGGTGATGTAGACTCGCTAGACTTTGGAGTGGTTGACTTCGTAGTCTTCACAGTTGTAGACTCTGTAGATTTGGGGGTGGTGCTCTTGGTGGTCTTTGGTGATGTAGACTCGCTAGACTTTGGAGTGGTTGACTTCGTAGTCTTGCTAGTTGCAGACTCCGTAGATTTGAGGGTGGTGCTCTTGGTGGTCTTTGGTGATGTAGACTCGCTAGTCTTTGGAGTGGTTGACTTCGAAGTCTTGCCAGTTGTAGACTCTGTAGATTTGGGGGTGGTGCCCTTGGTGGTCTTTGGTGATGTAGACTCGCTAGACTTTGGAGTGGTTGACTTCGTAGTCTTCACAGTTGTAGACTCTGTAGATTTGGGGGTGGTGCTCTTGGTGGTCTTTGGTGATGTAGACTCGCTAGACTTTGGAGTGGTTGACTTCGTAGTCTTGCTAGTTGTAGACTCTGTAGATTTGGGTGTGGTGCGCTTAGTGGTCTTTGGAGAAGTTGATTCGCTAGACTTTGGAGTGGTTGACTTCGTAGTCTTGCCAGTTGTAGACTCTGTAGATTTGGGGGTGGTGCCCTTGGTGGTCTTTGGTGATGTAGACTCGCTAGACTTTGGAGTGGTTGACTTCGTAGTCTTGCGAGTTGTAGACTCTGTAGATTTGGGGGTGGTGCCCTTCGTGGTCTTTGGTGATGTAGACTCGCTAGACTTTGGAGTTGTTGACTTCGTAGTCTTGCCAGTTGTAGACTCCGTAGATTTTGGGGTGGTGCTCTTGGTGGTCTTTGGTGATGTAGACTCGCTAGACTTTGGAGTGGTTGACTTCGTAGTCTTGCCAGTTGTAGACTCTGTAGATTTCGGTGTAGTGCCCTTGGTGGTCTTTGGTGATGTAGACTCGCTAGACTTTGGAGTGGTTGACTTCGTAGTCTTGCCAGTTGTAGACTCTGTAGATTTGGGTGTGGTGCCCTTAGTGGTCTTTGGAGAAGTTGATTCGCTAGACTTTGGAGTGGTTGACTTCGTAGTCTTGCCAGTTGTAGACTCTGTAGATTTCGGGGTGGTGCCCTTGGTGGTCTTTGGTGATGTAGACTCGCTAGACTTTGGAGTGGTTGACTTCGTAGTCTTTCCAGTTGTAGACTCTGTAGATTTGGGGGTGGTGCCCTTGGTGGTCTTTGGAGAAGTTGATTCGCTAGACTTTGGAGTGGTTGACTTCGTAGTTTTGCCAGTTGTAGACTCTGTAGATTTGGGTGTCGTGGTCCTGGTGGTCTTTGGAGAAGTTGATTCGCTAGACTTTGGAGTGGTTGACTTCGTAGTCTTGCCAGTTGTAGACTCCGTAGATTTGGGGGTGGTGCCCTTAGTGGTCTTTGGTGATGTAGACTCGCTAGACTTTATAGTTGTTGACTTCGTAGTTTTGCCAGTTGTAGACTCTGTAGATTTGGGGGTGGTGCCCTTAGTGGTCTTTGGTGATGTAGAGTCGCTAGACTTTGGAGTGGTTGACTTCGTAGTCTTTCCAGTTGTAGACTCTGTAGATTTGGGGGTGGTGCCCTTGGTGGTCTTTGGAGAAGTTGATTCGCTAGACTTTGGAGTGGTTGACTTCGTAGTTTTGCCAGTTGTAGACTCTGTAGATTTGGGGGTGGTGCCCTTGGTGGTCTTTGGAGAAGTTGATTCGCTAGACTTTGGAGTGGTTGACTTCGTAGTCTTGCCAGTTGTAGACTCCGTAGATTTGGGGGTGGTGCTCTTGGTGGTCTTTGGAGAAGTTGATTCGCTAGACTTTGGAGTGGTTGACTTCGTAGTCTTTCCAGTTGTAGACTCTGTAGATTTGGGGGGTGGTGCCCTTGGTGGTCTTTGGAGAAGTTGATTCGCTAGACTTTGGAGTGGTTGACTTCGTAGTTTTGCCAGTTGTAGACTCTGTAGATTTGGGGGTGGTGCCCTTGGTGGTCTTTGGTGATGTAGACTCGCTAGACTTTGGAGTGGTTGACTTCGTAGTCTTTCCAGTTGTAGACTCCGTAGATTTGGGGGTGGTGCTCCTGGTGGTCTTTGGAGAAGTTGATTCGCTAGACTTTGGAGTGGTTGACTTCGTAGTCTTTCCAGTTGTAGACTCTGTAGATTTGGGGGTGGTGCCCTTGGTGGTCTTTGGAGAAGTTGATTCGCTAGACTTTGGAGTGCTTGACTTCGTAGTTTTGGCAGTTGTAGACTCTGTAGATTTGGGGGTGGTGCCCTTGGTGGTCTTTGGTGATGTAGACTCGCTAGACTTTGGAGTTGTTGACTTCGTAGTTTTGCCAGTTGTAGACTCTGTAGATTTGGGGGTGGTGCCCTTAGTGGTCTTTGGTGATGTAGAGTCGCTAGACTTTGGAGTGGTTGACTTCGTAGTCTTGCCAGTTGTAGACTCCGTAGATTTTGGGGTGGTGCTCTTGGTGGTCTTTGGTGATGTAGACTCGCTAGACTTTGGAGTGGTTGACTTCGTAGTCTTGCCAGTTGTAGACTCCGTAGATTTTGGGGTGGTGCTCTTGGTGGTCTTTGGTGATGTAGACTCGCTAGACTTTGGAGTGGTTGACTTCGTAGTCTTGCCAGTTGTAGACTCTGTAGATTTCGGTGTAGTGCCCTTGGTGGTTTTTGGGGAAGTTGATTCGCTAGACTTTGGAGTGGTTGACTTCGTAGTTTTGCCAGTTGTAGACTCTGTAGATTTGGGGGTGGTGCCCTTGGTGGTCTTTGGTGATGTAGACTCGCTAGACTTTGGAGTTGTTGACTTCGTAGTTTTGCCAGTTGTAGACTCTGTAGATTTGGGGGTGGTGCCCTTGGTGGTCTTTGGTGATGTAGACTCGCTAGACTTTGGAGTGGTTGACTTCGTAGTCTTGCCAGTTGTAGACTCCGTAGATTTTGGGGTGGTGCTCTTGGTGGTCTTTGGAGAAGTTGATTCGCTAGACTTTGGAGTGGTTGACTTCGTAGTCTTGCCAGTTGTAGACTCCGTAGATTTGGGGGTGGTGCTCTTGGTGGTCTTTGGAGAAGTTGATTCGCTAGACTTTGGAGTGGTTGACTTCGTAGTCTTTCCAGTTGTAGACTCTGTAGATTTGGGGGTGGTGCCCTTGGTGGTCTTTGGTGATGTAGACTCGCTAGACTTTGGAGTGGTTGACTTCGTAGTCTTGCCAGTTGTAGACTCTGTAGATTTGGGGGTGGTGCCCTTGGTGGTCTTTGGTGATGTAGACTCGCTAGACTTTGGAGTGGTTGACTTCGTAGTCTTGCCAGTTGTAGACTCTGTAGATTTGGGGGTGGTGCCCTTAGTGGTTTTTGGTGATGTAGAGTCGCTAGACTTTGGAGTGGTTGACTTCGTAGTCTTGCCAGTTGTAGACTCTGTAGATTTGGGGGTGGTGCCCTTAGTGGTTTTTGGTGATGTAGAGTCGCTAGACTTTGGAGTGGTTGACTTCGTAGTCTTGCCAGTTGTAGACTCCGTAGATTTTGGGGTGGTGCTCTTGGTGGTCTTTGGTGATGTAGACTCGCTAGACTTTGGAGTGGTTGACTTCGTAGTCTTGCCAGTTGTAGACTCCGTAGATTTGGGGGTGGTGCCCTTGGTGGTCTTTGGAGAAGTTGATTCGCTAGACTTTGGAGTGGTTGACTTCGTAGTTTTGCCAGTTGTAGACTCTGTAGATTTGGGGGTGGTGCCCTTGGTGGTCTTTGATGATGTAGACTCGCTAGACTTTGGAGTTGTTGACTTCGTAGTTTTGCCAGTTGTAGACTCTGTAGATTTGGGGGTGGTGCCCTTGGTGGTCTTTGGTGATGTAGACTCGCTAGAATTTGGAGTGGTTGACTTCGTAGTCTTGCCAGTTGTAGACTCTGTAGATTTGGGGGTGGTGCCCTTAGTGGTTTTTGGTGATGTAGAGTCGCTAGACTTTGGAGTGGTTGACTTCGTAGTCTTGCCAGTTGTAGACTCCGTAGATTTTGGGGTGGTGCTCTTGGTGGTCTTTGGTGATGTAGACTCGCTAGACTTTGGAGTGGTTGACTTCGTAGTCTTGCCAGTTGTAGACTCTGTAGATTTGGGGGTGGTGCTCTTGGTGGCCTTTGGAGAAGTTGATTCGCTAGACTTTGGAGTGGTTGACTTCGTAGTCTTTCCAGTTGTAGACTCTGTAGATTTGGGGGTGGTGCCCTTGGTGGTCTTTGGTGATGTAGACTCGCTAGACTTTGGAGTGGTTGACTTCGTAGTCTTGCCAGTTGTAGACTCCGTAGATTTGGGGGTGGTGCTCTTGGTGGTCTTTGGAGAAGTTGATTCGCTAGACTTTGGAGTGGTTGACTTCGTAGTCTTGCCAGTTGTGGACTCTGTAGATTTGGGTGTGGTGGTCTTGGTGGTCTTTGGTGATGTAGACTCGCTAGACTTTGGAGTTGTTGACTTCGTAGTCTTGCCAGTTGTAGACTCTGTAGATTTGGGGGTGGTGACCTTGGTGGTCTTTGGAGAAGTTGATTCGCTAGACTTTGGAGTGGTTGACTTCGTAGTTTTGCCAGTTGTAGACTCTGTAGATTTGGGGGTGGTGCCCTTGGTGGTCTTTGGTGATGTAGACTCGCTAGACTTTGGAGTGGTTGACTTCGTAGTCTTGCCAGTTGTAGACTCCGTAGATTTGGGGGTGGTGCTCTTGGTGGTCTTTGGAGAAGTTGATTCGCTAGACTTTGGAGTGGTTGACTTCGTAGTCTTTCCAGTTGTAGACTCTGTAGATTTGGGGGTGGTGCCCTTGGTGGTCTTTGGTGATGTAGACTCGCTAGACTTTGGAGTGGTTGACTTCGTAGTCTTGCCAGTTGTGGACTCTGTAGATTTGGGTGTGGTGGTCTTGGTGGTCTTTGGAGAAGTTGATTCGCTAGACTTTGGAGTGGTTGACTTCGTAGTCTTGCCAGTTGTAGACTCTGTAGATTTGGGAGTGGTGCCCTTGGTGGTCTTTGGTGATGTAGACTCGCTAGACTTTGGAGTTGTTGACTTCGTAGTTTTGCCAGTTGTAGACTCCGTAGATTTGGGGGTGGTGCTCTTGGTGGTCTTTGGAGAAGTTGATTCGCTAGACTTTGGAGTGGTTGACTTCGTAGTCTTGCCAGTTGTAGACTCTGTAGATTTAGGGGTGGTGCCCTTGGTGGTCTTTGGTGATGTAGACTCGCTAGACTTTGGAGTTGTTGACTTCGTAGTCTTGCCAGTTGTAGACTCTGTAGATTTGGGGGTGGTGACCTTGGTGGTCTTTGGAGAAGTTGATTCGCTAGACTTTGGAGTGGTTGACTTCGTAGTTTTGCCAGTTGTAGACTCTGTAGATTTGGGGGTGGTGCCCTTGGTGGTCTTTGGTGATGTAGACTCGCTAGACTTTGGAGTGGTTGACTTCGTAGTCTTGCCAGTTGTAGACTCCGTAGATTTGGGGGGTGGTGCTCTTGGTGGTCTTTGGAGAAGTTGATTCGCTAGACTTTGGAGTGGTTGACTTCGTAGTCTTTCCAGTTGTAGACTCTGTAGATTTTGGGGGTGGTGCCCTTGGTGGTCTTTGGTGATGTAGACTCGCTAGACTTTGGAGTGGTTGACTTCGTAGTCTTGCCAGTTGTGGACTCTGTAGATTTGGGTGTGGTGGTCTTGGTGGTCTTTGGAGAAGTTGATTCGCTAGACTTTGGAGTGGTTGACTTCGTAGTCTTGCCAGTTGTAGACTCTGTAGATTTGGGAGTGGTGCCCTTGGTGGTCTTTGGTGATGTAGACTCGCTAGACTTTGGAGTGGTTGACTTCGTAGTCTTTCCAGTTGTAGACTCCGTAGATTTGGGGGTGGTGCTCTTGGTGGTCTTTGGAGAAGTTGATTCGCTAGACTTTGGAGTGGTTGACTTCGTAGTCTTTCCAGTTGTAGACTCTGTAGATTTGGGGGTGGTGCCCTTGGTGGTCTTTGGAGAAGTTGATTCGCTAGACTTTGGAGTGGTTGACTTCGTAGTTTTGCCACTTGTAGACTCTGTAGATTTGGGGGTGGTGCCCTTGGTGGTCTTTGGTGATGTAGACTCGCTAGACTTTGGAGTGGTTGACTTCGTAGTCTTGCCAGTTGTAGACTCTGTAGATTTGGGGGTGGTGCCCTTGGTGGTCTTTGGTGATGTAGATTCGCTAGACTTTGGAGTGGTTGACTTCGTAGTCTTTCCAGTTGTAGACTCCGTAGATTTGGGGGTGGTGCTCTTGGTGGTCTTTGGAGAAGTTGATTCGCTAGACTTTGGAGTGGTTGACTTCGTAGTCTTTCCAGTTGTAGACTCTGTAGATTTGGGGGTGGTGCTCTTGGTGGTCTTTGGAGAAGTTGATTCGCTAGACTTTGGAGTGGTTGACTTCGTAGTCTTGCCAGTTGTAGACTCTGTAGATTTGGGGGTGGTGCCCTTGGTGGTCTTTGGTGATGTAGATTCGCTAGACTTTGGAGTGGTTGACTTCGTAGTCTTGCCAGTTGTAGACTCTGTAGATTTGGGTGTGGTGCCCTTGGTGGTCTTTGGAGAAGTTGATTCGCTAGACTTTGGAGTGGTTGACTTTGTAGTTTTGCCAGTTGTAGACTCTGTAGATTTGGGGGTGGTGCCCTTGGTGGTCTTTGGTGATGTAGACTCGCTAGACTTTGGAGTGGTTGACTTCGTAGTCTTGCCAGTTGTAGACTCCGTAGATTTGGGGGTGGTGCTCTTGGTGGTCTTTGGAGAAGTTGATTCGCTAGACTTTGGAGTGGTTGACTTCGTAGTCTTGCCAGTTGTAGACTCTGTAGATTTGGGGGTGGTGCCCTTGGTGGTCTTTGGAGAAGTTGATTCGCTAGACTTTGGAGTGGTTGACTTCGTAGTTTTGCCAGTTGTAGACTCTGTAGATTTGGGGGTGGTGCCCTTGGTGGTCTTTGGTGATGTAGACTCGCTAGACTTTGGAGTGGTTGACTTCGTAGTCTTTCCAGTTGTAGACTCCGTAGATTTGGGGGTGGTGCTCCTGGTGGTCTTTGGAGAAGTTGATTCGCTAGACTTTGGAGTGGTTGACTTCGTAGTCTTTCCAGTTGTAGACTCTGTAGATTTTGGGGTGGTGCCCTTGGTGGTCTTTGGTGATGTAGACTCGCTAGACTTTGGAGTGGTTGACTTCGTAGTCTTGCCAGTTGTAGACTCTGTAGATTTGGGTGTGGTGGTCTTGGTGGTCTTTGGAGAAGTTGATTCGCTAGACTTTGGAGTGGTTGACTTCGTAGTTTTGCCAGTTGTAGACTCTGTAGATTTGGGGGTGGTGCCCTTAGTGGTCTTTGGTGATGTAGAGCCGCTAGACTTTGGAGTGGTTGACTTTGTTGTGTTTTGAGTTGTAGATTCTGTGGAAGTCGGTGTAGTTCCTTTTGTTGATTTTACAGTAGTTTTTGGTGTTGTTGTCTTAGTCGTCGTCGTTTCATGCCCGCAGTTGTGAGGAGTTGTCGTTTCATGTTCACACTTTTTGGAAGTTGTGGTTTCATGGCCGCAGTTTCGCTGCGTAGTCGTCTCATGATAGTATTTGGTTGGTGCTGGGCTAGTAACCCTATGCTCACAAGCTGGTGTTGTCGGATGTTGCTTGCATGGTGGCGGAGGAGGTCGCAGTGTTGTGTAGCTAGTTTTGTTATTGCAAGGATTGCGGAAATGTAAAACGATCTCATTAGGCTGTTGGCCTGGAACAATGCGAATATGTGGCCCAAAGAGAGTGAAGGCAGCGCTACTGGCTGCCAACAGGCATAAAACAAACAGTTGCATCTTGTCAACGTGTTGCTAGTAATTTTTACGTATCCTGTGCGTGTCGACCAGTAGAGCTGAGCGACACTCTCGATACTGTCTCGTCAGCCATACTGGGACTAGTATTTAAACATGTTGTAATCGCATTCTCGAGCTATTTAGGAGTTCTTTAGGTCAGGTTTTTTTGTCTGTGCGGGAATTTGCATTCCACCTAAAATTAGACGGATGCGTATGCTTAACCATGGCACGCGTAAGCCTGCAGTGACGACACTTGCATAAGCCATCGAGACCGAACCGTTTATCATCGTCATGTCTAAAGCTGGCGCTTTAAACAGACAACGGTCTCAATAGGGCCTAACACGTTCGCCCACCCGCTGTAAGTTTTTTTTAAAACGTTTTGCAATTTCAACGATTTTTTATTACGACTCTGCTTTTTCTTCTTTTTTTTTAATTTTTTGCATGTAATTGCAATTGGCTTACAAGTAAAATTAAACATATTAATGTAGTTATAGGTTTAAACATAATTTGTGCTGAGTTTTGCATTTAATTTTCACATAAATATTTCTGTCTATGTATTTGTCTTTAGCGATATCTAAAATCGAGTAAAATCGAATTGGATATAAACGTTTTGCTATTGCAGTAGTACAAATGTTTGGCAATTGAAAATATATTACTTTTGATTGGTGTGACCTTTGGCAATTTTTTTTTTTTTTTTTTTGTATCTAGGTATTATGTGGTTGGTGCCATCTGCATGGCACATAAATTTGCACTATACATACATATGTGTATATATATATATATATATATTTATATAAATATTTATATTTAAGCTATAACAAACCTACTAACTGATCAGTTAAACAACAACAAAATCATGATGCTAAGACGATCCCTATTATAATGCAGTGATCTAGGCAGATCGGCCTCAATATTAATGAGTCGATATTTACATTTCAATGTGTATTTAAAATCTAGGCCACCAGTTAACTATATGTCTATAGGCTACATGTAGATGCTATCTTTTTTTATTTCTAATCCCAAATACCCGCTAGATTTCGTCATCGCTTGTCTGGGTACATAGGACCTGTTCTTGCCACCAGTCGTGCACCTCATAGACAGCATTTGCCTGATTATTGAAGGGCAAAAGTTTGCCACTGCTGCCAATCAATTGGCTCATCATGGCCGAGGGACTTCCCAAAGCTCCATGATGATGCATATGCTGATGATCGCCATGCAGTACAGCAGCGTTAGCAGCGTTTATTGTCGGATAATGAAACTGGCTGGCAATCTCGCTATTTAATTGGGCAAAAAAATTGGTCGATTTGTTGCCATCACGCTGCTTTCCCCCCAGTTGGCCCAATTGACCCAACTGATGGGGCAATGTGGTCATTGAATTCTTTTTCCGCTGCTGACTGCTGATATGCAGGCGCTCCTTATCACTCAAAGTTGAACGCTGCTGCGGATCACTTGAGGTGGGCGCCAGAAACTTGCGACCCGCTGAGCTTCCAGTCGAGTCCGAACGATTAAGAGCATAGGCCCGTTTACCCACGGCAATGGCGTGCCGTGCAGCAGCAGCCGCCTGCGATCCCATTGCTATATCTGGTGCATGAGCATGAGGTTGAATAACAACAGCAGCACTGCTACTGCCATCTTTATCTTCGTTCTCTGTCGAACTGAATGTGGGTGAGAAGGCATCACTGGTGGGTGGACAAGTGCCAGCCACAGCGCCGCTTATTGTACTAATGGCTGATTTGTCAACGGCTCCACCACCACTTGGCACCTTGTCCTCCTGTGACACGTTAGGACGCATTACAGGCTGCTCATTGGTAGCCCTCAGTCCAGCAATTAAAGAATTTTGTTGTTTCTGTACAAATGCCAAAACATGATTATTAATCTAAATGTAAATATGTTTCTTATACATACGCTAGCATTCTGTGCTCGAATTTTCTTAAGACAACCCTCCAACCAAGTGCGTATGGTCATTTTAGCCACCTCTTCCTCCACCAGATATTCAAATTCCTCTCTAGCCAAAAGCTCTTCTAATTGCAAAGCTTTTCGTATGTCAACCGATCGATAACTTAGCATACTAAAAGTAATAAAAATAAGTTTCACATATAAGTAACTAGAGACAAAAAACCAATTGATACTTACTTGATCACATCATGAAAAGTAACATCCTCACCATTGTGCAGTTTGTCCAGCTCATAGCACATATATTTGAATAACAGACGATCCTTTTGTGGATCACACTCCAAACGACCCTTTAACAAGCGTAAAATGAACTTTACCCGACGCACAGGTATAACTCCACGCTGATGTATATCGACAATATTCCATGTATTTTGAAAATTTCGTATATCCGCATATGATAGAAGGGCATCCTCTTCGTTTGAATAAAATAATGAAAAGTTCTCCATGATAATAGCTATAAAAAGAGATAAACAAAATTTTCTAAATTAACTTGCATTGGCAATTTCAAATGTTTTTAAAACCCTAGGTAAATATACATTTCTTAAGAATCAGTTAGTGAGTATATAAGCTCAACATTTTGTTTAAATAAATTTATAAATTTCATATATATATTAATATAAAAAGCTATATTTAAGCTAAATTCTCCAATTAAAGTCATTATTTTTTACATAGTGGAAGAAAAAAAATCATTCTTCCTGTTTGCTAATAAAAGAATCCTTAATACTTATAAAAATCGGTTTTTATAAAAAAAAATTTCTGTAAATTAAATTTAATAGCATGAGATATTAGATTTTTAACCCACCCACTAGAAGATTTAGCACTATGTATGTTATTATCACGTAGAAGGTACAAAAGTAGATAAGACTCGCTGTAAAGTTGCCACAATCCGTTTCCCAGTAGTTGCCACCCAGAGTACAATATGGTGGCTGCACCATACAATCGTGCATAATTTTATTCCAATCCTCGCCGGTTACAATGCGAAACAACATGGCCACTCCGGTGACAGGTGAACCAAAGTTGGCACGTCTTCCAATACCCTCGCCATATTTGACGGTGCCTGGTCCAAATGAGAACGAGGATTAAAGAGAACAATAATTGAAAATGAGTGAGATAGACAGTAAGAGGGAGAGAGAGGAAAATAAGTGTGTGAGAGAAAGAAAGAGATATTGAGGGAATGAACCCCAATTCCCCAAATGAGAGCTCACCAAACAATATGGTTCCCGCCAGTGCATAGAAGAAGACGAGCAGAAACATGCCAAAGATAATGAAGAATGATTTGCACACAGACACGCCCACTGTCAGCATAAGCATCTTGAGTGTGGTGTGCTTGCCGGTAATGGTGAAGAAACGCAAGATGACCACCATGAAGCCAAAGAAGTAGGACAAATCGTTCTGCCAGACCAAGTACATTATATATGCATCATATATATATATATATATTTTACACAAAACACAACATATATTGAATATGAATTGATATTGAAAGTGACTAAAGTGAATGAACAAAAAACGGACTAATCCAACTAATTGAACCGAAACCTACCCTCAGTATGGTCTGCAGAATGATCCAAATGACTCCGGCCACGGTGACCAGAAGGTCGTAACGATTTCGCCTCGATTGCCAGTAACCGCGCGGCGTAAAGGCTATATTCTTCATCACCACCTCAACCACAAACACAAAGGTCAACACCGCGCTGACAATCACCAAACGCTCCGTGTGCACCTCACCCTTGATCCACTGCAGAGGAAGAGATTAGTTCTAGCTAACTCACGCGTTTCGTTTCGACTAGTTGTAAAATTAAAACCCACCGTTATAGATAGCAGCATACTATTGATTAATACCACCACTGCAATCACACGCTTGAAGATTATATGCTGTGTAATGTCATAGGTAAAGGCCCTTATTTTTCGTCCATCGGGTCGCGGTGGCAAATGCAATGGCTGAGCAATTTTCAGACGCTTCTTCAGGTCACACCAACGTCGCTGATCAACAGTTAACAATGCTGTTCCCTTGTTTTCCGAGTAATTGGCAATCACAACGCCCACAAATAGAGTTAGTCCAATCATGCAGCCCAAGAAAATGTATATGTGTATATAAATGGCATGGATCTACATAAAAGACAAAAGAAAAGGTAAAGATTCAATCAAGTTTATGCGCTTCATTCACTATAGTAGTATGACTTACCGGGCCAACAGCCTTAATTAATACATCACGCACATCCAACCAACCCTTGAATGAAAGCACCTCGAAGAGAGTCAGCATGGCATCACCAATGTTATCAAAGTTAAAACGTCTAGGATTGGCCCAAACACGCGGCACCAGCATAGCTGGATATGACTCATCCAATCCCGGTGTCAATTTCATTTTCGTTACAAAAACTCGTCGCATAAATACACCAACACAATCCTCACGTCTTCCAATTGTAGGATCATTGCAGCGTGCCAAACGACCACCATACAATTGGACACCATAGCTAGCAAAGATGAACATAAGAAGGATAAGCAATGTGGATACCAAAAGGATCTCTTTGAAGCCACGGCACAGCTCGTAGACCACCTTACGCATATGTGGTACCAATGTGAAAATTCGCAAGGGTCGCACACATCTCAATATCATCAAGAGCTGGGCAGCTGAACTAGTGGGTATATTTAAGGGCATCCAACAGAGAAATGACGTAGATACCACATAGATAAATACATCCAAGGCAGCAGCAACATCCTTTATATAAGCCTTGGGTGTGAAGAATAGACCATCTGCAAGAATTTTAAGTGCCAGTTCCAAACTCATGAATATGACAAAACCGTATTCCGCTATTTGCAACGTTGGATGATTCATCACACGATAGGTGGGAGTCTCGAACATCATGGATATGCATGAGAGTGTGGTGGCGAAGATCATTACCCAATCCAAATATGTAACCAGACCCAAAAAGTTGCTGAAAAATGAAATCAAAAATATAATAATGTTGAATCTACCAACCAGATTCATTGTACTTACTGTAGACTTTTGTATTGGACTTTACGCTCCTTGCCAGTCAATGGATCCTTCAGTCTGGCATCATAGCGGGCATGCACGATCTTTTGGCAAATCTTTCGAAAACGACTTTCCCGTGGCACTAGGAATAATGGTGTGTCAAAAAACGGATGATTCTCCCGTAAATCCTCCTCCCGCTGATTACGACGCATCTCTGCCTGCTGACGCTTTGCTTGCAATAGTTTAATGTCCAAATCATGTGGTCTAGCCCGACCCGAATTGGCTCTCGGCGCTGCCGCAATATCACCATTCTCCATAAGATGTTCATATGTTTGCTTCAGCTTAATGGAACCGGAACGAACACTGCGACGAATGGAGCGTGAACCGAACCTGTTAATTGGTAGCGTACACACATCAAACGGATTACAACAAAAACAATGACTTACTTCTTTTGATCCACACGCCATGGTTTCGAATGGGTAATAGTTCCCTGAGATTTCAATCCGCCACCACCTTTAGTACCCACCACAGGCAACATTGCTGAGTCGCCCAACATCAATCGTTGATTGTTGCTATCACTGAAAAGAAATTAAGGAAATAATTTGTAAGTTATAGATTATATATATACATATATATAGTATTACTTACTTAATGATATGCGTTATAGCTAGTTTACGAAGACTGCTTCCTGCTGCTCGTACCTTGGCCGTCTTATTCATTATACGCACTGGTTTCTGTTTACGGAATACAACATTCGATTCCCAACATTCGGACATGGGTCTTTTACAATTCTCAACCAAGGATGGATCCTCTATTTCCAGTTCAATAACAAAATGTTTCATAAAACTCTCACGTACCTTGGGCAACATGAAATCATTAGGTATACGATGAAGTATTGTCATTTGCGGTGAATCGGGAAACTTTTCAAAGATTCGCAAACGAAATGGTAATGTCTCTTTGATTTCAGCACTCTGTTCTCGAAATTTGAGCTGTTTCAGTTTTTTTATGTCCTCATCCAATTCCAAATTATCCAAAATGACAGCCACGAAAAGACTGAGCACAATCAAGGTGACAAACAAATGGTATAAGATAAAATAAACGGCCACCAATGGTGTCAATGTTTTACTAGTGCGTATCATTGTCTCATCCATAACCTCCACCCAGGCCTCCTGGGTAAGGATCTGAAACATGCTCATGAAGGCTTCCGGAAAGGATTCAAATTTGGTAAAATCGCATAGGAAACAAAACAATTGCATTGATATGCTTGAACTGATGATCAGTAAGCACATGGTAAAGATAATTAGAGATCCCAATTTCTTGCCCGGTCCAAAGATCTTGTACACGAATCCTTCTAGCATGGGTGAAGCCTTGATAAGCCGCACAACGCGCAACACTTGAAAGTACGTCAATCCGGAGAGATAAAACATGGGAACTATATGGAGAGTGGTGCCAGCTGCTAATAGCAATTCAAATTTATGTATCGAATGTTTGTAGTAGCCACGCCAACCCAAACAATAGATCTTGAACAGAGTCTCCAAATCCAATAGACATGTGAAAACAACTTCAATATAGTAATATCTCTCATAGAACACATGACGTGGTCTTCCATCGTGCTTAAAAGCCATTGTGGCCGTTACAATTCCATTGGCCAATATCACTGTCATCACCAGCATACGAAAGTATGGTGATCTTAGAATGGCATGACATGTCTCCGGTGCTAGTCCTCCATGTTTGTTATCATCAATGGTGACTAAACGCCATCCCGAATCGTTGCCACTTAAAATCTGTGATGCAGCGGTCTTT
Organism: Drosophila neocordata; assembly: GCA_018903615.1. Taxonomy (NCBI): domain Eukaryota; kingdom Metazoa; phylum Arthropoda; class Insecta; order Diptera; family Drosophilidae; genus Drosophila; species Drosophila neocordata. The sequence goes on from JAEIGI010000015.1 coordinate 3,394,520, forward strand.
TGTATGTGCCCTCTAGCTCCCCACATTTGCTGGAACTGTACACGTATCTCATTGAATGTCTCCGTTATCACGGCAATGAAAACATTCTTAACCAGCCAGGCTAGAAAGAAGATCATTGTGCTGAAATAGAATGCCGCACGCCAAGCTGGTAACGAATCAATGGCACGATACATGATGAAAACCCATCCCTCTTGAGATGCAGCCTGATAGACCGTAAATATACTAGTAGCAATATCCTCAAAGCCATTAAATCCAATAACATAGCTGCTTAGAAAGTCCATTTTCATGCAACGCATACCGGGAGAACATTGATAGCCGGAATCGGGATCCATGGAACAGAATGTATCCGGTATGGCCAAGGAGTTAATAGTCAGGACACTTAAATGAGAGTAATTAATGTTTTATAACTATATAACCTACTAGACTACTTACGGCCTTCCCAATACATCATATTCTGTATTGTTCATCACACAGTGGTTCTTAAGTTCACCAAAAAACTGAACTCCCAGCAGTCCATAGAGTGACATAAAGAACAGGAAGAATAGTGTCACATTGTAGATTTGCTGGCTTGAGCGTCTGTGGATACATTTAAACACTATTTAACATTATTTCCAATGATTTCTATCATTGAACTTACTTGAAGATTTGATTGATGCGACTTTTTGGCATACTAAACTTCAGGAAGACTCGAAGGAAACGTATCATTATAAGAGGACGTGGTGCACGCATAATAGACAGATAGGAAAATCTATAATATAAAAATAAATTATTATTGAGAAACGTCAGGTAGTCTGTGGTACGACTTACTTTGCCACTATTTCGAGAACCTCAAATATTTGAAGTATTATTGACACCCACAAAAAACTAACCATAGAAGCATCAAATTGGCACCAATGATCTTTCAGATAAGGCACCTCACCCTGCACATAAAGAAGGGACAATAAAATAAAAAGTTGTTTCTTTTTGATTTCATTCTGACTTCACTTACATGCAAAACTCCACGTATATGCATTTTGGCAATCATTTCCGCTGTGAAAAGTAACGTCACAGCTGTGTCTGATACGAAGGTGATGTACTGCAACGCTGGATATCGTTCGAACGTTTTTGGCGTATTCAGCGAAACGGATGTCAATGATATAAGGGCACACATACGCATCAGTCGACGTACCCATAATTTGTTCACCCATTCAATATCGGCACTCTCGTTAAGAGACTCCTCCGGTCCATAGTCAGCAAGAAAAGGTTCACCGCCTTTGAGACTTTGTTTGCGTCCCAGCATGATCTTGTTGCCAATGCCAGTGGCAATGCCCAATCCAATGGGTGGTACTCCTGTAATGGCGGCACTACCCACAGTGCTGCTAATGCCACCACAAATGCCCATGCCGGCAGCAGCTGCTGCACCACCACCCATACCGCCCAATCCACCAATGCCGCCAAGTAGATTGAGACCACCACCACCCACACCGACACCTCCTCCCAGGCCACTGCTGGATGTGCCCGCTCCATTGTTAAAAACATTGGAGGACCCACCCACAGCCGATGCTGTCGATGTTCCACCTCCGACCTGCTGCTGTTGTTGCATTCCTGTGCTGCTGGCCGAGTTCACAATGGGACTGTTAAGCGCACTGACCACATTCTGGCGTGGTGCTGTTTCCAATCCGTTGCCAGGACTACTGCCTGGCGATGGATTGAAGCTAAAGGCCTGCGGTACTTGCGATGTCCGCTGATGGTGATGTGTGTGCTGATGCGGATGCTGATGTGGATGATGCTGATGCTGAAGCTGATGTGTATGCTGTACGTGACTATGTGTATGCGGATGTGTATGCGTATGCGGATGCGGGTGATGCTGCTGCTGTTGTGGCGTCAAACTGTTGCCACTGGAGGAACTGGTACTGGCCGTGGCCGGCGTATTGATGCCGCTGGCGGAATGCGGTGTATGAGAATGAAAGCTACCGCTGCCGTTGCCGCTACCACCACCACCAACGCCGCCACCACCGCCACCACTGCCTCCTGTGCGTTTGTTTCTAGCAGCTGCACCCAAGCGACGAATCTGTAAGCGGTCAATCATCAATCATATAGTGCATCCTGCTCCTCGGCCGCTACGTGTTGAAATTCTATCTGCCAAATAAAACCAAAAAAAAAAAATCATATAGATCAAGATTTTAACTACATATCCTTTGTCATGTCAATAGGAATTCTAATTATACATCAATCATTTCCATAAGTCCCATTTCCATTAAGTATACTGACGCAATAGTTTTGTTCTGTACACTCAAATTCCTAATTTTTGTCTTAAATTGTCTTTTATCAATATTTACATGGCAATTTCAAACAGCTGCCCCAAGCAAACTCAAGTGGAGATGAGAGAGTCTTGTGGGTGACAGTAGGCCAGACCCAGACCCAGACACACACTCACCACCTTTCTACACATATATTTCATTTGCAACCCCCAAAAAAAAAAAAAAAAAAAAAAAACATAGCAAAAAGAAAAACAAGAAAAAATTTGGCCCCACTTGTGTTTATATATACACTAAATACATATAGAATTATAGGACAAATTGGACAAAAAAACACACACACACATTTCTGTATATAGCTAAATAAGTATATACTTAGATATATTTATTTATATATATTTGATTTGATTACTCACCTTTCTTCTGTTTGGTAGGGGGGAATGCAATTTATATTTCTATTACAAAAGGCCACATTAATGGAAAGAAGCCTTTACAGTAGTTAACTTTATGTTTCAATTAACAAACAACATTAACAACAATCAACAATTTTAACAACAATTAAACTTTAAATGAGGTTTATGTTTTGACTGATAAATGTTTTTATTTTTTTTTTTATATATTTTTCTTTTGTAAAGGCCTAGTTGAAATTTCTTTTTTAATTTTATGATGAGGGGTATCCTTTTTTTTTTTTGGTGTTTTTTTTTTGTACTAAACGCGGCAAAGGCAAAAGGCAAACGGCAAGGGTAAAGGCAGTGCCTCAGTCAGCCAACTATGGCAACTGGGCTGACAGTTTGTCCTCTGTTGTGAGTTTAGCTGCTGTCAAAAAATGTCCAGCGCCTGCGCATTGATGGCCAAATGAGAGACAATGGGTCGATGACAACGAGACCAGATGATAAATGTTGGCCAAAGTTGTCGACTATTGAAATTTATCATAAAAATTGGAACGTGACATAAAGTAAGGTATACATCAGACTAAAAATGGGCGCCATAGCCTCGTGTAAGAACTCAACATTTAGTGGTTTTCCCGAACACGATGATCCCGTGTATCGAAAATGTCAGGAACTTAAAGTAAGTTCTTCCCTATATATATTTTATATAAGGATACAAAAAATTGAATCTATATATATAGATGGAGCGTTGGATACAGATGCACTATCAGATGAAGCAGCGTGACCAAGCTTTGGCCATTGCCAAGCATAGAGAGCTCTTCTACTGGCTAGGTGGTTTCTATTTGAGTGCTGTCTACGGGTGTGCCAGTCATTACCAAAGAATAAAACGGGTATCGGCATTGGTGCCATTATTACCATTGACCTTTGTAATGGGCTATTATACAGATTGGGCCTATGGCAGTAAATTGCATCGGATTCAGGGTATAATTTCTTTTGTTATCAACTTTAACTGCAATATTTATGGCTTTATATTTCAACTTTAGCTGAGGCCAATATGATAATGGAACACGAACAAGAGTTGTTACATTGGCCTGGCGGTCTGCCAACTGTGGCCAGTATAGATGAGGCCAGAGTTGAGATTGAGATGGAAAAGAAAATGCATCCACATCATATGTAGACTTGATGGTCTGTTATCGCTTCTTCTTCATCTGGATTGCTCATATAGTATATATTTATATATATATATATATATATATATATATATAGTCACATATATATGTAGCTCTTATACACAATTCTTTCTCTCTATCTGTATGTAGATTTTTCAGCAATTTTTGTCAAGACAATACTTATTATATTGAATATATATCGTATATACATATATGTATATATATATTTATATATATATAGTTAATGATTGAACAACACAATTGTAGCTTAGATAATCTAATAAAATGTATAACTTGAAACTTAAAAAGAAATTTCAATATGTGCCATCATCTTCATCATTCAGCAATAAACCATGCTCGATAATCCTGTGTTGATGATTGGCATCCTCCTCCTTTTTATAATGACGCTCACAAAATTCAGATAGCCGTGTGCATGCCTCCTCGATCATGGCTCCCGGCACAGTGAGCACAATTCTTACATAACCGGAGATCTCAAAACAACTGCCAGGTAAACAGAAGACACTCTGCTCGTTGACTAGCTCCTGCACAAAGTGCACATCGTCTTTAAATGCTGGAAAATGTTCAATTAGGACACCAATCATCATATACATAGCTCCATTGGGCATAACAGGATTTAGGCCGCGCACCTGTTTAAGCATGTTATAAGCCAGCTTGGCATTGGCCTAAAGGGAGGAGGAGAGAGAAAAAGCAAATGATATTAATTCATTAGGGATAACAAATCCTTTTAATCTCCACTTACATAAAGCACATCGATAACACTGTCAAAATAACTTTGCGGTGTCTTGGTCAATATTTCAGGCAGAGCACCCTGTATAATTGTATTGGAGCCCAAAATACGTCCACACATATTCTTCAGGCCATTGAGAGCATTACCCAGCCTTTGCTGACGATCATGGACTATAATCCAGCCCATACGCCAACCGGGAACTAGAAAACGTTTGGTTAAACCACCACAAGAAAGAACAGGCACCTCCTGAGTCAAACTGCTGACGGCGACATGTCGTGAACCCGGAAAAACAAAATGTTCATAGATCTACAAAAGATATCTCTTTGATTAGTTAAGGATCATAAAATTTAAAGTACCAAAAAAACTAACCTCATCGGCTATAATGGGTATATAATGACGTTCACAAATATCAATTAGTTGCCGTAAATGTTTCTCATCGTATACACTGCCACATGGATTGCTTGGATTGTTAATAAGCAATGCTGCTGTATTTTCATCAATTAGACTCTCCAGCTGAACAAGATCGGCTCGCCATTGTTGCTCCGGCAATAAATCATAGTGACGCACTTCAATATCCAAGCCTTCAGCCAGGGTATTATATAAACAAAAACCGGGTCGTGGTATTAAAACATTCTGTCCACGATCGGCCAGTGCCAATATGCAATACTCTAATGCCGATGAACAGCCACTGCACAAGACAACATCATTCGGTTCAATCTCACCATCAGGACGCTGATGGGCACTATATTTGGCTACTGCCTTCCGTGAGTCCTCATGTCCCTGTGTATGGGCATAACCATTATATTTGCCACTCTCCAATGAATGGAGTACAGCTTTCATAGTCTCATCGGCGGCTTTCAGATTGCCGAATGTTGTAGGATCACCTGTCGAACGGAAGAGGAATTAATCGTGTTTTGTAACTTTCCATCACGTGATAATAAAATGCATATTGCTACTATCCGCACGAAATTTCATCAACAAATGGAGTACATATCTAACTAAGATCAATCGATTCACTGGGTCCCAAAATAAACTAAGAAAAACAGGTGGAACTACATTTTATGCAAATGATGACGAAAATGATATTCATAATAACAACCGCCGATCGAGAACGAGAACAACATCGACTTTATATGTATAAATTAATTTCACAAATAGAAATCAACGAAATAAGATAATGCATATTCATCTGTTTACTCCAACAGTTGACAAGATCAGACAAAATAGCAAATGCGATCTCCATCAGGGGATCTTGGTATCAAGTTCAGTAGCGATCTCTGATTGGTTCAATTTTGTGGGTGTGTACAAATATGTTGAAATCATGAATACTATATGTATATATATAGGTATATATATGTATGTATTTATATGAAACAGGAACGAAACGGGTCAACGAAATGGAATTCGATTCATGTAACCAAGCAAGTTTCACTTCAATTTACGCAAATTAGCTGATTAAAAATAAAAATTAAAAGAAAGAAGAAGATAAACAGGCAACAACATCTAAAGAAAATTTTAATGAGAAGCACCTAAAAATTCCAAACAGAATTTTAAATCCACTTTTAGATCCATACGAAACCTGTATATTATTTTTAATCCACTTTTTTTTTTTATCTTTATATAACCGATTTTGATCTAATTTTTTGGCATTATAGAAAAAACAAATATTTGAGAAACGTTTTGAGGGTAATAGATCGCCTATTATATAAGAAAATATTTTTGAATCAACTTAAGTTAGGTTAAAATATTGTAATATTTCACCTTTGCTTTGAGTGGAACGCTCGAAAAATAAATTTTAAGAACTTCTGTTAAGTTTACTAACATTGGTTTTTCATTCAACTATAAAGAAATTTATTATGGTTTCTTGATATTAACTCACCAATGGATAGAGGTATCATGGGTTTAGCTGGATTCGGTTTAATTTTCAATGCTTCCACAATGTTCCTTATCCGATTATGCGTATTTAGAGATAATTTCGAGCCTCTAATTTGCCAGCCATTTCGATGACTTTTGGCAGTTGTTGTTGTTTTAGATAGAGACTGATCCAATTGGTATTGTGCCTCATCCAACACATCGGGTGGTGGGCTACCACTGGACAAAAGACGGTTTGCCGACGATTCCGCTGAATCGCTGCGACTGGTCTGAAATTTGAAGCCTTCGTTGGCAACGCTACTTGGCATTATCACCAGAGGCAATCCGTATCAGCTGTCTAAATCACTCAACAAATAAAAACCAATAATGGTAATTATAATTCTTTATATTTAAAAAAAAAAATCAAAATTCTTCTTCTTTTTTTTTTGGAAATTACTAAATTAAAGAATTGTCCGGCTCCAGGTGTAACGAAAAGCTCAAATGAAGGTAAAATTTGTGTCCTGCTTATCGTTCCAGACGAGCATTAGATATGTGAGTGGTTTACGGCGGGCAGTAAGACAGACGCGTTCAGAAGTAATGAGAGATAATGGTTATAGTGATCTCTTCTTTTTAATCAATACGATAAAAAAATATTATAAAACACCTGTTGCCAAAGTCTTTTTTTGCGAATTCTGAATTAAACTGATCTACATTGCTGATCTCTTGGGGCTTTTATCGGCTCTGCTAGCTCTGGCTTTGGCTCTGACTTTGGCTTGTCGCTTGGTTGACCGATGTATACATACATATACATACATATATTCAATATATAGGTGTCCAGTATATGGCACACACATACACACACACAGAGATACACACAAATATATTTAGCACGCGCCTGGCTTTGGTTTCACTCGAGCAGCAACAACAATTCGAGCCTAACTCTGATTTGAATACTTGCCGACAACGAGACGAAAGTAACTAACTAAAAACATATATTTATATATATAGGTATATATTCATAACCAGATTTCAATATAATAAACAACAACAGCTTTGTTCAAATACTTAAAAGTTGTCTATAACGTCGTCTTAGACAAAAACAATAATATCCCCCTATTCCTCCCTCAGAATCCAGATCCTACAAATCACTATATCTTATAGAATACTTTATTCTTTATAAAACAATGATCTATTCCAAAATATAATCTTCTGTTTTACAATGAGATCTCGTTTTTATATTATTATATATATATTATTTTATATTTGAGCTTCCGTTTTAAAATAAGATCTCGTTTTTTCAAACAGTTTGCTAAATCTTCAAAAATCCTAAGTTATATGCGGGATTTTTTGAGTAATAAAAAATGGAACAATGATCTATACCAAAATGAAAACCAATTTTATCTTGTGATTCACAATGAGATCTCGTTTTTATATTAATATATATATATATATTATTATATTATTTTATATTTGATCTTCTGTTTCACAATGAGATCTTGTTTTTTTTAAAAGGTTAGTTAAATGTCCAATAATTCTGAGTTATATGCGGGATTTTTTAAGTAATAAAATATAGATTTATTTTGAAATTCTTACTTTAAATCTATTGGAAATCAAAGTATAGTGATATTTCCAAGTATTTGGATTGATTGGGAATTCCCAATATCAATGTACGCTTCATTAATATTACAACATCGAGTTCCAACATCTGGTCAAAAGAAGTCTCTCATTCATTCACAATATTGCACGTAATTGCAAATACTGAAAACCAGATACTAGCCAAATGAATATGCATGTGAATCGATGAAACATTTTGCCTAGTCATTTATGGATCCACAACGCAATTAATTGGATGCACTGCGTCACAAATGTATTGCACGCGCAATATTGTCTGGAATAAAAAAAAAGAGAAATATTTTAAACATCATCTGTATATAAAAAAAAAATGGGAATGAGGAAAAGAGAATCCACTAACCGGCTTGTTGCTGGAAACAAATTCACGGGCCCCGATACACCGTTTAACCAGTGACGAAGCTGGCCACTGGGTCTGGGTCTTCCGGTTATTCCTCCCTCAGCAGAGTTGTTGTTATTGTTTTTTGTTGTTGGCATTGCAACGATTTGCGATAAACAAAAATATTTTTGTATCGTTTAGCCTCGCGCCATTGCACCATAACAAAAAATAAAAATAATTTCAATCAGTTGGCCAGTTGTTGAGCAGCATTGGTTTGAAATTGAGATAGCCGGATCGATGGATGATTTAGCTTGTACAAGCAAGCGAGCCTCCTGTTCACCTTGCTCCGATCAGGTTTCAAAATTTAAATATATGTATTTAAGATAAAGGTAAAAGTATATAATGCCTTTTTAAACTATTTAACCAAAAAGCAGTAAAGCAATAATAAATTTGATATAAATATTAAAAAGAAAACAATAAACATTCTACATATTTAGTATATATATATATATATTTGGTGTAATATATATACATATATATGATATGATTAGTTTAAGTAAATTGATTTGCAAGTAGATTTATTGTTACACAACGTATTAGTTTTTCCCTTTGACAATCGCATCGCTTGACTTGGCCTAAATACAATGTTTAGAGAACAAATTATAGATACATTATACATACACGATTTTTCTTATATATATATATATATATATGTATGAGAACATATATCAAATTTCTTTAAACACATAACTTGGAATTTTCACATTTGTACATATAAATTTAATATTGATATCATTTTTGTCATCTATCGTGTTTCGCTTTCACAAATTAAAACATAAATGCTGACAATTTCAATTATTATAATAATAATTCATGCTTAATAATAATAATAATAATAATAACTAAACGTTGCTGTACATGGAATTTCTTTATTTGTAATGGTTCTCTTCCGACTCCATTTACTTGCGCTTGAACATGTTGCTAAGACGACGTTTTGGCGGTGAGTTCTGCAATTAAATTGAACACAAAGAAACAAAAAAAGAAAAGAAAAACAAAAAAAAAAGTTGCCAATAATTAGAATTGTGTTTTATATTATGTAAATTTCCTTAGGTACATCCTCTATTTTCCTTCTGATCTACTTGCTCCAGCAATATAATAGAATTAGAAACGATATGATCAATGTGATTATTAAACGCCCAGTTAAATTGAGGAGTCGAATCATTTGACACAATTCGCTAAGAGAAATGCTATTGTTTTGACCAATACGACGATAATGATGAGATGATTGCCGCTCTGTCAGGCCGCTTAATTGTTGCACATGGGTAACATTGATGTGGGGTAAACGATGAGTTTGAATGTTACCCAGTGAGTATATGGTGCATGATGATTTGTGTGATGATGCGTTAGTCATGGTAGTCACATTGGTGGCGCAACTAGCGTTTGTGGTGCCGGATATATGTTGTGTATTGATTTCAAAATCTAACTCTGGTTCCAGCTTCTCCAGCCCCACTTCCACCTGTTGTTGCTCCTGCTCTTCCACTTCATTATCCATATTGTTATAATGAAGAGGCTGCAAATGGAAGGGGGCTGTGGAAGCTGTATTCCTGCAAATTTGCTCAAAATGATAATCATGATTGGTCTCATTATCATAATCATCATCAATATTATTTTCGACATTGCCAATATTCGATCTTAGATAGAACGAACAGAAACGCAAATGTTCATCCTCAAATTGCTGTTGCAATTGCTTTGTAGTTTTTTCAGATGACGATTGGCACGATTCCTTTATATTAAAAGTAGCTGCCACTTTAAGACTTGATGTCAGCTCGGATTCGTCATCAATTTCATATGATTTCTGATGCTTTGCTACCACCACTGTATCACCCAGACGCATCACATTTTGGTTTTCATTACGATTATGTAGACTATAATTATTATTATTAGGTGAATTTTCCACATTATATGTTGCATTAATTGGGCTTAGATTCCTGTCCCGATCAAAACATCCCAAGCGCCTTTGCCTTATCATCTTTAGTTGCTGTTGCCGCTTACCGGCCATAGCAGGAATTGCAAGTTTCTTACAGTTTGATCCGGTCTTGGCAAATATATTGCCATGGAGACATAAAGAGGCACGACCACCAACGATTCTCATGCGCATTTTTCGCCTTCTTTGACAATTGGGATTGACCTTGGCATAAGTATTGCCTATCTGGCTACTACTGCCCGAGCTAGTTGTCACTGAGCAGCGACGATTTGTGCTTATGCGTCTGTTTATTCCCTTTGTCATTGCCAGTAGAGCACCATTGGATAAATGTGGAGTTGTACTATCTTCTTCTTCCATTTGTTTCAGCCCCTGATCCTCCCCTACATGATTATCATCCGCATCTTCTTCTGACACCGCATCGCTGACTGAAATCAGACGCCGCTGATCATAATAGGAGCGGCTTTTCCGTGGCGTTGATGTACACATGCCATCGGCCATTGCACGCAATTGCAATTTACGACGATGTAAACCAGTCAAAAGATTTTGACGCTTACGTCGTGGTTGCTAAATGAATGCAAGGTCATCATATAAGTTGCCAGCACAAATCAATCAATACAAATGGCACAAACACACAAGGCGACACACTGAAGCAGCAAGCAAAACAACAGCTCTAATCCCAACAAATGGAAATAAATAACACTAACAAATGACCTTCTGAACATCCGTCCATGTTTGTACAGGGGACTTGCATAGTGTTACCTTTTTCTCCAACTAACTAACGAATACAGAACGGAGCACTTTCTAGATAACATTTGCCATTTAATGGCTATTAACTGCTCTTTTGCCATTAACTCACCTCATCGCGTGGCAGGCCACTACTATTACTGCTCCCAATGCTGAAACGTGAGGCGAAGATCTTAAAACGTGCCGGTGTCTTTGATGTACCATTGCCGGTATTATCGCATTGCTCTCTTAATATTTCTCGTGGTGGCTCTGAACTGCCAAATGATAAGCGGCCGCCATTTTTACTTGGTGTCGGTGGACCAGGACGTTTATAATGGGTACCAATTGTTTTTTTACGTGTACCAGTACTAGTGCCAGTTGTGCTCAATAAGGCGCTCATGCTATCGTCAAGGCTGCAGCTATGTGGACCATCCTAAAATATGGCAAATAATACAGAAAATAAAAGGTTAGGTTCAACTAAAACAGAATATGTGATATACACAAGTTAATTAATAAAACAATTTAACAGAAACAATAGGAACAAACAACAAGAACAACAACAACAACACGGGACACGAGAACAATTGATGAAACTCTTACACTATCTGTGTGGTCTTAATTTGTGTGTATGTGTGTGTGTGTGTGTAATAAAACTGAAAATTCTTAACATATTTTGCGTCACTTAGTAAAATTTTTCACAATCGTGTACATCTAATTGGGCCAGAAATGTTCCTTTCCAGTTCGTTAGGCTGATCCAAAAGTGTCTCTACTTTTAAATTTGTGACACTGCTTTTGTTGTTGTTGTTCGTGTTGTTATTGTTGTTGCTGCTCTTGATGATAATGCGGCTGGTTTTTTGCTGTTGCTTACTCTAAGATCATCATCCGGAATCCCACCCAAATCATATTGGGCTGCATAGGTGCTCCTTAAATGTGGCGGCTGTAATGAATTGCGATATTGTAACTCCTCGGCACTATATCAAAAATGAGAAGAATAAATTATAATTAATCTAAATATTACTATAGATATTCTTTCTTTGAGAACTTACGTCATCATTGTATCTGGAACACGTCCCAATTTTAAATCCGTCAAATATGTGTTATTAAACACTTCACCTTCCTCATCTTCCATGGCTAAATTTGTACCCAGATTTGCAGATGGTATATTATTTGGACGTTTAAATGGTTGCCAATCATCACTTGCTGTTCCATTGCCAGATGATTCAACACCCTTAAGTGATGGGGTTGGGTTCGAAGTACAAGTTGTAGTTTCCAAATGGCGCAATTTTGTACTAAGAATGGCATGTTGCTTCTGTTGCTCCAAAATTTTATCATTCAAACGAACAATCTGATTTGACAATTTGCGTGTATGTTCTTCATATTTGGCATTCTATGCAAAACAAAAAAAAAAAAAAAACAGATAAATCTTAATAATTGATTAATAATAGATAAAAATCTTGTCTTTTATCGATTAAGCCAGCTGTATTCAAAATTTTCCAACCGAATTGGAAAAGTGAAGCAATAATAATAATAAAGTGTAAAACCATGCGTAATTGTGGATCATAAGGATGATCTAATCTGGATCTAGTTCGGGAAACACTGAGATAACTATGCAACTAACTGTTACAGAAATTTTCCCCATTTCAATACCCTTTGGTTTGAATCAGTTTTTACATTTTATATTATATTTTTTAACAAAGGTTAAGTTAGCGGACTGTGTTCAAGGTAAAAGAGGATAATCCTCCCTTCTCCACCACACTCTCTATATCTAAGCACAATTACGATCATAATTAATAAAATGTAACTTACCTGTGCGTTAATGGCATCAAGTTCTACTTTGTTTTTAGCTGCATCCCGTTCCTGTTTCTCTTTCATGCGTGTGACTTCCGCCGTGTATAAGGTGCGCTATAGTTGTCATATATATATATATATATATATATATATATGTGTAGTGTTGTGTGTGGTGTGAGTGTGTGATGTAAGTGTGTGGTGTGATTTTTTTTTATTTTTATTTATTGTGTAAGTTTAATAATAGCAACAAAAAAACAATAGATGCATCCTTTATAATAAAATGTGTGTCAACTAATTCAAATTAGAATTAAACTTAACAAATTTACACATAAGCAAAAACAAAAATAAAAACAATTTAACAAATAGAGAAGAGAGAACAGACAAAAACGGACAAAGAGAACGGGGAATGGGCCAGGCCGCTGTTGCAAAGAGCTAAATCAATAGCATCGAAATGAAGGAAAATTTTTAAGGAAACTTAATAACAAATTTAGAAATAAAATCTATAAATGAATTTGAATCAGAAATCCTAAAACTCTATGGGATTACGAAAACGTAGTTCAACGTCTGTATCATTATTGAATAGAACCATATGGATTAGGCCAAAAATGACAACCTGTGCCCCCATCAATAACAAAAATCGTCTTAGATTAGCGAAACGTTTTTTAGCTGATGGCGGCTTTGGCGGCGGCGATGAAGGGAATGTGTAAGAATTTGGACTATTATGCATCTCCCATGTCGTTATTGTTGCTATATTTGATGTACTTGATTGATCGTTGCTTTTGTCATTGGCACTTGAAATGACGGACAGTTTGGTTTGAGTCTAAATCAATTCGAATAGATCAATCGATTGCCCGTATATATAATATTTATGATTTTTGTTACATTGTTGAATTGTGTGTAGACGAAGAAGGTGTGGAGAGAAAAGACGAAAGAAAGAGAAAAATTCTAATTATATGTGCAGAATAAACAAAAAAAAAAAAATGTGAGAGGAAATTGATTAATTACTGTCTCGAAATTTCCTATAATTGTAGAATTGGTTCTATCGGAAACGGACTGCTAGCCGAACGGAATCCTTGCTAAGAGATTCCACAAATGCATGGTAGGGTAGAAATATTTCTCTTTGAAACAACTGGATAAAGCTAATTCGCACATACGAATCGAAAGAGCAGGGTTCCTTCTTGTCACTGCCGGAATTCAATATATGGATAGGATATGGTTCTGTATCCCTTCCCCAATTCAATACTACACAGACATATACACCACTGACCCTCACAAACACATCTCCATATATGCAAAATACACATAAAGGACAATACTAAGAAAAACAATAACAATTACCACGCCTACCGCCACCCAAAAATACTTAAACTCTCTCTCTCTCTCTCTCTCTTTTTTTGCCCTCGCTTTTTTTTTTTTTTTTCTTAACACAAAACTTACCATTTTAGTTTTCATCTTCTCCAGCTTGCCCTCCATCTCGAGTCGCTGATCCTTTATTTTTTGCTCGCAACGTAACACCTCCTCCTTGGCATCACGATATTTCGAATGTAAGATTTGGCAGTCGAGTTCAAACTGCTGCCTCTTTTTGCGCTCTTCCTGCAATTGCTCCAATGCAGCTTCCTTGTCGTTTGTATCCATATTACAGTTCTTCGTATAGGTGGCACAAAGATCATTGTGACTGGACTGAATTTCTTCTAGCTCTTGATTTTTTTCAATTAATTCCTGCTGCAGAGAGTCCAGACGAGCTTTATAGTGACCAATACGTTCTGCTGTTTCTTGGCGTTCCTTTTCCAATTCGCGTTCAATTTCCTCCACATCACATTGAAGAGACTCTTGGGTGAGACGATGTCCATCAAGTTCTTTCATCCGTTCACTAAGCTGGCTACGCAATTTATCAAGTTCCTGTACACCCTGATCGCGTTCTTTTTGTGTTATATGCAATGTATTTTTAATCTCATTGAGAGACTCGAAAGACTTGTGAAGCTCTGCATTCACATCCAACAGTTGATTCTGTTTCTGCTGATTTTCGGCATTGAGGCCACCAATTTCATGATTAAGCTGGACGTTCTGTTCTTCTGATTTGATTAGCTGAAGCTTTAGATCACGTAACTTTCTCTCTTGGGCGTCGCGCAAAATTTCTAATTTATGAATACGACCATTGGTTTGTGCCTGTTCGATTTCCACATTCTGTACTTTAACGTTCATATGCTCTAGTTTTTCTTGCAATTCCAAGATCTTTGTTTTGGACTCCATGTCAAGTTTGGTTAAACTTTCATTGGCTTCTTGTAGCTTCGATTGCAGGAATTCCTTATCGGCCTGCAGAATGGTAATGGTTTCGTTGTGTGCCTCTTGAACAAGTTTGTTTTGATTGTTCTCCTTCTCTTCGTTTTTGGCCAAACAATCTTTAGTCTGGTCGAGCAACTTCTGAAGAGATTCTTTTTCACGCTGCAAGCTTGTAATGGTTTCCGTTTGAGCCGATTGGCTTTGATCAAACTCTTGTTGCTGCTTAGTCAGTTTCGATTGGACCTCAGCTAGCTTGATGACCAATTTGTCAGTTCGCTGAGTAGTAGATTCAACCAGAGATTTTGTTTTCTGTAGTTCATCTGTTTGCTTGGAAAATTCCGATTGGAGAACTTTGTTTTGATTCAACGCTTTGGTCAATTGTTTTCGCTCCTGCAATACAAGATTCTTCTGTTCCGCTAACATGTCGCAAAAATTTTTTAGCTGACATTGCAGCTGCTGTTTCTTTTCTGCAAAAGTCGACTGCTGCTTTTCAAGTTGTTGGATCTTTTCTTTTTCAGTGGTTAGTAGCTTTTCGATTTCTTGAACCCTCTCCTTTTCCGCAGTCAATTCCGTTTTCAAGCTAGTTAATTGCTTTTCACGTTGTGTTGCGGATTGGGCCTGTTCCGTCATCTGACATATTAGGGATTCGTTTTCACTAACCAACACGGATAGACTTTGCTGTGCAATCTCAAATTGACCCTTTAAACTTTGTAGCTCTTGATTTTTTTTCTCTATTTCTAAAATATTACGATTCTGCATTGCGCTCATATCTTCTTTAATTCTTAATAAGTTCTCCTCCCGATGATTTAGTTCGATATGCAATTCTTTAATCTCCTGATCAGCATTGGCTTCTTTGGCAGCGAATTTGGTTTCAGCTGTCGCATATTTTTCTTGCAAATTTTTTACCTCATTCTGATACTTATCTAGGGTAAAGTTTGCTTCATTTAGTAGGCTGGTCTTTCTTTGCAACTGCTTGCGGAGCACTTCGAGATCATCGTACAACTGGTGCACTTTACGGGTTTGCTTTTCTGTTCCCTCATTTTGCTGATTACTCTCCTCGATCTTCTCATCTAACTTTTGTTTTAAACTTTCACATTGTTCTTTCAATTGTTGAAGTTTTTCCTCACGATCAGCCAAATCGGCTTGCAGTGATGCAGTTTCAGCAGCTGATGAAGATTGAACTGTGGTTAGTTCAGAGAGGAGACTCTGCAAACGATCATTGTCAGCGCTGAGCTTTTCGTTAACCTCTTTCAGATTTTGTAGAGCACTATTGAGAGATTTGAGCTGATTACTAAATTTGGTATTGGCAAGATCATTTCCGCCCATTAGCTGATCCTCAAGGGTAAGCACCTGATGCTCTACCTCCGTATTACCATTGGCCAAATCGGTTGCCTCTTGGCTTGCTTCCGTATACGGACGGTCAACTGATTTTCGTGTGGACTCCAGTTCCATAAAGCTAGCCCTTAATTCTGCCACTTTATCGAGCAGCTGAGAGAAATTATCCGACTCAACCACGCATTCATATTGCGATTGACTAACTTCGGGCCGTACTGTAACGGGAATAGACGCTATTACATCATTAAGACTGGCCAGCATTTGAATTACTGCTAAGTCTTGAGCTGACAATTGTTCCATTGCTTTAGCCAATTTGGCCATTAATTGTTCGTTATTAGCACGCTTTTGATTTAGTTCAATTTGCAATTGATTGACATACTTTTTACTATCATCCACTTGGGCGTCTTTTTGTGTCATCGCAATACGCAATTTTTCAGCACTTATCTCTAGGGATCGTATTAAACTCTCACGCTGATCCTGATCTCGAAGCATTTTAACTACCCATTGCTGATTACCAGATGACGCTGCTGCGTGTTGCCGTGTAATCTTATTCAATTCCTCGGCCTGATTATCTATAGTCGTTTGCATGTGAGTTTTATTTAGTAATAGATACTTTATTAAGGCCTCTACTTTTTCTATTTTACGCTGCCTAAATGAAGCACGAGTTTCATTATTATCGCCGCCTTCGATCTCAGATACACCAAACATTTGACAAATTCTGGCCAAAAAGTGTTCCATCTGGGATTTGATATTACGGAATTGTATCCGCAAGAACGTCACCCTCTTTTGGAAGGCAGCACGCTGAAGCGAGACTTTACTTAGCATTTTAGCCTCAGTATCTTTAAGATTCGTTTTGATTTGATGGATAAATTTACTTTGACGTAAACGATGTTTCTTATAACGCTCTGTGGCCTTCCGAAGCTGTTGCCGAAGTTCTTCCAATTGTTCCTCACGAGTTTCTGCACAATGTTGCATTTGCTCCTCCATGGACTTTAGACTTTGTTCATTTTGAGATTTGATTTCAATTAAATCATCAACCTTCACTATTGCTTCATCCCAATTATTTACTTGCAATACGTCCATTAGATGCCCCATTTTATTGCTTCGCAAAAAGAGTTGCTGCTTGCACTGTTTATATTTGCAACGGACATGATCGAGCATATTTTTATTTCGCTCCATTTGGATGGATAATTGCTCTATTTGTTTCTCTGACCGCTCTTTTTCGATGACCTGCTCCGATACTAATGTATCAATCAGTTCCTGCCGGGTCACATTTAAACCACGCAATGGTAGAATTTCGCTTCCCAATTGTTCAAATTGGCGCTCCTTTTCGGTCAATTTCTCCCGCATCTGGCCTAGATGTTTATCTACCTCCATGGTACTTTTGTGGAGGTCATCATAACGGGCCAATAGATCCTCATGCTGTTTCTCAAGCATGTCATATTTTAATTTCTGCTCTTCCAACTCTTTTTGCAAGACTTTAATATCATTGCTGCAACGGGTTTGGCATTCCAGCAAGTCGATCTTACACTGCTGATCTCGATCATTATATGACTGCTGCGATTCCTCCAATTGCTGTTCCAGCGTCTTTACTTTGCCTTGGAAAAGCTGTATATGATTCAGCAATTGAATTTTGCTTTGGGAATGCTTATCACACATTTGTTGCAATCTCTGTGCCCGCTGCTGCTCAAATGTCCAATTATCATCCAGTTGCTTCAGTGTTTGTTTAATAAGGTCAATCTCATCACTATCCCGGTATTCATTAAAATCCATTGATCCATTGTATGTTTTTACTAGTTCAAACAGCCTTTCTGACCATTTAGTACGCTGTTCGATTAGTTCATCTAATTGCGTCTGTAATTGATCCTTCTCCTGCTGTGTTTCACGCAGCTGTTTATCTATAACTGATGTAGCCAGATTTTCAGGTGTTATATTATGCGAATTTGCTGAAGCATTTGTGCTAGTATTTAACAAATCGGACGAGGAATTTAAAATTTCACGACGCTGATGCAATTCATCCCGTGTCTCCTGCAGGCATTGCTCCAGATCCAATTTATCACGTTGCAAGCATTTTATTTCATCTTCGTGAAATTTAAGCAAATCAACATTGTCCTCCAATGCTATCTCCAGCTCACCTATCCGATTCATACAGACCTTTAACTGTTTCTCGGATATCTTTAACTAAAAACAAAAAATTAAACAAAGAAAATGAAAGTGAGTAAAGGATTTTGAACTTTGATTGCGCTCTTACTTTGCTGTTTAATTCACTATTTTCATTTTGCAAATCCTGCAAACGATCATTTGTTTCGGATATAATTGCCTCCTTGTTGGCTATTTCTTTTCGCAGGCTTCGCTTTAGCTGGAAAAAAAAGATATTTCTTTAAAGTGCGAACAGGTAAAATTAACTTGAACGAGCAGGTAAATGACAGCAGATGCCTAGCCTGCTACCTAAGCACTTTTCTTGAACAATTCTACCTACATGTTCGATCTCATTTGGTACATAGCTTCGCATATCATTATCGATGCAGTCCTCGCCACCATTTTCCAAGCTTGCCTTGAGATTGGCTAGTTGTTGTTTTTTCTCACTATTGTCTAGAAATATACAAAACAAAAAGCGAATATATAAGAAAGTGAAATAGAAAGGGAGAGGGATATGAAGATAATTCTTCTAGGAAACAGAATTGTTTTGGGGACTCCCCATTAAATCAATACCTTTGTGCAACGAGTTAATTAAATGTTCATTCTCCATTATTTGCTCTTCCAAAGCGCTTCTCTCATAGCGCTCTGTTTGCAACTGTGCCCTTAGACCCAATAATTCTCGATTTTGTTGCTCCAACATCTCTGATTTGGGTGTTGGCGGTGGAATATTTACATTTAATTGCAAACGTTTCATAGTGCTTGGATTATCGGACGGCCGTTGTGGTGATGTAACAACTTGGGTTATAGCATCCTCCAGCTCTCGCTGATTTTCAGCAAGCGATTGGTTGGAATTATCTTGAGTGCTATCAATGCCCACACTACTAAGACTAAAACTATCATTATTACTGCTGGAGATGCTATCATTTGGACTATTTGATGACCCATTGTTATGTGAATGCGTTGATCTGCTCGTACTACTGGGAGATGACTCCATATCACCACGTCGAAATACAATGGATACATTTACTAGTGCCTGACGCAAGTTCTCTCGAGTTAACTGTGGCTTATTAATACTCTGTTCAAAGAATTTCGCAATACATTCTTGTGACTTGTCTCTTAATCTCCTACAAATAATATGAAATATCTCGGCAGGATTTTTCACACAAGCATAATGCATAAGTAGCGTATACACATAGATATAATCCGATCTGACAATAGATCCATTTTCATCTAAATGTGGTGTGAAATCAGGATATATGCCTAAAAAAAAACAAGTTTTATTAATTTAAGGTATAAGGCAGCTATGTGTATATGCTTACATTGCAGGAAATCCACCAACAGTGATGGCAACGGTCCAGATGGCTCATCTTGCTCCCTTTGGTTCAGTAGCAGCCTAGTGCGTTTTTCTGTTTGCTGTTGTTGGGCAAACAGAGTTACTTCGCTTTGTTTCATATAGACTTCAAAAAAGGTATCCAAATCCGAATCCTCCAGAGATCGAAAGTCATCCACAAAATTGCACTCGTTCACCTTTTGAAAATTCGCAAAGCATTACAAATGAAAAACAAAAGTTTTATATAAACAGAGGGGACACTACTTTGTATTTATTACTTACCCATTCCAGCAAAACCTTTTTCCAGCTACGCAAGTCCATTTTAAACGACTTAGCCGGTAGCCAAAAAACAAAAACAAGAGATTCAGGAGCGCAAGTGCGGCGGCGGCGTCTGCGTCGACGCAAACAATTTTTTTTAAGCCGGTGAAAAATTTTAGGATAGTTGAATAGGTTGTTTAATTGTGAGAAGCCTTTTTATTTTTTTTGTGGCTATGCTCAATTATTTGTTTTTATGATTCTTAAATTTTTTCTTAGTTAAATTTTAGATAGAAACGATGTTCACTGGATTGTTTATAACACAAGGCTGTATAATGCAAATATAAGACTTGAGATTTTGACAAACAACAAAAACGGCAAACAAAAAAAAAAGAAAACTAGATGCTAACACCAAACTCAAAACGTCGTTTAGTTTGAAATTCCGAAAAACAAATGCAAGCGAAGTAGAAATTGTTGAAAGCAATGCAAAGGGACGCTAAAATGTGAGCGAAAAATGTACTCGATATATTTTTTTGAAAGGTAAGCGCGCTGGAACAATCGTGAGTACAAGTAAGAGTACATCTGCTTGTATGAGTACATGTACTCGTGCGATTCTGAGTACTTTTACTTGTTGGAGTATAAAACATTTAAAAGTATTAAACGATTGTCTTAGGTTTTTGAGCTGCGTGAAAAACATTTTCTTACTTCTGTGTATATATGCACATACTATTTAAGTATAAATTACAGAGTGGGATCGATACCACTTTTAACTCACTTCGAGACAATGAGTATCTACCGGTATGGCCGTTTTGCCTACTTTTAAAAACTGTATTTAAATTAAATTAAAAATTTGCAATGCATACATTAGCTACTTTCAACTGTATACAATACATTCTTGATGAGTAAAACAATGCATCTATAAATTCTCTTTTAATTTTCGTCATAACATAGCATAATTAGCAATAAGAGAATTAAAAACATTAATATATTTATAATATATTAAATTGTATTATAAACCAATATCAAATTTAATCATATATGTAGTCATATCTTACCCTCACCGAAGATTTCGCTACCCCTTAATAATTTTAAGATCCGTCCCTGAATTCGTTTCTTTGATTCGATTTCCTTCCTTTGATTTTTTTTATTACTATTACTTTTTTTTTTTTTGTGTGTTTTTGTCTATTTATAAAATCAAATTTCCTGTTTATATTTTTTACAATAAATTTATTTACTCTCATTCGATACAATAGCAAGGCCATGCCTCCGTCCCCTGTTTCACCCTTCTGTTAATTGTTCTATGGCGCTGAACTCATGCGCACCACCTGCGGCATTGGGAGCATTGTGTCCATTCGTTGCAATCGTTTTCGCTTCTCGTCCAGATCTAAGTTGGTATCTGTAGTAGAGTTGGAGTCAATACTATCGCCTTGCATCTCAACCAGTTTCACATGGGCAATGCTTTGACCAAAAAGCTTTTGCCTAAAGCTTGGCCTTTTTGGGCCATTCCCACCAATTCGATGCACGGTGACCTCCAGTGACGATGAGGAAGGGTGTGCTCCTACGGATTCTCGCTGTCGCTGCCGCTGTCGGTGGCGTCTGTTCCGCTGTTTCTTTGGCATTGGCAACAATTCATTAACATAGTGCAAACTACTAGACGCACTTGCATCTCCCTCGGGAGATGAATGCCTCAATCTTGAATGTTTATCCTCCAGTTCGCATTTGTTTTTCAAGGCCACCTCCTCAATATGTCGCTCCTGACAATGAGATAAACAAAAAAAAAAACCAATCCACTATTGCAAAATGATATTTCCTTAATTCCAATAAACTCTTACAAACATGGCCCTTTTGTGCTTATCCCGTTTGGCCAGGACAACAACCCAAATGCCATAAGATAACATAATTCCAGCTGGTACCAAAACGCCAGCCATTGCTCCCAAATTTTGTATCCAGGCATGATAAATGGCCAGAAAGATGACTAAACATGGGATACACACATATTGATCAGGAATATCATTCGGAATATTGTATAATCTAATAAATACCCAGAGAGGCCACAATGACGGCCACCAAGCGACCGTTTGCTTTGCGCTCCTCCTAAAGGAGAAAATGGGAAAAATTATTTGATTATTATTATTATTTTTTTTTGTTGCATTGCCGAAGTGGCAGGGAAAATTGTCTCATATATGATTCATTTCATTTAACGAATGAATCTGGCTGGCTGGCTGGCCGTGTGAGCCATAAAAACCAAATTCGAATTGTATTGTTTATAGTTGAAAATCATGATCATCCATATATATATATATATGTATGTATGTATGTATGTATACCTATATGTACATAGATATAGTAAATACGGCGCCAAATAGCAAAAACGATGGCGTTGTATGGACACGGACATGAACATGGACATGGACATGGAAACGGGAACGAGCACGAATTGCAGCCACATTCCTTAGGTTTCCATAACGCGCATATCATCGCATCTCTCACGAGATTAATCAAGGCTAAATTAATTGTTTATGACTCATAACCGATTTTCTCCATATAAATTTTTATCGGTTTTTTAACCGTTTTCTTTTTTTTTTTTCAAAGGTTATCACTCACTCGCGACTTCATATCGAGTATTTGCTTGAGATTCTCTTGAATGATTTCTTCATCCGACATGGAAGTTATACTCTTTTTGGCCACCAAAGCAGTTAGACTGTCCGGAGATTTTGGTTGCACTGCACAAGTAACGGCTTTGGCAACTCCTCCGCTACCCGATGCCATTGCTGCAATTGCTCCACTACGTTTATTATGATCCATATTTGTAACAGTTATTCTTGGTGTACGTTTGATGCGAGTTGTTGCATGCCACGCAGCTGCAGAAGTCATTGATATTGCCATTACAAAATAAAAAAAAAAAAAACCAAAAAACAAAAAAAATGCACAAATAATTTACAACAAACGGTTAGGGGAAGGGGGGGAAAAAAACAAACGAATTTAAATTTAATTTTGGAATGAAGATGATGTCCGGCCGAAGATCATGGATCGAGTGAAAAGGCCAAAACAGCAGCGCATTACTTTCCTCCAGAAATTGTTAGTGTTTCGTTTTGGCCCATTCGGTTCGGGAAATATAAATACATACATACATACATACATATGTATGTACATATCTATAACCGACCACGAGAGTGAAAGAGTATTTAGCTAAGTATTTTTCGAATATGTTTTGTTTATTTACATTACAGTAAATAATTCTTGAACATGTGTATGTGTGAGTCTATTAATTCGCATTAACAACGCATACATATATATCTATTTGAATATTTTATTGCTAAATCTGAATTACAATTAAATATAAATTATTTAAAATTATTTTGAAACATTTTTATTTTAAGCTTAAACGAGTTTAATTTAAGTTTATTAAGCTTCTTATTCTACACTTTACATATTGTCTACTGAGTCCCAAATTTTCTATCAATTAATTGAACTTTTTAAATTTGGGCGCCTATATACCATAGCGTAAAATTTTTCCCGATAGAGGGAGGCACTGAACACACTTTAACAGCCATTTTTTCGAGCACTGTTACTTAACAGCGATTATTCGAGCTCTGTTTATTAACAGACCATTTTTGCTTTTCTTGTCTGTTATTCAACATTTTCTTAACAGACTCGAATTTGAGCCCGCAAACAACGACGCATGAATTAAAATAAATTTATTTAAAATTAGACCTAATTCGGTAATTAGTGGCAAAAGGAAAGGGGTTTGGAGCACCTGAAGGAGCACCGTCATCGCTAACGCCATGTCAGACTCGCATCGTGAGCGGGGCGATCGCGGCTCGGGTCCGCTGCCAAATCGATGGCTTTACTGTCCACGCAAGAGCGACACAATCATCGCGGAACGTTTTCTTGCCTTCAAGACACCACTGAACCAATCCTTCCAGGATAAAATGCCCATCGAGTGCACTTTTCGACCAGAGATGCTGTTTGATTATTGCAAAACGCTAAAGGTAAGATTAACAATATAAAGAATACAATTTTTCTACTCTACTTCTCTCCCTTAATTGTCGCTCCAGTTAAAATTGGGACTCTGGGTAGATCTGACCAACACAAAGCGTTTTTATGATCGCTCTACAGTGGAGGAACGAGGCGCTCAATACATAAAGCTCCAATGTCGTGGTCATGGAGAAACTCCATCACCGGAGCAAACGCACAGTTTCATAGAGATTGTTGATAATTTCATCAATGAGCGTCCATTTGATGTGATTGCCGTCCATTGCACCCATGGCTTTAATCGCACAGGCTTCCTGATTGTTTGCTATATGGTGGAGCGTCTTGATTGCTCCGTTGAGGCGGCTTTGGCCCTGTTTGCCAGCGCTCGTCCGCCGGGTATCTATAAGCAAGACTACATAAATGAACTATTTCGTCGCTACGATGACGAGGAGGATGCACCAGCAGCACCAGAGCAGCCCAACTGGTGTCTGGAATATGATGACAGCAATGGCAATGGTAACGACGCACATGATAACCAAGGCAATTACAATAGAAAACGCCACCATGATGATGCCTCCACATCATCAGCGGGTGGTGAAGAAGATGGCCTTGATCAGGACGATGATCAAAACGAGGGAGAGGCTAGTGGATCAACTGCATCAGCTGGGGGCAGCAAAAAGAAGCGTCGTCGCGAAATGGTCATTAAAAATGCTCAGTTTATGGAAGGGGTTCCTGGTGTTAGCCATTTCACCGACCAGCCACGTTTAAGCGAGCTCCAGCGTAAGGTCCAGGATTGGTGCCATTGGGAAAAGAGTGGATTCCCTGGATCACAGCCCGTATCCATGGACACAGAAAATATCAAACGGCTCAGCGAGATTCCCTATCGTGTATCATGGAAAGCAGATGGTACACGCTACATGATGCTTATCGATGGTCGTGACGAGGTATATTTCTTCGATCGTAACAATTCCTGTTTCAAGGTGGAGAATGTGGCTTTTGTGAACGGAAAGAATCTAAATGAGTATCTT
Organism: Drosophila neocordata; assembly: GCA_018903615.1. NCBI lineage: Eukaryota > Metazoa > Arthropoda > Insecta > Diptera > Drosophilidae > Drosophila > Drosophila neocordata. The sequence continues at coordinate 3,419,699 of JAEIGI010000015.1, forward strand.
GAAGGAACACTGCTTGATGGGGTAAGTCCACATAATTAATCCGGTAAAAGGTGTGAAGAAACTTTGCTTTGCTTTGCTTGTTTTTTTCGCCTCTCTTGCTTGCTGCCACTAGGAGATGGTGCTAGATAAGATTGGAAAGATGGTGACGCCACGTTATCTGGTTTATGACATTGTCCGTGTATCGAATCATGATGTGAGTAAGGAGCCATTCTATCCAAATCGATTGGAGTATATAGAAGAAGAAGTGATTGGTCCCCGCATCCTTGGCATGAAACATGGCATTATCAATCAGCGTCTGCAGTCCTTCAGTGTGCGGAGCAAAGGCTTTTGGGACATTTCAAAGTCTGGACGACTTTTGGGCGAGAAATTCTCTAAGACATTGGCGCATGAACCCGACGGACTAATCTTCCAGCCATCAAAGCAGCCCTACACGGCTGGCGTTTGCTACGATGTCTTCAAATGGAAACCACATAAGCTCAATTCCGTGGATTTTCGTCTAAAGATTATTACAGAAAGCGGCGAGGGGTGAGGCGATGATGATTGATAAATATATATATATTATATAAAATATATATATATATATCAAAATAAAAACAAAAAAAAAAAAGAGACGAATCCCAATACCAATCTTCCTGCTTCGCAGGTTGCTCACCAAAAAAGTGGGCTTCCTCTATGTGGCCGGTAAAGATGCTCCTTATGGCCGTATGCAGAAGCTAACCCAGGAGATACGCGAGCTGGACAACAGGATTGTTGAGTGCACAAGGAATCAGTCTGGCAATTGGGAATTCCTTCGCGAGCGCACAGATAAAAAGCTACCCAATAGCTTTAATACAGCAGTTGGTAAATATAAATCTAATTTATAAAACTATTCGCCCGATGGGGCCGCTAATTTATTATTATATACATTTTATTTAGCCGTTGAGAAGAGCATCAAGTTTCCGATAACCAAGAAAGACCTATTATACTATATAGACAATTTTGGATATGGTATAGATCATGCCATGATGCCGCCGCCAAATCAAGGCCAACAAAAACCACAACACTAACTAAAACTTACATCTCCTCCTGTTTTTTCGCCGTAGACCGATTTTCCACTTCCCACCCATTACCTTATTATCCAACTGAAACCACATTTCTATACCATCTTTGGACCTTCTCCATCATGCAATACAGACACTGACAACAAACGACTCTAGGAAACTCTATAAATATTAACATTATTAATAAAGAAATAAGCCCAAGTATGTAATTTAGCCAATTCAAGAATTTATTTTACTTAATTTCAATCAAACCAAAGATTCTGATAACACTTGGTAGAGTCTATTAAGATGTGTAAGAAACAACATAGCTATTAATATAGTCCTATTTTCTTGGCAAAACGCTTTTCTGGAAACTAAATGATATATCTCTACCTAATTCTGGCGTTTCCGAGACATATACAGCCTGCATTGTACAGTTACAAGTTATTATTGATTTAGTCGTTGTTTGTTAGTTTTAGTTCTTAGTTTCTTTTTGTAAGGGTAAAAGGATGATGCTTAACTAACTATGTGCTTTAGCATTATCAGTACCAGTTCCCTAAAACGTGCACTATGTATATACTCGAAAGAATATTGGAAATTTCACCAAACAAATTGTTAAACGCTTCAGTTCATCCTTTTATCATTTTTTTTTTCTTTCTTTCTATGTTTTACTAAATTTCATCTAGCTACTTAGCGTATAAGACTTCCATTGTCGCGCAACAGTTCCTCCTCCACTTGACCAATGTGAAGTAGGGCAACCAGAGCTGCTCCCTGTTCCGCTTGCTTTTTATTCTTCTCCCAGAAAGTGCTGCTAAAACGTTTACCATCAAAATTACAAATAGCCCGAAAGAGTTTGTCGCATTGTTTTGTCTCATAGGCTGGTGGGGATTTGGCTAAACGACCAGCATGGACATAAAGGCGGGTCTTCGGTAGTTCTGTATCTGCAAAGAATAAAAATGTTTAAGATCAGCCAGAAAAACCAAAAAAAGTGGCCAATTTACCGCTTTGAAAGGTGGAGCGCAGAAAGGCCACATGTCGACAAACGACACCAGCAAGGCGATCTTTCTCCTCCTCCTGCTCCCCTATATCTTGTTGCAATTTTTGCCTTTTAGCTGGCTGGACATCAGCACGTCCAGCATTCCCCTGCTGCCTTAGTTCCAATTGGCGCCGACGGCAGTAATCCCCAAGTTGCCAAATCTCACAAATTTGCTGCAATGTTTGACATTGAAGAAATAGTTTGCCACGTGGCGTCTCTTGAAGTTCACGAAGAATGCTCTGGACACAATATTTGGTATTATGGGGCGCATTATCATAGTCTACACATAGACGCAGATATTTGGTAATCAACTCATCCATGGGCAGCATACCCTGTCGGCGAAATATGCTAACATTAAGCTGGGCAGCACGGGCCACCATTACACTGGCAGCTCCACATTCAAGTTGAAATTTATGCAAATCCTCATAGCAATGCATGTGGCGAGAGCCGCCATTGGCTATGACGGGAATGTCAACAGATTGGGCAACCGCTCTTAATACTTCAGGATGCGGATGATGTTGCGGACGCTCGTCACGGGTGCGTGCATGAATCCCAATGGCTGCGATCCCGGTGGCAGCCAGTTTCTGCACCAATGCAATTGTCTCACCCAAATCTGGGAGTATGCGTATCTTGCAGGTAACAGGTATATCCAGATTAGAGCATAAGGTAGATAGTATGTGGGCTGCTTTATCCGGTTCGGCCAATAGAGCGGCACCCATGCCGCCTTTAATGGAGAACTCCTTGGGACATCCCATATTGATGTCCAAGCCGGATATATCACGCTGCATTAGTTTGCCGACAGCTAAAGCTCGCTCTGCATCACTAGTGCCCATTTGCAGGACCAGCTGTGATGTCTCCTGAGCACAAGTTCGAAAAACTATTGTCCCATCCGACGGATCCACAAAATCCACAGTACCCAGTGCAACTAAAGAGACAGTGTAAGACCATGGGATCGGGTATTATGTAAAACTTTACTTACGATTTGGTCGCCGTATGCTCTTGATCAACTTAAGATCAATCAGCTCCTCAGTGTAGACAATGTCAGCTCCCATTTCCAGAGCCAGCAGGCGCATGGGCAACGTTCCCACCCTGACCATGGGCGCTAATATTAATTTATTACTATAATCCAATCTCTGACGTGTTCTCATTCTATTGATAATCCACCACCAGTTGGATTTCACTTTTGTCAACAAATGAAGGACCATGAAACCAAACGAAGTAAAGAGAATGGGCAAATGTGGATGGCCAGTGTGACCAAATTTTTATCATTTTTGTATACCCTGTGATGAATGACCAACAGAGTGTATTAGTTCAGTGATACGTTTCAGATTTGTACAATCTTCATATATAAAATGGGAATTATTGTGGTGTACTTTTTATTAACTTGACTAAATATATTGCTTATCATTATAATTAGATATATATTAATTATGTTGTTGTATGTTGTCACAGGGTATGTGGGAATCGATGCCATGAATTAAGGGTAGACATATTTTTGTTTAGTTTTCATTTTCGTTTCGTTATCAAAATTTATTAGTAAATTCAACGGCAAAACGCTAAAAAAAAACACAACAAAAGAAAGGAACGAAAGAATAAAACAACATCTTGGCTAAGAGAAAAAACGGAGAATTACACCACCCACTACAATCCACAAAAATATACATTTCTTTGGTTGCCATTTCCTCTAGCGTAGTGTCGCGCCAATAATAACGTAAACAAAGACCAGAAGGGGGAATGTAATAAAAGGAGGAAAAACATTACGATATACATTGTATATGTAAAGACTAATTGGATTAACATTTGCACAGCTGCGGTGGGGCCTTAGCCTGGCAAAACAACGACATCGACACCAACGGCAGCAGCAACGTTACCAACGTGACCATTAGCATTAACCTTGCCCAAAAGAATCGAGCAGGCAGCAGTATCAGGCAGAGACAGGGGCAGTTAGAGAGGCTCAGGTACTGGCATTGTAAGGGAGAGGAGCAACGACCCTGGCTCGGTTATGCCCAACGGTCGCCCTGGCCCTGGTACGTGTCATCAGAAGCGCGTCGAGATTACGCATCTCCCTCGCTCTCCAACGATACGCTGAGACTAACCAACGGCAGGAGTTTGGCTGTAGAGCACGAGCCGAAGGTGGCCGAGAAGGGTCAGCTGCAATTGGCAATAATCATGTCAATGTTAGCCTATGCAGAGGCATCCACCAGCTCATCAAGCGACACCGAACCAGATGCTCAAGTCGATTTTACCACCATGCTGGTCCAGCGGCAGCATGGATGCAATGGCAGCAAATTGCAAACAACTGATGCCGACCAAGAACAACAGGATCTGGATCAAGGCTATTATCTTGAGCAATATGTGCTCGGAGTCCTGGACTTTAGTTCACAATATGGCATCGATTATAGCATCTCATATACGGCAGCAAACGTCATTGGCAGACCAACAAAATTTCCCGCCTATGGTGATTATCCAGAAACCTTCACTATGGTAAGTCCTACATATACAAAACGCAAGGTGCAAAGTAAATGGATTCATCTCTTCTATTGTCAGCGCACTTATGGGGATTGGTGGCAACGAGCCCCATCGTCTACGCATGAAATTCAGCCCCAAAATATGCCCACGATCGTTACCCATGACTTCATAGGTAAACCAAATCAATTTTTAAGCTCTAAATGAGATTTTATTTAAGGAATTTTCTTTTGTTAGTTGTCTATTTCGAGGAGTTTGTGGTTCCCACCGAGGTGGCTATATTTGAAACCTTTAATCCAGGAGCTGTAGTTCGCATTTGGGCATATAGTATGACTAAACATTGGCATTGTCTCTGGGAGGCCACTGCCAAGGATCTCAATTATCTCTGTCATGACTCGCGACGTTTTGCTCCGCCGCTTAAAAAGACCTCCATTATAACCAAGTGAGAGTATACAACAGATATATTTCCTTCACCAATATGTTTATTAAATCCTTATTTCATAATAGAACACTCCGGATTGAGTTTAATCATAGTAACTTGAATTACTATACGGAAATTGATGCCATCATGCTATGTGGACGCACTGTATCACATCGGCGAATTCAAAATCTTTTGGGAAAGTCAAGACCCAATTCACAGTCACAGACATCACTTGCAATACCAGTTGGTTGTCCATCTGCTGGATCACCTGGTCATGGACCTATCAGTTGCAAATTGCGATCCCTTAAATTTCAACCCATTTGTCGGAGCGACAATGATGCAGCTGGTCCTGTGACTGGGGCTTGTAAGAAATTCTTTAATGATTTCATTAATAATGATCTCAGTCAGTTTCTTTTGGACAATTGTTTGGCGGACGATGCAGTGGGACAACAGTTACAGCAGTTCGACCAGTTAACCCGTGGCAATTCTCGCATGTGTTTGACTGATTTGCCATTTGAGATATTATTAAGGATTCTTAGCTATTTGGATTTGAAATCATTGTTCCGGGTGGGGCAGGTATCACGCATTTTCTATGACATCTCTACACATCCGCTGCTATATAGCGAGATTAATCTGAAGCCATATTGGCAGCTGGCCAACTCGGAGCTATTATGCACGCTGGCCCGTCGTGCCACAATTCTACGTAAATTGGATTTGTCATGGTGTGGGGGCTTTGGTGATATCTCACCCACCGAATTTAAGAAGTATGTTATGTATGTAGGTACATATATTCTCTCAATGACATCGTTCCCATTTCAGATTTCTCACCCAGCGTGGCGATAATCTCACCCACCTGCGTCTAAACTCGTGTAAATTTCTCAATGCCAGCTGCATCGAGACCGTGGGCATAGTCTGTGATAATCTAAATGGTAACCCAAAAACATGTTTGAATCCTTATGTTCATATTAATGTAATTATTTCATTCCAGAGTTGAGTCTACGTAATTGCGCCACTGATCCGCCATTATTAAATTTCTCCTGTTTGGTTAATCTTAAAAATTTGGAGCGACTCGATCTCTTTCAAACGGCATTCGAGACGGAGCTATTGTTGAGCATGCTTGAGGGTAATCGCAAGCTAAAGCATTTGAATCTAGGTAAGCATGGAGTTCATCTTATCCACTAAATGTTTATATGATTGTTGCTCTTGGCCAGCCTTTTGTGGCGTATCGGTTAACATGGACAATGTGGCGGCCCATTTGGCTACACATAATACACAACTGGTCTCATTGGATATGTGGAAGGCACATTTTCTAACAGCTCGTGGCTTGCAGTCTCTGGCCCATTGTCATCAGCTGGAGGAGCTCGATTTGGGTTGGTGTCTCCGTGAGGCATCCTTGGGCGATGGCCTTTATCAACTACTGACCAATTGTCCAAAGCTAAGAAAGCTCTTCCTATCAGCTGTTCGCGGCACAACCGAACACGATCTCCGTCACATTGCCCAGATGGGCAAAAACCTCGAGCAATTGGATTTAATGGGCATACTAAATATAACACATGAACGTGTATATGAGTAAGTTGCTCTATTTAAATGCAACTTTACAAAGATATCTTAAGGATTTACTTTCTGTTTTCAGTATTTTAGTTCATTGCCCTAAACTGCAATTGCTTGATTTGAGTTTTTGCGAAAATATTATGGATCGTGATGTGAGTGTTTTATTATATTTACCTATAATAAGGAATTACTAATTCTATCTCTTTCTAATCCATTTTGAATAAAGTTTGAAATTCTGGCGGATTGGTCACGTCTGTTTAAGGTTGATATCAAGAGTAGCCGCATCTACGATCCCAGATAATGAATCGTATTGAACAGTTTCACCTCTTAGCTATTATAAATATAATATATATGTACATATATGTATGTCTTCTTTGTATCTATGTGTATGTATATACCATAAGTGTCTAGAAAAAAAAATGTTACCTATAAAATTGTTATCAGATATATATATATTAAAAGAAAAAGTATCACATTTATTCAAAGCCTGATGAACTATATAAAAAGGCGCTAAGAGATCGTCCTCGTTTGTTAGAAGATTATTTTAAGGATCCACCAGTTTATACCTAATTATATGCTATATAAAATCTATTACACCTAACCGATGCTTAGAAGCTTCCTTAGATATTTTGTGCTTTGCATTTTGTTCATTTAGTTTGTTTTATTCGATTTTGGACAGTTTTGTATACATATAGTTTGTTCTTGTGGCTCTTTTTTTATGTTTATTAGGGAAAGGAGAAACAATTGCAAAAACAACTAACAGAGCGCATTCTCAATGCATCTCATAGAGAAAGGGAAAAAAACATATTTTAAAAAAATTAAAAAAAGATAAGAAGCTACGAAACTAGTGTAAGATGAAACATTTTTGGAGCATTTAGATACTAAATTTGGTAGATCTATTTTAAATCTTTTACCAGCCAGCCGCCCACCGCCACATTCGTGACCAAAAATAGGCACAGATAGATCAATCTATATTTAGATTGGCGGATCTATTAAAGGAATAAAATAAGTATTCTGTTGACTTCACTATATAACCTTTTAACCCTGCAGGTTGTTAAATTAATAGAAATATACAATACAAAAATAAATTTTTCATTATCGAACTATTTTGAATGCTTTATCGTAATTTGTTGACAGCTAATAAATAAATTTAGATATTCCTTTTCAAGTGTGAGTGTGTGTGTATGTGTGTGTGTGTGTTTGTGTTCGAGTTCTTAAAATATTTTAAACAGGATCTCTTGGCTCTTCACATTTCTAATCACATCCACAATTCTCCACTGCATATTTCGAGAATCATCTTTTTGCGAAAGTATTCCATATGCTCCTGGGAGAAAGTGAGCTGCTTATTCCGCGTTATATACTCGGCAAACATGCAACTGAAGACGCCACAATCACTGCCATTTGTCTGCTGTGGTACATTCGGTACATTTTCAATTAGAAAATCACTCGTATCGAATGGCTGTTTACGTTTATCCAACGACTCCTCACGCAGATATGTTTCCAGTGCATTTAGGACTGTTTGATTGGGCTTGCCCATGGAATCGTAATAACGTATAGTTTTATTTTTTAAATGTATAATGGCCATACACCAATGGACACCGCCAACATGAACCGGAACAGGTATTATGTCCTTTTCAAATATATCTACTTTGCGGGTCCAGCGTTTCACACCCTTGTGACCATTTTGTAGCAGACGAGGAATAAAAAATGTATTCATAGCATAGACACTGGGCAGTTTGCCAGCCCTCTGTTCGGAACGATCGGTGAGGAGATTCATATAAAAATTAATCACCTCATCGTTGAGCCACATAGATCCCACTAATGTGCGTATGTCATTGCGCGTTATATTCAGGCTAAACTTGGACACAAGCACCTGGAAATCACAAGATAGATAGATTAATTTCTTTAATTAAATTAAGAAAAAATAGGCGAAATGGAGAAATGTTTTCCTCAGTCGCCATTACCTGTTGTGGTGGTCCTTGCACCAACTCATTGTAACGTTTATGCAATTCATCGGTTATGGGCAGAAATTCGGGCTTCTTCTCCTCATCGGGTGTTAATTGAAAATTATCAATCACAAAGATGGGCTTATGGATCATACGATATTTTGTTATATTCTCACGCAAATCCTGCTCATAAGCACGACGCTCCTCTGTGGTCTTGGATGCACTAAAAATATATTAATTGATTTATTAATAAGTACACAATTTTTTTATATTTATATTATTAATTTTACTTACACCAACTGGGCCAATTCGCGGCTATGAACACTCTCCTCGCGCTGACGTGCACATTTTTGATTAAAATTATTAGCGAAATCATCCTTAAAGAAGATGCAATTTTGTATGCGACGCTGGAGTGCCTCCGTCTGTTGCAATATGCTGCTCGAGGGCGAAAGAGGTGTGCTCTCAGTAGAGGGACCACTAAAATATATAAAAGAGAGCGATTTATTTGGATTATCATAATGGAAACTTAGTTAAAGGACTCTTACTTGGCCTTTGTAGTGGTCTTCATTAAATCCTTTTCATCATATGAATCATCGTCCAGTTCAATGACACTATCAACACCAGTGGGGGGCATATCCACAGTCGTTGTTGTTTTCTTTGGCTTTGTCGTATACGAAATGACACTGCCGGAACTGTGACTACTAGAACTGGAGCTGCTACTTGAGCCACTCGGATTGGTTCCAGCAGAACTGGAGGAGCTGCTATGTATCGTGGAGGCATGACTGGTGGCACTATTACAGCGCAACAATGGAGGCGGTGGTGGTGTTGTAATACCCATGCCTAATCCAAAGGCTGTGCCCTTATCCAACAATTTGGCATACTGCTCACGTTCGATACTGCCCACGGTGGATGCTGGTAGATGAAGTCGTTTTGGCTTATTTTTATTTAACAAACTATACCATTTGTCATTGCTGTTTGTTTCTGGATTTGCTACCGGTTTGTTGATGCGATGAAGTGGTGGTGGTGGCGGTAGAGTTGGAAGCCTTGATTTGTGAGATGGTGCCGTTACTGTTACGGTCTTTTGATGACTCAAGTTTTGTATCAAGTTGAGGTATTGCTCGTGCTCGGAACGCTGTTCATCCTGCATGAGGATACTATCGCTTAGGTTGGGTGCCGGCGCTGCAATTGTCTCTTGGATTTGTGCTTGTGAATGTCCATTTAAACGCATATCTGTATAGCCACCATTTTGGCCTAGACGCACTGCATCCGAGTAAAGTATTTGGGGACGCACCATTCCCGAAGAAGACGATAACCATGAACAACGATCTCGTTCGCTATCCCTGCGAGTTACCGAACTTCGCCCATTGGAAAACATATCATACAGCATCATGTCATTGGATAACTCTCCATCATCATCAGAGAGATCAATCACAACTTTTGATGGATTGACAAAACTGTTCCGGACTCGGGTACGTGTCGTCTGTGGTGCATCAAAAATGGAACGACGTATCAGAGTTGTAGATGGATTAACTCCATCCTGTTGCTGCAGCTGTTGTGATTGCTGTTGTTGTGAATGCGCCTGGTTACGTCGTTGCATACGGTCACGATTATCAGCCATTGTATGGTTAGACAATAAATTGTAGTCCTCAGCAGCTTCATTCGTTATAAACTTGGGAAACGTATTGTCCACCCGCCGATATTTAAAGTTTCCAATCTCGTCTTGATTGCTATTGAGCCCAGAGCGATAAAGTAAGAGCCATAAAGAAAGAGAAATTTTAAGTTAACGGAAAACTGAATATGTTAAAAAAAAATTTATGAATTGCAAACCAAAGTTTTACCAATGATTTTTTAAGCAATATATGTATATTGATATGATGGTTAGGACTTACCGACGCTTTCGAACCGAATTTTGATTAGCTAATCCTCCGTTGCCACTACCACTGCTAGTAGATCCTCTGGACGGTTCACTTGCTGTTGGTATTGGCGACTCCTTAGCACCACTTTGCCAGCTAAAGAAGTGACGTAGTCTATTAAGCAGATCCAATCCCATCTGATTGCCTTCTTTTTTGTATGGATTCTCACTTATCGTCGCTGTGTCGATATCAAGTTCGACTTCGGCGTCGGCGCCTGCTTCTCTTGCCGCTGCTGCTTTTGATTTTGCTTGCTTAATGCTGGCAGAGACACTTTCAAACCCTTGATCAATCTCCAATAGGATTGTCCAGCTATCGAATGTACTATTGGTGAGGGCTTCGGATACAATGCGTTTACGCACCTCAATTACCTTCTCTTTTAGCAATAGTACACCGTTAATATTAGACTGTATGTCAGATTGCGGTCTTGGTGCATTCAAAATATTTGAACATATTTCTTTAATTAATGTGAATGCATTGCGTACGCAATTTAATAAAGGATCAGGAGTAGAAAGCTTATCTTGCTGCACTGCAGCAATACCATGGCAACTATTCAACGGTGTAACAGAAACGGAAGCAGAGGAAGAAGATGTCCAACACTGTTCCGCAGTTAACAAGTCCGTATTGGTTTTCTTCTGTTGTTGTTGAGCCTTATATATAACACTTGGCGATTGCCATTTCGGTTCTGCATTGGCAAACAGCAGAAAAGTATCCTCCAGCTGCTGCTGCTGCTGGTTTTGATCTTGTTGAGATCCCCCCAGTTCCTGATCAATAAAATGCGTCTCTATAGCGCTGTTACTGGTGGCGGTGGGTGGTAAATTAGGCTCAGTTTCATTGGCCACAAAATCGAAAGTATTCAACCCGAAGCCGTCATTGTCGTCGTATACATGTCGCGACATACGTGTTTAGCTATCCAAAATGTTCCTATAAACAATGCAAGCAAATGCGATATATGGTACACATGAGTATCAGAATTTAAATTAAAACGTAAATCCAAAGTAATTTGATAATTTGCAACCGGCTTCAGTTTAGGGGTTCTGTTTTCCATTTGATATCCGCTTCTGCTGTTTCTCGTTAATGCCGCTGCCGCCGCCGCCGCTGACAACTTTAAAAGTTTGTTTCCTGGCTTCGCGGTTTGCACGTTATTTTAATGTCATCGCGTATTTTAAGTTATTTGTGATTGTTTCACTTACCCAATTGTTCTCAGTTTTTAAAAAAATACAAAGTATGTTTTATAAATCCAGCTTTTATTTTTTTTTTTATTAAAACACCACACACAAAAAGTGGAAAAGAAAATGAAATAGAATCATACAGAGTTGCCAGACTACATAGTTAGTTTACTACGTCTGGTAACCTTTTGAGTAAATTGGCGTGCAAATCTTTGAGGCAGCAAGGGTAAAAATACCAAAAGATTGTTTATGTGACATAAAATACGACAGTATGACACTGCAAATAGGTAATTAATCATTACATTACATGCGCATGCACAAAATTAATCAATTATCAGCAAAATTTTGAAATTGTTTTTTAAATTTAAACTAAATGATCGATTCATTTATTAGAAAACTTTTCAACATAGTATTTTCCCAACTATTACTAAGTATTCACATATATACATATATCTGAACGCCAATACAAAATGCATTTTCTTAAATAATTCTTTCGTTGTCTTTTAATGCAATTTGTCTTAAGCAATAACAATTCGTTTTTTTTTTTTTTTTATGAAAAATAATTTACAATTGATATTAACATTTACGTGTTTGTCGTGTGCGTGTGTATCTGTAGAAGGAAGCTCAAACACAAAACAAAGACCAGAAAATTAGGCTTAACATCGGTCAGACCGATGTTTCTATATCCTTGCAGAATTCGGTATTACATTAATTTTTACTTGTCTATGCAGCTACATATATGCTTCCAATTAAATTTGTCAAATTTTCTATTTTGCTAATATAAACTATGTTCCGTAAATTGTAATAATTGGATTAATAACCGATCCGGCTTAGCAATATACAGACAGACGCTACATATTTAAATATATATAATAAATGAGCTTATTTTGCAAGGCTATACGAATAGTAGGAATTTTTTGTTTGAAACAATTAACATTACTTTAACTTTTTGTTGTTTATGCACTTTTGTCGTTGTTTTTTTTCTTTTTACTCAATCTTAATGCGGCGTCCATATATCCAAGCGAGACGAACTAAATCTCGATGAGCCAAAGCCCAAGAGAGTAAACAAAGTAGGCCGGCAGCTAGGCCAATACCCAAATGTAGGCCCAAACTTGAGAATTGGTACTGGGAATACAGATAAAATAGAGAGACAGAGAGAGACAAAGAGCAAGATATAAATAAATATTAAAAATATGGCATATCATGTTTGTATTTAATATACATACTTATGTGATAAGTGCATAACTTACCCAATAGCAGATGGCGCCCGCCAACATGAGAGTGCCGCCAAATAGCTTGCCCGGCCAGAGTCCAATAAGAGGATTCAATATTAAGGGCTGATATTGTTCGCGTATATAGTGAGTGCTATATAAAATCCGACTAAGCATATTTATACAATTAGCAAATATGAATCCAACTGGGCCAAATATACCCGTTAATATATAAGAAAGGACGAGAAAACTAATGGAAAATATTGCCATAAGATAATTATATTTATCAATATCCCGACTTGTATTTGTGGCAAACATATAACCTTCGCTAATGCCATTAATAGCCAGCAAATAGATGGCCAAGCAATGCCACTGTAGAAGACTCTGTGGCAGTCCGCCCGAGACAAACTCCTCACCTCCATAAAACAAGAGCACAGTATGCGAATAACTCTGACCGAAGGTAAAGGCCAGCAGACCAATTGAGCTAACACCTAATAGAAGGTTATGCAGCACATTGCTGGCCTGTTGAACACGTTCACGCGGCTGTCGGGCCAAGCGCGTGTCCCGTGTTATAGTCTGGGTAAAATAAAAATACGAGCTATCCTCTATGGGACGGAAGATGAAGCGGGCCGCCAGGCTACCCAAATTGTTGACCACATCATAGGTGGCCTGTTCGCCAAAACTCAATACCGGTGAGACGGACATAACATATTTCTCACCCTCTGTGAGAATTTGCTTTAATATGCCCTGTTTTACAAAGCTCAGGGTTAGGGTCTGTAATTCTCGGTTCAGGTACTTTTCATTGCTTTGGGTCAATTGACCGGGCAAAAAGTCACTAAGCTTGGCGAAAGGGAAATCATCCATATGCTCATACAATGACAATTCCCAAGCAGAGATTAATGTTTTGTTACTGTTGCTGCTGCTCTTCTTCTGATTGGCGCTCTTCTCTTTGAACAATTTGAATCGCTTGATATAAAAATAGAAGAAACCATATTGACCCAGCACTATTGTCACTGCACTGGCCAATTGGGCAATGGCAAATGCATAAATGGCTGCTTCACGATTGCCTGTTACAATCCATAGAAAAATGGCCGAGCGGACCAAAATGTGCAGGGTATTCAATACGATTTTAAGTTTGACAAAGCAAAACACTTGTGCCACAAATACTGATGATTCCGCTAACAATTCCAAGACGCAGGAGAGGGCCACTGCATAGCAACCGAATTCATATTGTTGAGTAAATGGCTCATCCACTGCCGATAGCCAGTTAAGCCAAATGTACAGACTGGGTGCACACAGCACTAAGCAAATGGGAACTCTGCAAGAATACATGAGATTGGGATAATATGAAGATAGTTTTATTGGCTAGGAAAACAACATACGTTAACCACATCTGGTTAATTAGCTGGCCCCATGGGCATTTGTCGCGCTGCTGGGCATTGGCACTTAGTGCTGCTCGGTTAATAGCCTCGCGGGACAAGAATAGTAATGTACTCTCGAGCAGCAAAAGGCGGACGTTCATAATGCCCAGGACCTCACGACCCACATGACGTACAATATACGCATTGATGCCAAAAGTTAGGATACGGCATAGAATCTGCAAGCAAACGGAAAACGTAATGTGTATTAGTCACTTTTCGTTTGGTAATCCAAATCTTGGTCAGATTTCTGTAAGTGTTATCACTTACCTGAAAGATTATGCTGAAGCCAGCCCCAAGAAGGCTGCTTTCTAGCACATTTCGTGCCATTGTTTTACTTGCAGGTCTGAAAACTGCTTTCAGTTAGCAGTTAGCGGGAAGGAGGTCCCAGATTAAGGTAAAATTAAGTAAACGTCAGTTACAAAAACCAACGTCATATTGTTTATTTCCCAGATTCTAGTGTTGCCAGAAGATAGTTTGCGGGTGTGCAGCCCTCGAATTTAACCAAGTTAACGTTGCCAGAATCTCAAGTATGGTTCTAATTGTCTGGCAACACTAATGCGGGCAGTTTGCAGTGTTCAAATTAAACTATTATTAATAAAATCCTTTATTTCTTTTTGCTATTTTTATTAAAATTCACTTTATTATTCTGAAGATCACTTTCCTTTTAAATGACTAAATGCCCATCGTAACATCCCAGATACATATGAAATTATAAAAAAGTTTCTAAAATACAAAAAACGAACTAAAAGAACCATATAAAAACAAGTAGAACATAGTTGGGAGAGTGGGATGACGACAAGGTAAATGCAATCACAAAAAATATTTTTAATCAATTTTCAGACTTGAACTTATTAGACATATAGAGGAGATAGAAGAGATAGCGAGGGGGATGAAAAAATGTGGAAGAGAGACATTATATATTACTTTGGCAATAAATTTGGGTTTTTGCGACCAACATGTCCTTTCGCTTCTTTTCCTAGTTCTCAAATTTCTTTACTTTGTCCGCTTAAATTGATTCCTTTTAAACTTAAAGCTCGTCATGGCTGAGAAATTTCTTGATATATGCCTGGAGTTCGGGCAGGGAGCGGCTACCCTCATACTCATTCTGCCGTTTACCATTCTTGTAAAGGAAAAGCGTAGGATATCCCTCCACCTGCTGATCAATGCAAATCTGTTTGTTTTCCTGTGCCGTGCAATCAACCTTGGCAATACGTATATCCGAACTGGATGCGTGTGTCTCGGCGGCCAATTGCTCCCAGGTGGGCTGTAGTTTCTGGCAATGACCACACCATGGTGCATAAAACTTGATAAAGGCAATGCCATTGGCCACGGCTTTATCGAACTCTGGCTCGCCGCTCAATTGTTCGGCGGTTAATTTTTTGGCTTCGTCGCGCTCATCACCTTTGCCTACCTCATTTGAGGCATCATCGGTGGCACCAGCTTCGCCTGACTCACCAATCATCTTCTTCACATAGCTCTTCAATGTGGGCAGATCCCGTGAGGCAGAATATTTTTCAATCTTTTTGCCATCTTCGATCCACAACAGTGTGGGATAACCCTTGACCTCAAAGTCTTGACAAATGGACCGGTACTGTGTACAATCGATTTTCGAAATTGACACCGAGGTCACGGCAATTAATTCCTTGGCCAGTTCCTCCCAGGTAGGAGCCAATCGCTGCAAAAAAACAAAATAAATTCAACAAAAGAAAATAGGATTAAAATTGCATTTACACACCTGGCAATGGCTGCACCAGGGAGCAAAGAATTTGACAAAGTGATTGCCACTAGATACATGTTTGGCAAAAGTATCCTCTTTAAGTTCCACTACTTTGCCACGATTGGCATTCGCCTCCTCGCTGGCATCAGCATCATTATCCCTGATAGCCTTCAATTCATTTAATTCAGCCTCGGATGGGGCATTCAGCTGCTGATTGATAAAATCTGTAATTGCTGGCAAATCCCGAGTGCCTTTAAATTTAACTGATTCCTTCTCGCCCAGCTTAAAAAGACGCAGCGTGGGATACCCGGTAACCTCATGTTCGGCACAAAGTGCCTGATGCTGTGTGCAATCCACTTTGGCAATGACTACCTTAGGATCATCAACGTTCATTATATCGGCTAATTGATCCCACAAGGGCTGCAAGCGTTTGCAATGACCGCACCTGGATAATATATAGAATATACATATGATAACGAGAATTAAAATATTTAAGAATTGGTGGATAAATGAAATAAAAGGAATATAGAAAACGAAAATGCAGAAATAATGAATCACAATTTCAAGTTTAAACATGACATTCCCCGCCAGATTTGAGATAGGTAACATGGATTATTATTTGCCCGATAAAGATAACTAAAACTCTGTCCAGGGGTTCATAAATATCTTATGTACGATTTTCTATCATAGCAACAAAGGCCTTTCTTTCCCGGACACAAAGAGAAGACTATGACACAGACGCCAACTGCGCCGCTCTAATTCTGATAAGGCGAGCATATTTAATATTTGTCAATCAATTGGTGGGTGATACTTAAGTGTTTCGTCTTTTCCCCTTGAACACAAAGACCCGTTATCACAGTACGTGCGTGGTCCCTTGGACATGTCGGCTTTAAATTGACTGGGCCCTATGGTTTTTTTTAAGATTAGGGGTCAGGCCAGCCAAATTTATAATACGTGGTACACATACACACACAAACATATAAATATGTATATGTGTAATGCGTGTGCGTGGCTGTATGGCTAGCGTTTATTGCGTGGACTTTGCTAATTTGCCGGGAGTTGACCCAAAATACGAAATAAAACACCAACAACAATTGTTGTTTGCCCACTCAACGAAAGTTGCATATACACCCACACTATATTCATATATCCCAAATTACTCTTACCATGGCGCAAAGAATTTGACAAATACATTGACGGATCCAACAACCTCGGCAAACTTTTCCGGATTTAAATCCAATGCGAGCCGCTTTTCAGCTTCATCAGCTCGTGCGGTAGTTGCTAGGATGACAAGTAACAATAGGAACGACGTTTTAATTAACATTTTCTCAGCCACGAGCAAAATTTGCCTTTATATGTCTATGTCTTTTCTCAAATTGAACTAAAATTAGAGCTGGGAAAAACATTGATGGCACTATCGATGCGTTAATACCATCGATTCATCGTTTTAAACCAGAAATTAAAATATATCGATATTAGACAACAGCTGTTTTAGTAGCAACAACAACTTTTGCATTCGCCTAAAGCTAAAAATTTTACGTAATTGTAATTTAGATTTCACTTGGTATCCGATTGTTTTGTTTCCAAAATGTCAATCCTACGCCAAGTGATATGCCGGACAGCACCATCCACACTGCAGATGTAACATTTGAAATTGCTACATAGACTATTAATGCAAACTAACCGTGTCTTATTGTTTTTAGTTGCTCTCGGTTTGCGTCGACACAAGATACTGCCCCATTGGATTTAAACACTGCTTTGGCCCGTCCCGATGAGGTGGAGCAACGCAACAAACTCACTGGCAAGATCACTGTGCCCGTAGAAGTGAATCTGAGTCCCATTTCTGGTATTCCCGAGGAGCACATCAAAGATCGTCGCGTCCGTATACACATACCCCCCAAGAATGCTATGCAGAGTGGCACTGATAATCTAAACAAATGGCAGATTGAGTTCGATAATCGTGAACGCTGGGAGAATCCACTAATGGGTTGGGCCTCCAGGTAAGTTTTCCAAAAAGATATTAACCTAATATTTATTGGTAAAACCATTTTTGTACGCTTTTTGAAATAGTGGCGATCCATTGTCCAACATGAATGTGCAATTCGGCTCCAAGGATGAGGCCATTACCTATTGCGAACGCAATGGCTGGCGTTGGTTTGTCGATGGTGAGGAGAAGCCAAAGAAGGAACGCGTTAAGAATTATGGCGTTAATTTTTCTTGGAACAAACGTACTCGCGTCTCCACCAAGTAGATTAATTAACTTTGGTGGCAATGGCTTAAATAGCAAATGTTATAAATAAATTCAGAAAAAGAAATAAAACTCTTGGAAAACACAAAAGTGAGTGTTGTAAAATATTTTTAGTTATGTATATTTATTGTGGCGCGAAGAAGAGTTTCGAGATCGGGATCGCGAATGACTTTTTTTATGCTTAAGTTTTGATCTTTGTCGTTGCTTTTCTTTGGACCGACTACGATGTCTTTTTTTATCTGGACTACGACTATGTCTTCCTTTCTTCATTTTATGTTTTTTTTGGAGTGCATTTGTCTTAGTCTCCGGTTGATTTTTTTCTGGCTGCTGCTGCTGTCGTAGGGCCTGCATTTGCAATTCCACAAGCGCATGCAGTTCCTCATTAAAAGTAGGTTTACTCTTGCGATGGCGACGCTGATTAAACCGTTCGCGTTTAGTCACAGCCACCATTTTTGCAAAGGCAGCGTAATCCTCAAAAACAGATTGCCGAGAAGGAGTGTGATCCAGTACATATTGATAGATGAGTAGCTTTTGCTCCGCAGTGTAACTGGATTGGAGCATATCAAATGTCACTGGTAATGGAGTTTTAGGTGATGGTATTTCTGGTTTTGTTTGTAGAATCTGCTGCACAGTATTTTCATCGAGCTGGATACAATTTGTGGAATCAAGACATGATGGAAATATTGCTCTAGGTTCCTCTAAAACAGAATTCTCGCCGTGGTGTTGCTGCATAAAGACAAGAAATATGAGTACATTGAATTACATTTATTGATTTTTTTTACTTGCCTGCTGTACGCCAGCTTCTGTCCATTGCAGGCGCTGTAATATTATAGCTAGGCGTTCTCTACTATGAGACAAAAATTGCTGCAGTGCATCGCTATCCATTTTAAATATTTACTTTCAGTGCTGCCAAAAACTATGTCGGCTAGATTCCAGCTGATATAGGCAGCACTGCTTCTGCCGACACTGTGGTCACACTTAAACATTTAACAGACAAATGGAAGATACTTGCTCCAACGTGATAAACAATGCGTCTAACCAGGCCCAGTCTAGGTAACTACATACATTTTCAACTAGTTCTCAACTAAGGATCGCTTTCTCTCTTCAGATCAATGCGGTTGGGCATGTGCGAGGTATGTGCTGCTAAGGAAGCTCGATATGCTTGTCCCAAATGTGAGGTAAAAACGTGTTGTTTGCCCTGCGTCCAGATCCATAAGCGTGAGCTGAACTGTGACGGCAAACGGGATCGGACGAAATATGTACCACTTAACGAGATGACTTCCAGAGAGTTCATGAGTGACTATTGTTTTCTAGAGGAGTGCACCCGCTATGCAGAGAATCGAAAAAGTGATCCCAGTAAACGCTATACGCACCACCAAAGAAATTTACCCGTGCCCCAGTTTCGCATGAAAACAGCGGCCCAAAAACGTCGAACAAGCCTACAATTCCTGTTGCCAAACTTTAGTCGCCATAAGGAAAACACCTCATATTTAGATTGGAAGTTGGGTCGTCTTTATTGGCGTATTGAATGGCTTTTTGTCAATCCCTATGCCGAGGGCGATAACCCATCGGCTGCACGCTTAGTAGATGAGCGGTGTGACGAGGAGGTGACTCTGGCAGCGCTACTAAACAAGTATATCGATGTAAATAAGGATATGACACGGGAGCACCGCAAACTGCTGCAGAACCATCAAACTGCTGGCTTGGGCCAAATAACTGCATGGCTTAGGGCCGAAGGCGTAAGACGGAGTGGAGCGCGTTGTTATGCCTTGTCCTTAGGCCAAACACTGCGTGAGAATCTTGCGGGCAAAACTATTTTGGAATTTCCAACCATTTTGATAAACTGTGAGGCGACTCCGCCACCTGGTTGGACTATGGTAGACAGCGGTGAGTGAAATAATTTCAAATTAAATCACAATTTCAAAATAATCTATTACCATTACAGATGGAGAAGATGAAACTGATGGGACTCTTAATGAGAGCCTTACTAAAAGACTAAAAACTGAAACGGCAACAGAGGAACTGCCGCCAACGGAGCTCCATGATATTTATAATGAATTGGTAAAAGAATTTGCTGCAAATGATTCAGACGATTCCGATCTTACCAGTGACAATGAAGTGGAAAGCTAAACTATTATTCTTCGCCAAGTTCAAAAATTAAATTGGGATCAGACCTCAAAAATGAGACAATTTAATCCATATTGGAATCAGTTCCAATGACAGATTTTCGTGGAAGGCCTATTATTTCATGGACGCAATCTAATTCGTTCGCCAAAGGCAACGTAAATAGATTTTACAGTAAACCCAATTCAAAATAAGTTGACTTAATTTTCATCATAATGGAGTTATTCAAAAACCAAAAAGCGTCTCAATAGCTGATTCCCCTTCATTATAATCATACAATCAATATCATTCAGTTATAGAAACAATTTTCTTGATTGTGAATGAAAAATAAAAATGTCAAAATTATTTTTACATCAAAACTTTTGCTGTATTTCTCATAGAAATTGATTCTATATAGAATCATTTTAGGCTAATTAAATTTTAAGAATTTATACCACTTGTTAATAGAATTTTTCACTTATAAATTTTTATAAGTATATATATGCACTTGAGGCTACATATGCATATATATATATATTTATATATAAAATGCAAATTCCATTTAGTTGAGTACAATTTGTCAAAGGTTAAATGTTAATGAATGCAACCCATTATACATCTTTCTAACATTCTCTCGATCCATTCCTGCTTCTCTCTGATCCTGCTCCTCTTTCTCAACATAATTTTACATAATTTATGTACATTGTATATTATGAAATTTATATTGTTATATGTATATATAAATAGAATAGATTTTCTTATTTTCAATTTTCAACTTTTTTTGTTTTGCCTGCACCAGTTAAAATAAAGAAAAAAATATTGTTAAATTAAAGCATAAACAAACACAATTATTATTATTATTATAAACTTTTCTTTTTGTTTCAACAAATATAAACATTTTAAAGCAAATGCAGTTTTTTGCCTCATATGAAATGAACAAAAAGAAGAGACAGAAACTAAACACGTTTAATCTATGTAAATTGCTCTAAAACAAAAATTGGAATAGCTGTATATATACATACATGCATATACACATATTTATATGTATATGAAATATATATATATACATATATATATTACGATTGTATTTGATGTATGTATGTATTAACAATTAAAAAAAAACATCTAGATAGAGACAAACATTTCGCTCATTTTTTTTCAACATTTGTTTTTAAAACATAGATTGCGGATTAGAGGGATACCGGGTACATGATGTACAAATTGAAAGTATATAATGAATTCTTCTTTTTTTCTTTTCATTTTTCTCGTTTTTTCCCCTTGTGTACTTTGCGTGTCTTGAAAGGATTTTTATATTATTCTTTTCATTTCATTGATTTCTACCTAGAAAATAAAAACTATTCAACATACAAAAGGAAAAGTAAATATATAGTATATAGATAGATAGATAGATAGATCGGCCAATTGAATGTTTAAACATAAATAAGAATATATATAGAAAATGTACATAAACATATATATAAGTGTTTTTTTTAGTTTTCACCCCGCCTTCATTTCAAAATGTTGCTAGTTTCCATTCACACATTGAATTAGTTGAGCTAAACGTTAAGTTGGGTATACATATATCCAGATTTATATATATATATATAAATTTATATACATATATATGTAGAAAGAAGCAGCACACACGTGTAAAGAAAGTCGATTGTATTGGGGGAGGAGGACTTAAGAATAAACAAACAAAGATTAGGTTAATATGTGTGTGCGTCTCTCTGTGTGTGTGTAGTGTATCGTACGTAGCTCAAAATGCTGCAAGAAAAAGAAATATAAACTATAGCCAGATCATTTATATATAAATATATATATATATTTATTATACAACTCACAATCATTGGCCTTGGCTTGATAACATTCTATGCCTATTCCTTTTTTGCCTTGATCTTCTTCCCCATCATCTCCTCCTGGTATGCCTATTTAGTGATGTCATCTCTGTTATTACTGCTGCTGTTGGTAGTGTTGCTGCTGTCCTGGAACAAAGTAACCGCCCTGAGGTACAGCTGCTGGTGCCATAACTGGAGCTAATACATTTTCCGGTGCTGCAGACATGGGTGCACCCGATGGATTGAACACATCAACGTAGGAATTCTTAAGGGCTGTATATTGAAAAATATATGCAATAAGCGACTATCCGTTTGCATTACCTAATTCACTTACTGCGATTACGTTGCATTTTAAATATGTTTGATGTCAATTTGGGTTGTGCTCCGCCAGGCACAGTAGGAGCACTGGATGCTGGTGCTGGTGCTGGTGCTGGTGTCACTGTTGGTGACGGTGCCAGTGCATATGCATCTTGTGGTATGGGCGAAGCGGCAACTGCTGATGGTGCTATGGCTGGTATTCCATATTCCACAGGATTCGCTCCATATAACTGCGTCTGTTGTAGCGATTCGTGGGGCAATACATTAGATGCGGGTATGTTTGCTTGAGGTCCTGGTGGTCCTGGTGGTGCTGCTGCTGCCGCTGTCATCCCCAAATCACTCATCTTTGGCGGTGGCTTGAAACTTTCCGCTTCTTCGGCATTACCCTCGGTATTTGTCCAACATTTGCGCTCTTTATCCCATACAATTGTTGGATTCTTATCATCTGGTAATATCATTTGGTTTTTTGGTTTCAATGACAGTTTATTCCATAGGCCGCCAAACCAGCCTGCATTTTGATTTCCCGGTGCCCTAGAATTATAGTTTTATAGATATAGAATGATTGCAATTGGCATTAAAATGATAACTTACCCAAGATCACGATTGCCAGCACCTCCACCACCGGACTGCTGTTTGCCACCTGCTGCAGCTGATTTGGCATCATTTCCAGCGGCTGCTGCTCCAGGTCTAGCATTGGCGGCGCCAGCATCATCCTCATCGTCATAGTTTTTTGATTTTGGCATTGAAATGGCCGGACGCACTTGCTGATGCTGATGCTAATGATGGGAGGAGGAGGTTACGGATTTAAAAATATATATATTATTAAAATCTGAATCGATCAATTAACTAAATTGCTTAACGGTTGTTAGTCAATGGCAAAAACACACACAACAATAAAACAAAAATGAAAAAATTAAATAAAAACTGGCGCAGGACAAAGAACTAGCCTCAAATTACACTTTAAACTTTTGAATAATTTATTTAACTGACTTAATTAAGAGTTTTTCTTATATACTAAAGAAAAAAATAGATCGACGGGCGGGAAAGAGGTGGAGAGAAAAGTTTACAGTAACAGTTTTCAGCTTATTTAAAGCGTAGGCGAAAATAAGAGAGATAGAGAGCACGCGCAGGTACAGTTGGCTCCAAAAGCAGCGATTTATCCTCATTTTTTTGTACAAGTTTTAAAAGTCCTTAGTTCTATTTTACAAGTACTTCTTAGAACTAAGAGCCAAGCCGACAATATCACCATCAACATCTGCTCCATGGTCTGCCATCGGGGCATCAATATCGAAAGTTCGAACCGTATTTGTTTGCTTTTTGGCATCCAAATAGGCCTCAAATTTATTTAAACTCTGCTCAACTTCCGAGCACATTTTCTTATAGTTCAATGGTATGCTCGGATTGGCAATTAACTCCTGCATGGACCATACATTTTGAGATTGATGGCCATTTGGATTTGTTTTCGAACCCGTTTGCTTTTGTATACTATGATAATCATAATAATTATTCGCATCGTCTATATCTTCATCGTCGTCATCGTCTTCATCGCCATCATCATCGTCATCATAGCCCATCATTTCCTCTTCATCACCATCAACACCCACATTCGCCTCCCCCTGTTCTTCTCCTTCAGCATCCTCATCAATTATATAGTCATGCATCATATAACGATAACGTTGCAATTCTGAACGATCTGCATTGGCTTCGGCATCATAGTTATTACTGTTGTTAAGGGGCATATCAATCGGATAAGTGCCATTGAAGATTATGTGCGGCTTACGATAAAGACGAGAATAAGCTGCTGTTCTTGCAGATGATGATGATGATGATGGTGACGATGCCAACGCCAGACTATTTGTCCGTTGTTGTTCTTCTTGCTGAAGATAATGATGTTCATCCAACATTTCAGGCTCCAGTTCTGTTTCCGTTTCATCGATTGTTGTTGGTAAATCAAAATTAACACGTTTTATCATTCCAGTTGAAGTTGTTGTTGCTGATGGTGTTGCTTTTGTTGTTGCCGGCTTAGCTGCTATAAAACGTGTAGGCGTGGTTAGCGTTGTAGGCGGCGGCGATAGCAATGGTATTGACAACTTTTGGTTGTGTTGTTGTTGTTGCTGCTGCTGGTGCTGCTGTGATTGCTGTTGGCGTTGATGCTGCTGACGTTTATTAATGGTAGTAATGCTACTTACATCATTCAAATTGAATGCCTTGGCTGTAGTTGGTAATGATGCTGCTGCTGTTGGTGTGACTGTTGTTGCAGCTGTTGTTGTTGTTGTTGTCGATGATCTTATCTGTTGTTGCTTGCCAAATTGATATTTTCGTATAATTTCCGTTTGAGTAACAATCTTATTCTTATTATTATCCCTTT
Source organism: Drosophila neocordata (assembly GCA_018903615.1). Classification (NCBI taxonomy): domain Eukaryota; kingdom Metazoa; phylum Arthropoda; class Insecta; order Diptera; family Drosophilidae; genus Drosophila; species Drosophila neocordata. The sequence continues at coordinate 3,444,441 of JAEIGI010000015.1, forward strand.
CCAAATTGTTTAACTGTTTTAGAGAAGAAAGCGGGGCAGCGGGGGGCACTTTTACTACATTTGACTTAAATCGCAAAGGAATTCTTTGCTGCTCCGGTTCCTTCAACTGCTCCAATTGCTCTGGTTGTCGCTCCACTTCTTTGGCAATTGTTGCCACTGTATCGTTTTTAATTTCATTGCTTTCCAACTGCGTTTGCTGCATTCCATTTAATTATTTAAATTTTTGTGATTTTTCAATTAAAAAATTTTAGTAAAATTCATTTTATACTAATTTAAACCATAAATAAAAGTGCACAACTCATAAAACCCAAATAATATTTTATGTAAAAAACTTAACTAACTAAAAAGTTACAGAAGTATATATACCGAAAAGAAAAGTAAAGTTTTTGTACACGTCCGTCAATAAGTAAAGGAAAACCCATTTCTGAGCTGATACGTGCCAGAAAGTATAAAGAAATCGCCATGGGAATCACATTATTAAAAAAGATGAACCCATTAAATTATATGTAAGAATCTCATAAAATTTACATTTCAGTTTGTTTGCATTTTTTAGAGAGAAATCGAAATGATTTAGAAAACGACTTTGATTTAGAACATATGTATGTTCGTATGTATATATAGTGCAAGGAGCTATATATATAAATGATAGTTAAATATTTCAAAATCAAAGGAAATGATAATAATAATCAGGCTTATTAGATAAAACTCTTGCTTACCTCATCACCATATGGAGGCTGTTGTGTGCCCGCCCAATAATCGTAGCCGCCTGTTGTGGCCGGTGCAGGTGCATAAATTGCTGTGGATAAATCTTGTGGATGTTGCTGATGGTGTGCTTCAGCAGCTGGTTCAACCTGTTCATAGTTAGCTGTTGGTAACATTGAATGTTGCTGCTGTTGTTGTTGATGCTGCACTGCATTGGGATCATAGAACATGGTAGGAGCAACTTGTTGCTGCTGCTGTTGCTGTTGGGCATATGAATCTGTTAGCGTATCCTGCTCTTGATGTGAATTTTCGTAATACTCCTGCTGTACAGGCATCTGTTGTTGGGGTTCAGTTGCAACTGCATCCTTGGCCATTTGTAATGTATCTTCAATGTTGTTACCATCGTATTGCATATTCAGTTCTCGAAATTGTTTATTAACCTCTACAAATTGCTGATCAATGTCGTTTGGCTGTTGTTGTTGATGTTGCTGTTGCTGTTGTTGCATTTGGTGAAGTTGCTCTTGTTGCTGTTGAGGTTGCTAATCAAATATTTAATATTAATATATATTAAAGCATCGATCTAAATTTACTTACCGTATCGGCTAAGGCCCTCAATTGACGTAGCCAAGTCTTTTCCTCCGACGCTGTATCCTTGCTGTTGCTGCTGCCATTGCCGCCGTTGTTCGGGGAACTGGCGAAGAATACACGATTGATCAATATGGGATCATGATAGCGTAAGCGTTCGGCAAGATTGTAAACCTATAAACAATTAAAAATTGGAATATAATTATGATATTTGTTAATATTTATATCATGAAAGACGGGCTTACCCTTTGTATAAAATCGCTATCATAGCTTTCTGGCTTGATCTCAATGTGACGAGCAATTTGCTCCAAATAGTTGGTGCAACGGAAATGCTGTCCATAATCAAGGATTCGTGTGGCTAACAGAAATTTATAGTGTTGGAAATTAGCAATGCTGAACTTTTGATCGAACAACGAACGAGCGTATTCGTAAATTTCGGTCATTATAATTGCCTCGTTGCTGGCAAACTCATTAAAATGCTTGTAATGCGAGGCACCCAGAAGAATTAGTTTGGGTACATTAGCGGTAAGGGTTGTCTGTTCAGTGGCCGTGCTATCATAACGTCCAAATTCCTCTTGGGCAACTAGATAACAAAAATGGGCCGCATAGATGTCGCCGCGTTGAAATAATGTATCACCCAGGGCGACCACCGAACTACGATCGTATTCGGGTTGACGTGATTTGTTTGTAACCAAAATAGAGAGATGTGAACGCCAATCGCCCCAATGTTCATCCCTCAGCTGACTGACACAGGCCGGTGTATGGCAGCTTTTCATCTGGTACAGTGTCTGCAATGGATCGTTGGCCTTGATAGCCCGATTAAGAAACTTTTGGGCCACATCGGTTAAGGCATAACGATCCTCGTATAAGGCCAAGAAAAAGGCATGAGTCCAAAGACTATTATCGGTGGCCCATTGTAAAGCCTCTTCCACATTGCCGCGCAATACATAACTGCGAAACTTATCAATTGCTGCCTGTTCAGACAAAGGCTGAGACGCATTGGGAGCACTCGACTGAATCTCATCATCATCATCTTGATCCACCTGTTGAGGAACAGGATTGCTGGCATCAACAACTTCACTTGCTTCTGTTGGCCGTGATTGAGTCATTTCTCCTTCAACTTCAACGTCCGCTTCCGTTTCAGCATCTCCTTCTGTTGGCAAATATGGATACTCGTGTTGATTCTCCAGCAACAAATCACCCACATCGGTATCGGCAATGTACTATAAATTCATAAACAATTCATTTATAGGTTATTTCATCGATTCAAAGAATTAAGTTCTTTCTTAATTACCCCATTCTGACGTAGCAGCAATATCAATAGATTCCACATTAGGGCATGCGATGCCCGATATTTATCGACATGTCCCTGCGGCTTCTTTTGTGTAGCATACAGCACGGTACATTGGCGAGTTGGTCCCAAACGTATTTGCTCTTTACAGAAACTAATGATCTTATCCTTGTGCAATTTCCGTCCCTGCAATGGTCCCGGATAGGAGCGCAACAGACTACTAGTGGCATCTCTGATGCGGGGTGCTGCCACCTCAACATCGTTGCGCAAACGACCACGTCCAGCATATTTCGGTTTCACTTTCAGTAGTAAACTCATGGCATAAGAAGCAACCAAATGGGGCCGATTGAATTGCAGAGGTGTTCGTCGTCTTGGTGGTCTTGCCACCTCCATCGTTTGCAATGGAGTTGGTGTTGTCGTTGTGGCATAACCAGGAATTGATGGAACCGTCTCTGAAGCAATTCCAGCTCTATATAGTATATCGATTTGTAAGGGTAAACAAAATAGTTAAATTAGTCGAAGCCGTTGAAAATCTAACTCAAAGAAAAATCAAACAATTTTCATGCAAAAAAAAAAAAAAAATATAAAAAAAATATATTTAAAAGAGGGGGCGGGGCACAGGAATGGAAAGTCATTTGGGACATGGTTAAAGATAGATTCACAGCATGCCTTCAAAACATTTGTTTTAATGACAGAAAGGAGTAAGAGAAGCTATAGAAACATAATTTAGAAACAGCCAAGAAACAAAAGCAAGACAAAAAAAATAGTCTCCTTTTCCTTCCCCATAAAACAAAAAGGAAGCAAAATAACATGGTAAATGTTAGAAGTCAGATAAAATAAAATATAGAAAGGCAATTTACCTTCTTCAAACCGTCGATTGATACAACTCAATATACAAGTAATCACTTTGAATTTCGAAAACAAAAGATGCTTAATTAAAAGCAAAATCCCTCAAATTTCAAGGAATTATCTAAGATGGTTAGTAGGCAGACATATGGCTAAGCTATTTGGCTAACATAATGGCTAATTCATGGCAATTATAAAAATAATTTAAACGATTGCGTTTATATAAAAAAAAAAACATTTATTATCAGTTTCGGAAATTGTTACAATTCTAAGAAACGAATACGAAATCTTTTAATATTAAAAGAGCAAACCTAAAATGAATAAGATCCTGTTGATCGAAATGTCTATATATAGCCTATATATATATACATATATATATATAATTAATTGCCTATTGGTTAAAGTAGCATAGAAAAGTTTATAAAATCCTTTGGTTACTAGCATTATATCAATTCCAAGGCCTTCAGACCGACCCTATATGATTAATGTAGAAGCTTAAGATAACGCAAATCTTTGCGGTAATAAATTTTTAATAAGAATTAACAATAACAATTAGATGATAAGGTAAGAATGAGGGGCGGGGGCGTCAAGAGTCAGCCCCACTATATACATATAGATAAAAATGGTTTTTTTGCAATTCGAACAATAGTATTTAAGAGAGTATAGAAAGAAACGCAGACATAAGCAAAAGATATGGAATATGGATGGAAGTGGGTGGAAAATGGATGGATGGTAACTCAGAGGAGAGACAGAAGAGATAGGGATATAATTTTGAATGATATTTGATTTTGGTTTTTTCTGTTTTTATTTGGTTGTTTGTTTTGGAGAGACCACCTGATATCAAGACCGCATTCGGAGCTAGCATAGGCACCACCTTTGGCAGTGTATGATAATCCCAGGCCGCATCTGGAACTGCTGCGTCCGTTGATTGCATCGCCTATGCCAATGCTGAGATTGCTGAGGGATCGTGCACTGGACATGCCAATGATACCGGTGGTAGCATTACCATAGATTGGTGTTATCAATTGTCGGTTGCTGTGATGAGATTCGCCGCCATATAGACTTGAGTTATCATCAATTAGACTGGTGTTTAGCAGATCCGTGTAGTTGTTGTATTGTTGTTGTTGTTGTTGATGAAAATGATGATGACGTTGATGGAGACGATGGAATTCATTGGCTTGATTTATGTATGCATGTGTATACCTGGAGTGGGAAGGGTAAACACATTGCACATAGTATGTATGTGTGTTTGTGTGTATGTAGATGTTGTTTGTGTTTTTTGGTTTTTTTTGTTTGTTTGATTTTATTGTTAGAGACGAAAACACACAAATTATTTTTTATTTTGGTAAGTGTGTTATTTCTTCAAAGGATTCAAAAGGGATTCATTATACGGAAGGTGATAAGAAAAAAACACACACACTGGAAAAGCTTCCAACAGGGAGCAAGCTAAGGACAAGGAGACAGCAAAGGGAGATTTAGAGATGTGATGAAAACAAAGAGAAAAATGTTAATTGTGGAGACATCTTCTCATCTACAATTAGTTTAAACAATGCGAAGGATACATGGAAAAGGATGCGGAGTATGTGAATTTGGAAATGGAATTGCAAATTGTAATTGTGGTTGTTAGCAAACATTATTTTGTCTCTTATTTTCTTTTTATAAATAATATTAAAACTTGTTTTTTTTTTATTCTTGTTTGTTTTTAATAATTCTAGGAACAAAGAAACAGACCAGAGGTCAGAGAGAGTAAGAGTGAAAGAAGGGTCAAGAGAATGTGGGATTTTGGGTAGATTAAGTTTACTCTACATGCCCAATATCAGTAGATGGTTGGGATTTAACAAATGGGATTAAAATTAATCGTTAGAAAAACCAACTAAAATATTATTAAACAAACGAAAAAGAACAAAAACACATAAACAATTACGAATAACCTTGCAGAGAATTTAGCTAAAAAAAGTTTTATCAAAATTCAAAAACTTGAAATTTTCTTTAATATTAAAAAATGAAATATCTATGAATGTATTCTAAAATTTTGAATACTGACTAGAGAATACCCTGTTTTAGCAGAAATTCATTATCTATCTTAGTTATATAATTAATATTCAATATATAAATAATTTAAAATCGAAGAAGTAGATGATCATTAGGGGCAGGATGGAAGTATCCTAAAGCTAACTGTTATACATTTCGAATTTGTTAAAACTAAAAGGGAAAAAGGGTTTAAGCTACTAAAACCAAATCTGTAACTTTATTCTCAGACATCTCTAAAGGAAATTATTATACAAGATAATTGAAATTTTTTTTCATTCATTCTAAAAATATTCTGCTTAAGTTCTGTACTTAAGTTTTCAAAATTAGGTCAGTGCTTGGTCAAAAACAAGTCAACTAGTCAGTATAACTCGGGAATCCTTTATTCACAATTCAAAAACTACAAATTCTTGGAACTAAATGATAAATTAATATTTTTTAATATGAATGCCACTTGATTTAACAAGAATATATGGTTTATCTTGATGACCGGAATGAGGAATCTCAATTGTTTATAACTCAAAAACTTTTGGTTCAAGGAATTTATAAAATTTCTCAAAATGTTTGTGAGAAGTTGTAAAAATAAATTTTACAAAATAATTCTGACGTTTTTCTTCCAAACTATTTGGTATAGGAATTAAACTAAAGTTTCCTAATTGAAAGTTTCAACTATAAAAAGTGTTGCATAGTGGATACTTTAGCTATTAGGATTAGTGGTAAGTGTATTAAATTAAAAATTGTAATCTTTGTTAAGTGACTGTGTCCCCAATTAACTCTGCAAGGTTTTTATTTTGTAAATCTTTTCATTTGACTTACCGCTCACGTTCTCTTTGTAGGGATGCTTCACTTCCAGGAGCGGCGGCTTGAGCTGCTGCAGCAGCGGCCACAAATTGTTGAGTAGCGGCGGTTGAGTCCAGGCCATGCGAATGTGGCTGATGATGGGATTGAGCCACAGCTGCTGCATTTGCTACTGCAGTCATTTTGATCATTTGGCCATAGAATTTTGCGTACATATCTGCATAGGCATTGGGATTCCTGGTCATTTGCTCATACATTCCATATGGGTCATAGGCAGATGATGTTCCATATGGATCATAGCTGTTATTGCTATTGTTATTGCTGCTGTTGGTGGTACGTCGTTTAGTGCTTCCAGAGCCGCCGGCAGTGCTTGTGCCACCAATTCCGCTACCACCATTAGTGCGTTCTTTCTCCAGATCACTGTTACGCGAGGATTTGCGGCGATACTCCTCATAACCATCCCAATGTCGTTGATCTGGATGATGGCGACGTCGGCGATCTCGCTCACGTTCCAAGGTGCTATCATCTAAACGACGTTCACTCCGCTGTTCGTAACTGCGTCGACCACTGCGTGATTTCTCCTGCGACTTTGGTGCTCCACGGCGATAGTGGCCACTCCGCTGATGAATATAGTCATCGTAGTCATCGTCGGCTGGTGCCACTCCACCACTGCGCCGATGATTGCGACTAGCTTTGCTACTACCGCCGCCTCCACCACCGTTGTCCGCATCCAGATCAGCTAAATCTGGACCATCGGATTCGCCATCGTAACTATTGTTAAAATAGCCACGGCGACTATTGGTATGCTCATATCTTTCCTGATCTTCACCACCGCTATGATATTTTTGTGAACGTCTTCGCCAATTGCGCTCCCGCTCTCGGTCACGATCTTGGTCGGGATCTAGGGTACGTCGGCCACGCTGTTGATCGTTACTGCGACGATCGCGATCTCTGGAGGACTTACTCTCACCACCATGACCTGAACCAGCAGCACCACCGCCACCACGTACCGAATCCTCCGTTTCACCATCATAGTTATTATAATGACCACCACTGCGTCGTCCAGGACGACGCTTTTGTTGCTCTTCCATTGGCAAATCACGACGATGATCTGATACAGCTCCAATTCTGTCTCGTTCCCGTTCGCTAAGAAGCAGTTCATCGGACTCATCCTCGGAGTCGAGTTCCAATGAATGCCCAGAACGTGGCTTACCACGTGCTGGTTGCGCCTGATGGGACGACTGCTGATTCCGTTGTTTTTTCTCTGCTCGCGGAATCTGTTGCTGATGTGTTGGCTGTGTTGGTGGTGGTGCAGCCGTTGTGAGTTCCTCATTGGATTGCTCCACTGAAATGGAGGAAGCAACAGTTAATGGAAGGGACACAGTAGGAAGTACGGGCACAGTGGTAGGCGCTGCCGTTTCTTGATCCTCAAGGTTCTCTCCATCTAAAACGACTTCACGTTGTTCCCGTTGCAAAGGCAATGATGGCATTGTTTCCACACCAGTAACCACACGATGAGGGGGACTCCTTGAGGCTAATTGTTCACCGTCGGATGTATCCTCACCATCGGCCTGACGTTCTGGCAAATGAACGGCTTGGATTGCATTCGGTTGCTCCGTACCGGTTACAAGGCGCTGTTGCTCCAATTCGGGTTGACCCAGAACTAGACGCGAGAGACCAGGAGGTGGCAACAATTGATCATCGTCATCATCTGCTTCCCAATTGGCTTCACCATCATCGGCAGCATCAGCTAGCTGCTCAGACAGATGACTAGTCTGTAAATATTGAGCACGCTCATCATTGGGAGCAGCCAAAACCTCTTGGTTCTCATATAGTCCAAATGAATGATTGAATGGCTTTGGCACATCAGTTGGATCAGGGACAGCAACAGCAGCAGTAGCTGGTTGCGGTATTATTTGTTGATTAAAGTTGGCCCCAGATGGCGCAGGAATCGGCAAGGGAACATGAGCAACTGGAGCTGGAGGAGGCGACAATATGCTGCTGGAATTCTCCACTTGCTGCAAAGGTTCAGGAAAAGTGGATTCAACTGTTGTTGATGTTGGTAATGGTAATGATGGTGCTGGGGCAGTGGTTGCTAATATGTTGACTCTTTTACTGGGTCCAGTTGAGCGCTTAAATGGATTTCCGCCAGCACCAATAGCTGTTGCTCCAATTGCAGTAACACTCTCCGGTAGTGCCAAGGGTGGAGCAACTGACACTGGTTGATTTTGAAAGGCTTGCGGAGGTACAATGGCATCAATTTCTGGTTCCTGGCCAAGTTCTGGTGTCGGCGGGACAGCCGGTAGTGGCTGATGCTGCTCCACATTAATCCCATTGTTGTTGTTGTTGTTGTTGCTAGTGGTGTTGGTAGAAGTGACAGGAGTGGTAGATGCAGTACCAAAGGCATGCCAACTGCCTTGATCTTGAACATTAAAAGCATCTTCTACAATGTTAACAGCCGCCGAATTGTTTAAATGTTCGCCAAGTGATTCATTTTGGATATTTGAATTGTTATTATTATTATTACTATTCTTATTATTGTTATTGGCACTTTCATTCCAATCACCCCAATCGCCCCAACCATCATTATTGCCATTATTATGTTCAAATGATTCCAAAACTGGTCCTGGCTGAGGCTGAGTCGGTTGAGTTTGAGTCGGCTGAGGCTGATAGAACAGTTGTTGCTGAGCTGGCGCCGCCTGTTGATGCTGTTGTTGCTGATTAAGCGGATGCACTGCAGGTTGAGTGGGCACAAAATAATTATAGTTCATGGCCTGTGGCTGCTGCTGTGCCGGTGGGGGCGGTTGCTGCTGTTGCTGAAGATGATGATGTTGCACTTGTTCCTCTGGCCAATATTGTGGTTGCTGTTGGGTTGGCTGAAACATTTGGTTGGCATAAAGTTGCGGCTGCTGCTGTTGCAGATGCAGTTGTTGCTGAGAAGTAGGAGGCGGTGCATGTGTCCCCATTGGTTGCTGCTGCGGCGGTTGCGGCTGCTGCTGAGGCTGTGGCTGCTGCTGCGGCTGATGTGGTGGTAGCCAAGGAGCATTATTGTGCAACATGTTTGATTGATTTACCTAAAAGAAAAACCGACAAAGGAAAATATAAAAACAATTAATATCTTTATAACCGATTAAAGAGGTTTATTTAAATAAATCTCACAACCCTTTACAGCAGAAGCCTCATCTATATAACTCCTGGGATCGATAATGTTATTTTATGCTTATATACCAAAAAGACATACATATTTCTATTATATATTTGTTTCGTTTACAAATAAATATATTCGAGCGGATTTCTATTTAATTAATACCGACAGAAAGTTACAGATATATTATCTATATTCATGCATGTGTTAATACCTTATACACCCTCTGTAACAGTAAAAAGCTGGGTATTTAGCTAAGGCATCAACCGCATTTGCACTGATAAAGCGGCAGATAAAAGAACACTCACACACACCTACAAATGTATTCAGATTGTGAGATACGAGAAAGAGTATGAGGGAAATGAGAATGGTCTCTACCTGGACCCTTGATATTGGACTTGCATAATTCATATTTTCATCAAATATTTCACCTATTCCCAATTGCACTATGGTAATATTTTGTTCCAACTCATGTTGCTTCTGTTGCTCTGGGCGATGATTCTTTTCTGACGTTTGTGCTCCAATATGATTAAAATTTCCATATTGTTTTTGATTTGCCCGATGTTTTAGCCAAGCCATGCAAATTGATGATAAGGGTGGGGGCTTGAATGGCTATGAGGGAAAGGCAATATCGTAAAGTGGAAGTAAAGGAGTCAAGCAGGTGATTTCCAGCTTTCAGCTGGTTCAATGAACTAACAATTTACTGTTATGTATTTACACATATGTATGTATATATCCATATCCAGAGCCTGTTTATGGGATTTAATTGTTTAATAGTCGCCTCGTATACAATTTTATAAAATTTACTTATTGGGGGAAATTTTTCACAGCAACAATAACATTAAAAGGCAACACAAAAGCTACTGCAAAAAAAAATTAAAGTTTACGTGGACGTTTGCTCTTTTGTGTTGTTGTTATTTTTCTCTTTTCTCTCTCCATCTCTGTCGTTTGCTACTACCGCTCACATATACAATAAATTATTACTTTCCTACAATTTTTGCTTAGTCCTTTTGCTTTTGTTTTGAATTTTTTAACGCTGGCTACCACTATTAATTATGCATTTAAAGAAAAATACAAGAAAAAAACAATAAATAGAGCAGTGAATGATTAGAAAGAGATCGAAACATCAATAAGAAGAGGAAGTGAGAGAGGTTGAATGTTAACCCCAGGGTTGCAAAGCCACCTTACAATTTCTTTTTTTCCTTCTTACAGCAAGTGCCTTGAACGGAGCAGGGGTGTTATTGGGTGGTTGGTGGTGGTGTGTTTTGAAATATAAAACAATTATCAAACAACATTTGGCGTTGTCAGTTTCGTATTTTATAAATAAAATACATGTACGCACACATAGGCACTCGATTGCACCTCATTTAAACCTCTTCAAAAGTACACAAGTACAAGATGCTACCTCTCTTTCGCTCTCTTTTTGCTTATATTATTCCATCGTCATTTTTTCAGCCTAATTTCTAATTAGCAAGGGAAAACTTACACAAACACACACAAAAAATAAACCGTTTCTTTGCAATTATACGCACTCAATATACTACACTTGCAATTTGGTTATACATATACATTAGCTAGATTTTTACAATGCAGTCGTGTTGTTGCAGTCGTTGTAATCGGTTAAAGTTATTTTATGAAAATTATTAATCTATGGAATTTCTCGTTTTTCGTGCTGCAAAATCCAAATGCCAACTCGACTTTGCAGAGAGAGAGGGAGAGTGTGACCACAATATGTTTTAAAAGTCATTAGCAACAACAACCATAAGACAACAAGCTACTTTTGGCCATAAAAAGGCCAAGAGTAGCAGCTCAAATCGACAATGACAGGTCAGTTTGAAATCGAACCCTTACGACTGACATTTGAAAATACCGAAAATAAATCGGTTGTAAATAAAATACTTACATGGAAACCACATAAAGTAAATTTTAATCGAAATATCACAGTTTGCAGGATATGTTGTACTTGTTTGTCAAAACTGTGTATGAATCAATTTATTCCGAGAGTTTTTTATTAATACAAAATCATAATCTTACTAAAAAACACAAAAATATGTTAGGAAAGCAACATTCTACTTTAAATTGGTTTCCTCCTTACTGTATTAGTGACTTTAATGATAAAACAAATAAATACACATAAGACATGTGAACTTATTTATTGGAACTAGTACAAGTTGTAAGGGTTAGGTGTTATCGATTTCTTGACAGATCTCAGCCATTGTAATCCCTCTTCCCCTTACCTACCGATTGCATTACAAATAAATGAGAGGAGGCAAGACGAGGGCCAGATGCTGCGCTTACTCCTATACAACTGCAGTCGCGGTGACCTCAGGTAACTTAATCGACCGTTAAATCTTAACGAACTGTCGATCCTATTTACTGAAATTGCAAACTTTGGCCCCTAACTTACCTTGTCTCCTTATCACTTGCCACTGCCACCTGCTAGTGTTGTTATGTCACCAGCGATTCACATTGTTTATTAATTTCCATTTTCTCAGCACCAGTACCAGTCGACATTTGCTGCAGCAATTACCACTGCCAAGAATAGGAGGATCGCCTATAGCCCAATCAGGGACAAACCGCCTACAGAATGCCACCCGCCTCATTAGACAGCACATGACCAAGAGTCGACCGCCGCCAGCACCAGCAAATGCTAGCCGCTTGCTACAGACCTGCCGCGCTCTTTTTTGGGGTGGCGGCAGTTTAACCATTGGAATGGGTCTGCGCAACTGGTCGGTTCACTGTGAAGGTAATCGTTTAGCCGGTTACAACCAGAACACCCTAGAGACAACTTCTGATACTGGTGACGAGCATAAGTTTGACTGGAGAAAGCTGTGGGGCTATTTAGAGCCACATCTATGGGAGCTCATCGGAGCCATATTTGTAAGTAAACCAAGACTTTTGTAATTTCTCGTAAAAGCTTATACTCTTGAATTACTCTTTCAGGCAGCTCTTATTGTGGCCTTTATCAATATACGCATTCCCAACTTGCTTGGCGATCTAGTCAATACGTTGGCCCGCTATGCCAGCACCTATGTAACAAATAATTCATTTGTTAAGGATGTGAGCAAGCCGGCCAGCAATTTGCTAAGTCTTTATGTACTTCAATCGTGCTTTACCTTTATGTACATTTATTTGCTCAGTCGCATAGGCGAGCAGATGGCGGCCAAGATGCGGCAGGACCTTTTCAAGCAGATTGTCTTGCAGGATATTGCCTTTTTCGATGAAAATCGCACGGGGGAGCTGGTCAATCGTCTGACCGCCGATGTTCAGGACTTTAAGACTTCGTTTAAGCAGTTTGTTGCTCAGGGATTAAGAAGTTCAGCGCAATTATTGGGTGGCAGTATATCCCTCTTTATGATCTCGCCACACATGGCGGCTATAGCCATAGCCAGTGTTCCATGTGTGGTGATGTTCATGTCGTATCTCGGACGCAAGTTACGCGCTTTAAGTAAAAGTTCCCAAGCCCAAGCGGAAAGGGCCACCGGTGTATGTGAAGAGGCTCTATCAAATATAAGGACTGTTCGTTCCAGTGCATGTGAGTATCGGGAGATTGAACTGTTCGAAGTGGAGACAAATGAGGCTGCGCGTTTGGCACAGGAGTTGGGTTATGGCATAGCCATCTTTCAGGGTCTTACGAATTTCTTTCTCAATACATTGGTATTGTCCACGTTGTTCATGGGTGGCCATCTGATGTCTACCGAGAGTTTAACACCAGGATCATTGATGGCCTTTTTGGTTGCCTCGCAGGGTGTGCAACGATCACTGTCCCAGGGTTCCATTTTACTGGGTACCGTAATACGGGGCATGACTGCAGGAACTCGTGTGTTTGAATTCCTATCGCTGCAACCAAAGGTTGAGCTGTTACGTGGTTATGTTATACCCCAGGAGAGATTGCATGGCGAAATACGATTCGAGAATGTCTCCTTTGCCTATCCCATGAGGCCGGAACAGGTGAGTCGGTCACAGAAATATTCATTTTTCTATTGTTTTAATGACTTCTAATATACAGATGGTGCTGAAGGACTTTAGTCTGACGTTGCGCCCTGGCCAAACTGTAGCTTTGGTGGGTGCCAGCGGGTCAGGAAAATCTACAATAGCCTCATTGGTAGAGCGTTTTTATGAGCCCACGGGCGGACATATCAAATTGGATGGTTACAAGCTTTCCGACATTTCACCCTATTGGCTGCGATCACATGTTCTCGGTTTCATTGAACAACAGCCCGTTCTATTTGGCACTACGATATTAGAGAATATACGTTATGGTCGGCCAGATGCGACCGATGAGGATATCCATGATGCTTCACGATTATCGCAATCCCATGACTTTGTTGAGGCTTTGCCTGAGGGTTATGCCACTCATGTTGGGGAACGCGGCACTCAATTAAGTGGTGGACAACGCCAACGCATTGCCATTGCGCGGGCGTTACTTAAGAATCCCAAGATTCTAATTTTAGACGAGGCTACCAGTGCTTTAGATGCAACTAGTGAATCGGAAGTGCAGAAGGCCCTCGATACGGCTGTGCAGGATCGTACTACCTTAATTATAGCGCATCGATTGTCTACTATACGTAAAGCGGATCTAATTGTTGTTTTGGATGAAGGACGAATTGTAGAGGTAAATGAATAAGAAGTCGAATACTTTTGTGTAATTGTTTAACCGTATCATTGCTTTGTATACTAGTCGGGAAAGCATGAAGAACTAATGACCAAGCGTGGCCTTTACTATGAGCTAGTAAGTCAACAGGAGCGACGCAATATTCAGGAACAAACCCAAGCCTTGGAGATGGAGGACGTTCCAGCGACGAAAGCCACTACTCGGCCCGGCATGCCGCAAGGCTAACAAATAGCTAATTAATTACAATTTTGACCTAATCAACCCATCCCTGTCCTATCCTATCCTATCCTATCCAATTCCATTTGTTTCTACACTTTCTACGCAACCCTAGAATTATTTTATACAACCGAGATTTTGTTTTTTGACTCTAAAATTTTTCATTCCTTTTCTATTTTGACCATAACGAAAATAGGGAAATTTGGTAAATGTACTTTTGGTTCTTTTTCATCTTTATACCTTTGCAAATAGAACATATGTATAAATTTTGATCAGAAGTTTGCAACGCATAAATGGAAGCATCTCCGACTATATAAAGTATATATACCTTTGATAAGCACGATGAGCTGAATTCATTTATCCATGTCCGTTTGTCCGGATCAGCAAGATCTAAAATCACGAAGCTAAAATTCTGTAGCTTTTTTTTTTACTGCAGTCTGCGATCGGTCGAGAATAAGGTTTAACCTCAATAACTTAGTTGTTTATCAATCGAAAACCGGTGTTCGGCAGATTTGCATACTGAATATATGCACCAAGTTTTAGATGAATAGCTTGGTTATTTTAGGAGCGATTCTTACCAAAATTGGTGTTTGAAAATTTGTTATATACAGAAATATGTCTATTGAGTTTCATAGGTACAATCGGACCAAAAAAATGTTGTTTTATGAAAAATTTTTTTTTCTTAGGCATTGAGATTTTAAGAATTTTATATACTTATGATTTTGATAATTTTTATGTAAGTAAAAGAGATCGTTTGCAAGGGTATTCGAACTTCGACGCGGCCGAAGTTATCCCTACCTTCTAGTTTTTAATAGTAATAGATTTTAAAATTAAATAAATGCTGAAGACAGTATTGTTTTTGTTAGAGAAACTGATGGTTTTATTTCAATTATTAATGTTAAACTGGTGGTTTTATTAGAAACACTTAGAAATAATAGAGAAAAATATAATTTAAAATTTTTGACACGAAATAAAAATCGATTACCGATAAAAAAAAAAAAAATTGTGGCTGGTAAATTTGGCGGTATTAAATTTTAGAACGGTCACACTAGTTCCCACGTGCAGTCTTACATTAAGGTTGCTTTATTATTTTTAATTTGTTTATTTAACATATTTAACACAATTTAAATGGCTAATAGTGATAAAAAGCTAAATCGAAAACTCAGCAGGGAACGACGCCGTGAGTTTATCGAGGAGAATGACTATAATGAGGTAGAGACAAAAAACTTTGGCCAAAGTTGCTGTGGTGCCGCTTTGCATGAATTTGAGGCACAGACTCACGACGCCTGGCTCCTGCAGTGCCCCCGTGACATGGATCCTGGACAGATTTTAACTAACAAGCGCATTAAAATGCCGGGACGTCGCTATGTGGGTGACATTCAGGTGCGAGCCACCAATTATGCGCAACCGCTAAGCGAAGCTATTGGCTACGTGAACCCCAAGGGAAAATATAATTTACGGACTCTTCCCCTTACTGGATATGTGGTGGTCAGTAAGCGGCTGAATTTGGATCAAGAACAACCCAATAGCAATACAGAGGTTTCATATGTAGAGCCAACGCCGCCTTCGCAATACAAATTGCCTGTTAGACACCCGTTCTTTGGTAGAGATTATAAATCACGCATTCAGGTGCCCAAAGAAATAGAAAAAGTGTTGGCGGAAGCGGATCGGCACAGTATAGAAACATCGGTAAAACTGAGGCAGACTGGGAACTACTATAAAATCCGAAGCAAATTGCTGAGCTCGACGCAAACACTGGAGGAGAAGGAGCGCGATGTGCGCCAATCGGTGCTGACGGGTGTTAAGCCAAAATTCATGAAAAACACTGAACATCCCATCTATGTGGATCTCACTAACGGTGATGATGACGAGGAACGGAAAGCAACACCGAAAAAGTCTAAAAAGCGCAAAATAAACGGCGTCAAAGAAGAAAATGGGGGGGACGGCGATGTGGTTTCGAAAAAGCGCAGCAAGTCTGTGAAAGTTGAACCTTAACCTTTAGGTAATATCTAACAATTAGTCAGTCGTTTTTAGCCCATATGTAAATAAAAGAAAACCGTTTCAAAATTGAAAAACAAAAATTTAAACTATTTAAAGATATTTTTCTTTTGTTTTAAAAAAGCGCCTTTTTATTTTATTTGTATGAAATGTCACCGCTGACATGATTTAGCGAAACGATAGCAAACATTGTTGAATATTGAATATTCACTGTTTTTGAAAAAGTGTATTTAAATTTGTTTTTTATGTAACTATTTATGTGTATGTATGTATGTGATATATATGTATGTATATCTTTTGATAAGTAGACTTATTCTTTTTTTATATTCCTGCTAGTACCTACGTATTGGTATTTCGTAAATGTCTAAAAAGCACCTTTTAATTTATATCAAAATCACTACCAATCATACAAATGTACATACATATATAATTCAAATTCCGTTTTTAGGGGTGTGAAAATGTTTCTTTTACGTAAATTTTACTCATCTCTAGCTGGTTTTAGTATTCAGTGCTTTCTAGTTGTCTAGAAAATGTTGTCATACAATTAATTTAACTTTGAAATAGAGTAAATTATAATACACACCAGTCAATAGTTGTCGTCAATTTGGAGTGACACCAAAGCGGTTTTATTGTCATGAGTTTTCGGGCTTATTTGCGGGAGAGCCGAAATGTGGCTTTCATTATGGGAGCTGGCGACTTGATTGGCCAGTTTTTAATTGAGAAGCGTTCTTTGAAAAATTGGGACGCGGGTCGTACGGCACGTTTTAGTGCACTCGGCTTATTCTTTGTCGGGCCGGTTATCAAAAAATGGTATGGCACATTAGATACGTTTGTGTCCAAGGATCAATCTTCGCTGAAGCGTGGAGTCAAGAAGATGTTACTCGACCAAACCCTTTTTGCACCACCATTTGGCTTGTCTATCACTTGTTTGGTGCCTTTTATTAATGGCGAAGAGACGACCCAAATTGTTGAACGCTTGAAAAGCAGCTACTTCACAATAATGCAAAAAAATTATATGCTCTGGCCGGCAGCGCAAACGATTAACTTTACATTTGTTCCCATGCAGTACCAAGTGATATATGCTCAGTTCATAGCACTTATATGGAATTGTTATCTTTCTGTGATGCTTAACAAGGAGCAAAATAAATAAATTAATACAATGTTATTGCATTGCAATTTTAAATTGGGCGCCTTTTTAAGCAGCTGGTTAAACATGTGCACTGCACGTGGTTAGTTTTAGAGATGCGCAATGTGCGCCCTATTTGAATTCACGGTTCTATTATCTTAGTCACGACCTCAGTTTTTAGTTACAGATTCGTTCTATTATCAACCAGTTACTTGAGTAATTTAAGACCAGAAAAAAATAATTTTAGGAAATAATCATAATTTACTTTTCGCTAGATTTCAATATATACTTGTATAAAACGATAGATTGTCACAAAATCATATGTGCGACGTCGTGTTTAATTCCATCACTAGCTGCAGTCGCATGTAAACAAAAAGGTGTGCACACACTGGAAGCGCTTTGCAAAGTTTTTAATTTGAAAATTGTATTTTAAATATTACTGCATAGCAAATATGGAACATACACGTGAAATAATTACCTTCCAGTTGGGCACCTATGCCAACTATGTTGGTGCTCATTTCTGGAACCAACAAGTAAGTCGTACACCTATTCACATTTACCATGGCCATCTGTTGACAATATTTAAAATTTGCAGGAGGCAAATTTTATTTATACTGGGCAAGACCAAAATATTAAAGAGGGAATCGAAGAACAATTGCCAAATAATGACATACTGTATAGAGAAGGACTTAATGATCAGCATCGGACCACATATACGCCACGATTATTGTCCGTCGATTTGGCCGGTGCCCTGGGCCATTTGCCCTTAGCCGGTGAACTTTATGGGAATTATGTGCAACGAAGTGTGGAGGAAGATATGCAAAAGACCAAACAGCAAGTTGAAGAAACCCAACAGTGTTCCGCTGACCAATTGGATGTGGTGGAGCAGCCAATCGCTTCTATATCCGAGTACCAAAAAGATTTACTTAAAGATTCATTGGATTTAAAGAAGGATTATCGTCTGGCCGAGACAGCAAATAGTTGGGTTGATTACTTGTATGCAAGATATCATCCACGAACTCTGAATATTATACAAAACTTAACGCGCGACAGTAGTATTCAGGCTTTGGGACTTCACTCGGCTGGCACTGAGCTTTGGCAAACGCCAGCATTTGACGAGGATTTCTGTGATCGCATACGATTGTATGTAGAGGAATGTGATGGTCTGCAGGGATTTCACATGCTCTTCGATCTGGATGACGGTTTCAGTGGCCTCGCTAGCAAATGTCTGGAACATTTAAATGATGAATACAATCGAGCTAGCTTTGTGATGCCCTTACATTATCCAAGGATAACATCATATGCTCAAGCAGGTAGGTAAAATTTAAACTTGATATCATTTATTTAACATTTAAAACATAATTTTTTCAATTTGCCAGATTCTCGTACAAGTCATAGTATTAGAGTGGTTAACACTGTCCTTGGTTATTACCATCTCAGTGAGCAGGCGACAATGTTTACTCCACTTTCTACATTAGAAAACATTTGGCGAAATCATACTTTGCAGTCTCGCTATTTTCCAGGCCTTCATTTCCAATCGTCGAATCTCTATCAGACGTCAGCGGTGCTTGCTTCTTACATGGATACGATTACATTAAGCTATCGTTTGCGCCAGACACCAGAGTTGCTGAATCGATTCTGTTCGCGTGTTTTGTATTCTGATAGAAAGATGACATCGGCTGCATTGGCTCTGCCGTTAGGTATGCAGCACGAGCAGGATCTTATTGAGTACTTGGATCACATTGGGAGCAGTGGTGACCGTTTGTCTCTGCTTACTCCCCTTACACCTAATTGTGATGCGGGATCATCGTATGTTATGCAATCGGTGATGGCTCGTGGCATTCCATTGACTCGCCTAAAACGTCCCCAGGAAAAGGCAGGTCCCCAATTACGTATGTCTGCCTACAGCTGTGAAAGCATCTCCCAAATGCTGCAATTGTACTATCAATGCTCTTACCACGGCAGTATAACAAATGCCGCCTCAACACCACTACCCCTTAAGACACAATTGCCATTTCCCTATGAAATGTTTGACGAGAATGTTGCCTCTGATGGTTACTTACAGGCTAAGCCAAAAGAGCAAGATTTTCGTGTGGAATCGGCTCCCATACTGGCAGCCATTCAAAGTTCTAGTAAATTGGGCGATCATCTTGATGCTTTGCATTCCCAAACCCATCGAGTACAATTGGCTAAATTGCAAGCTTATTCACAATCAGGACTCGAAAAAGATGAATATGAAACAGCGGTGGATCATTTGCTTGAGTTTCGTGATAACTATATAGATTCTCAGTTTCTATAAAAAGTTTAATTATCTTATTATATTGTGATATAGAACTAGAATAAATATACTATATATGTATTTATATTCGCAGAAAACAAAATTAGACATTAAAGGTTCCATAAAAGAATCTTGGCAGAAGATTATATAAAACATTGTTTTTTAATGGATTAAACAAGGTCGGATACTCCAAATAATTGTAGTTGCTTTTTTTAATGTAGAAATTATTTATTTGTCAAAGAGTTCAGGATTCATTCACGATTAAAAGTGCTGTTTTAATATTTAAAATTTGTATACCATGCGAGTTAATAAAACTGCAAGAGTATACAAACTTCGACTGTTTTAAATTATTATTTTTCTTTGTTTTTTATTTGTTGCTCTCGGAAGGAAGTTGAATGCCTTTTGACATCTTCCCGTGATTGGCAGTAGCGGAAGCAACTTAAAAATTACCCACGTAGGGTAAGGAAGCAAATTGACTGCCGGTTTTGCATCTTTGGCAACGTATGAGACGTTCTTGAAGTAACATCAATTGATTTAACAAATGTCGGCAACATTATTGCTTGGCAATCATTTTTATTTTATGTATACGATAAACTGAAATCTTTTGACATCAATTTTATACAGTAAATCGAAATTTTTTAAATAAATTTAACAGTTCTTAGCCATTTTTATCTATTATATTTTTTATGCTAAATATTTGTTTTCATCCAAAGATTATATTTTTGTAATATAAGAACAGAGGGAACGAGTTCGTTCCAATACATGATGAATCGATTAGCTTGGCTTAAACCATAGCCGCTTGTTTATTTGTTGTCTTCATGGTGTAGTTAACCTCTCAAAGAGACCTTTTTACCTTTTTTTTTTAACCCCCATTTTTTTTTCGCTCGCCTTTGTGGTACGTGCCACTGGCCGGATAACTGGATGGCTGCTTCTTTGCTTTGTTTAACCCGTTTTTCCTTTTTTGGCCAGGTTAAAGGCTGGCGTTGGCGATGTTGCCGCTGTTGCTATTGCTGTTGTAGTTGTGCCCAGCCTTTGCCTAATTTATATGAAAATTTATTGCCAATAAAGGCGGCAGTAATTGAAATCTCAATGGGAGTAAATCACAATTTTATGGACTTGCTAACTGGAAGGGAGAACCGTCAACCGCCAGCCGGTAGCCGCCACTAGCTTTCAAAATCCCTTCTTCCCCAATATAAGATGAGGTTAATAATTTTGTGTATGTGTGTGTGTAAGTGTAAGATGGGTCAAAGGGAGTGGGGGTCAAACCAGTTGTTTTTTGAGGTCATTTCCTTTTTCCACCTCTCGACATTGTTGTTTAAATTAAATTTCAATTTGATTGGCGCAGTTCTTCCTTGGAAGCTTCAAGCTGGTGCCTTGGCACAGAGCATGCTAGTCTGGCTCCACTCTGTATGTGTGTGTGCCAAAAAAAAGGGATATGGAGAAATGAAAATCCAACTTGAAATTAAAATTACGCCCAACGACTTTAATGGAAGATGTGCGTGGAATTTCAAATTTTTGAAATTGAATTTCGTTTTTTTTTTGCCTCTTATTTTTGTTTTAATTTCATTCGTTTCATTTTCTTTCTATGTAATTTTTGTTGTTGTTGTTGTTTTCTATGCTTCTGCTGCTGCATATGAAATTGGAACAAAGATTTTTTGCATTAAATATGCATATTCGAAAAATTGATGAGAAGCTGGTCAAAACAAAATTAACTTTATAATAATATTACTTAATTCGAAATTCAATTGCAATCATTTAAAAAATTACCAAAACTTATTTGAATTGATTTGCTAAAGTTGAGATTTAAACTTAATATAGATATATATATAAAGATTTTCAAAGGTTTTCGAAACCCTTTAAATCGAAATACTAAACTTTTTAATAAAGCTGTTATTTAATAGCATAGTTTTTTGTTAGAAATCCAGCAACCAAGAACTAATAAGTTTATTCAAATTAACTGAATATTTTATATAAAAAATATTCTAAATATTTATATTTTCTAGCAAAATAATTTGATATATTTAGTTTCAGAAACCTTGAAAATTTTAAAGACCCAAAAAGAAAAAGAATTATTTTTGGATTTTTTTATATTTTTGGTTATGGTTTTTTACTTATTAATTTTGTGTTAAAATGTCCTTGAGTCAATTGCTTTTGGTTTGACCATGACCAACTACTTTCTTTTTCTCTAGTTGTTTCTCTCTCTTTCTCGCTCTTAATATGTAGGTCTCTTTCTTTATGTTTGTGATAAAATCACGCTTCAGCCGTTTAACAATTAGCACCGATAACAAATTTATGTGGAGCAATTCGCAAGCATTTTACACGTAATAACAATTACAAATGCGCGCTCTATAAATCAAGCGAAGGCTTCTGCAAAATGGACTACTGGTTCGGGCAGCAGTTGGGATATCAAGGAGTATGAGAATTATTTTGCCGGCCCCCCCCCCACTCTATCTGCTGTCCTGTGCCCTGGGTACTAATTACAATTCAGGACGCGTTGCACTTGAAAGTTGTTTTTGTTCTTTCTCTCATCCCCGCCTCTCATGCTCAAACACACATATTCGTACATACATACACTCACATACATACATATATATACACTCTTCTTCTGTCCAATTCCACTCAACTTCATGGCATGTGGTGATGCAGGCAGGTGGTGGGCGGTGTATAGATGTGGAAGTTACTGTTCCTTCTAGTGTTTAACTTCAAAGTAGCAACAATTTTCTTTAACCCACCAGACCTTCATTTTCACCTTACCCGACACCCTTTTACCCCCTCTCCAACACTATGAGTAAGAGTGTTGTTGTAATTAAATTATGTGCCAAGTGACGTTGCCATTCGAGTTGTCCTCTTTTTCTTTCTCCTTGTCGTCGTCTCCGCCGTTGTCGTCTCCATCTCAGATATTGTGGGCAAATTAAGTTTGCTTTTGTTCTAGATTAAAAAGGCATTGAAATGTCTGTCAGAAGTGAATGGGGTGGTGTGTTACGGTTTAGGAGCGGGGGGTAGATATAAAAGAAAATGTAGTTGGTGATAGCATTGTGCTAAGCGGCAGTTAAACTGACGCCTTTGGCCAAAAATTTAGCTAACTTTGTTAACTTTATTTTTTCGCCAATTCTTTTTGTTTGTTTTCTCTTTTTCTAAAAACCACAAACAAAAAAAAAGTGTAACTGAAATGGTCATAAATTCTGTAATTTGCAAAGATCTTATCTTTTTACCACTAGAAAATTTCCATTCATTTGTATTAAATAAATCTATATAGACTTACCAAAGCTTTTGTGCATGTCAATTTAAGCCAAATTGTTTTAGCTCTAACCAACTTAGGGTCAGAGAAATATACAGACATGAGAAAGATATAAAGATGTCTGATAGTAAATTTAATGTGGACTAATTTAGCTAATTTTAGCTTTTCGATTTCTTAGCCAAGCATAGACATGGCAAGAAAGAAAATTACTTAGGACTTGCCTACGTCCTACGCTTAATAAGTACTTGTCTACGCCCATGCAAAGAAGAAATAATTAACACTTATGCGTTTGTTTCTGTTTAGTGTGTGTGTGTGTGTGTGTCTAGGCTAAAGGATATTAGCCACTCACAACAAACCTCGTTTCAGAGGAGATATACATAGTTTCCTTATTCTCTACTTTTGAAAAGGTTATAAACGTTATACAGCAAGTTTTAAGGAAATCTATTGAAATTTATATAAACATATATCTATATAGATGTATATGATGTATAATTCGAATACAGATATACAAGATCATATATATATATAAAGAATTTTTGCTTGTTTTTAATTAACTCATTAGCATAGGAATAAGTTACCTACGCATAACAGTTTATGTTAAGTAACATACCTATATAACATTCTGTCAATCTTATGTTATGTTAAGAAAATTACAAATAATAAATGTCCGTCAAGTTAGCGACGGTCTGTTAATGTCGAGTTAGCGACGGTCGCTGTTAACCCACTGTTAACTTTTTTTCATTTTTTTAAATTCAATTATTTCGCTAATTATTAACTTTTTTGAACCAAACAAAGATTAAATTCATAAATTATAGCAAAATCTATTGATTTTATTCAGTTTTGGCTAGTTTTGGGTATTGCAGACTCTAAAAAATTGGTCATGAAAAATCAGCTCCCCACATATTGGAGCATAGCTCCACTCACAGGACGTGGCTCGCAATGCACGATAGTCCAGTAAATGCTCCACATATTCATAAACATCTCCACCAAATTTGATCCAATTTGTTAGTCCAGTTTTTGAGAAAATCTAATAAAAGTGAACCAACCTATGATTTTCCCCATACAAAATAGGCAAAATAAATAAGTTTTATATTGCTGGCCAAATAGCTCCACTCACAGGACGTGGCTCGCAATGCACGGTAGTCCCGTTTATGCTATACATATTCAAAAGTATCTCTACAAAGTTTTATCAAAATTCTTAGTCCAGTTTTTGAGAAAATTTTATAAAAAGTGAATCAACCTATAGTATTCCCCCATACAAAACAAGCAAAAAAAATTAGTTTTATATTGGTGGCCAAATAGCTCCACTCACAGGACGTGGCTCGCAATGCACGGTAATCCAGCTTATGCTCCACATATTCATAAACATCTCCACAAAGTTTTATCAAATTCGTTAGTCCAGTTTTTGAGAAATATTAATAAATGTGTGGATACCTTGGGTATAAAAATAATCAAATATATGGGTACAAATTAGCGCTCTAGCAGTGTTGGAAAGGGATTGGCATGCTGGGGTCACACTTAATCGTCGCTATCTTTTAGTGAAAGTGGCTCGGCATGCACGGTATGCCATTTGATTAAGAATCAAATAATATGTATTCCCTATAAATTTCATTCAAGTCTGTAGTCCAGTTTTTGAGAAATTCGCATTTTAATATTCCTATATGAGAATCGAAAATAGTGGATCGCAAAGTAGTGTGCCCACATTCTAGGGTCACACTTAATCGTCGCTATCTTTTAGAGAAAGTGGCTCGGCATGCACGGTATGCCATTTGATTAAGAATTATTTAATAAACATCCCCTATAAATTTCATTCAAGTCTGTAGTCCAGTTTTTGAGAAATTCGCATTTTTATATTCCTATATGAGAATCGAAAATAGTGGATCGGAAAGTAGTGGGACACGTGTTAAGGTCACACTTATTAAAATGAAAATAAGGGGATCGCTAAAAATAATGTATGGCAACACCTCGAGCTTTCCGCCCATTGAACAAATATGAATTTTACTTCTTATATAAACAAATCTGACAGTTTAATTTTATCAAGTTAAGTTCAGGCTTGCTAGTAATATACGATCTGATGGTTTTCCCATTTTGTATCGCATTAAAAGGTGCTAGTATAGTACTGAACTTCACTTGATAATTTTTAAGCTGTCAGATTTGTTTATATAAGAAGTAAAATTCATATTTGTTCAATGGGCGGAAAGCTCGAGGTGTTGCCATACATTATTTTTAGCGATCCCCTTGTTTTCATTTTAATAAGTGTGACCTTAACACGTGTCCCACTATTTTGCGATCCACTATTTTCGATTCTCATATAGGAATATAAAAATGCGAATTTCTCAAAAACTGGACTACAGACTTGAATGAAATTTATAGGGGATGTTTATTAAATAATTCTTAATCAAATGGCATACCGTGCATGCCGAGCCACTTTCTCTAAAAGATAGCGACGATTAAGTGTGACCCTAGAATGTGGGCACACTACTTTGCGATCCACTATTTTCGATTCTCATATAGGAATATTAAAATGCGAATTTCTCAAAAACTGGACTACAGACTTGAATGAAATTTATAGGGAATACATATTATTTGATTCTTAATCAAATGGCATACCGTGCATGCCGAGCCACTTTCACTAAAAGATACGACGATTAAGTGTGACCCCAGCATGCCAATCCCTTTCCAACACTGCTAGAGCGCTAATTTGTACCCATATATTTGATTATTTTTATACCCAAGGTATCCACACATTTATTAATATTTCTCAAAAAACTGGACTAACGAATTTGATAAAAACTTTGTGGAGATGTTTATGAATATGTGGAGCATAAGCTGGATTACCGTGCATTGCGAGCCACGTCCTGTGAGTGGAGCTATTTGGCCACCAATATAAAACTAATTTTTTTGCTTGTTTTGTATGGGGGAATACTATAGGTTGATTCACTTTTATAAAATTTTCTCAAAAACTGGACTAAGGATTTTGATAAAACTTTGTAGAGATACTTTTGAATATGTATAGCATAAACGGGACTACCGTGCATTGCGAGCCACGTCCTGTGAGTGGAGCTATTTGGCCAGCAATATAAAAACTTATTTATTTTGCCTATTTTGTATGGGGGAAAATCATAGGTTGGTTCACTTTTATTAGATTTTCTCAAAAACTGGACTAACAAATTGGATCAAATTTGGTGGAGATGTTTATGAATATGTGGAGCATTTACTGGACTATCGTGCATTGCGAGCCACGTCCTGTGAGTGGAGCTATGCTCCAATATGTGGGGAGCTGATTTTTCATGACCAATTTTTTAGAGTCTGCAATACCCAAAACTAGCCAAAACTGAATAAAATCAATAGATTTTGCTATAATTTATGAATTTAATCTTTGTTTGGTTCAAAAAAGTTAATAATTAGCGAAATAATTGAATTTAAAAAAATGAAAAAAGTTAACAGTGGGTTAACAGCGACCGTCGCTAACTCGACATTAACAGACCGTCGCTAACTTGACGGACATAAATAATAAGCCGAAGAGAACAAAGGTTAAAGAAACTTAACTATCACAGCTTTACATTTAACTAAATGTTTATATTTGATTTGTTATGAAAATTTAAAGAATATACTGGGAATTTAGCAACTAATTCACTGAATTCTACTATATATTATACCAATTTTGAGCTTATATAAAATAAAAAATGTTTTCAAAGTTAAGAAATTTGAGATATAAGCAAATATTTACGATTTTGATTAAAGAATATATATAAATAGAACAAATTTGAAGATTATCAAAAAAAATTTTTCTTTTTTTGAGTTTTCAAACAAAAAAATTATATAAATTAAGGCTTAACTTAGGTTTGACTAAGACAAAGAATATATATAAATATCAAAACAAATTTATCAAGCGATCAAAGACTATAAAAGAAAATAGTTTACGCTTAAGTAAAGTATATGTATATGTCTAAGTTAAATCGATTTTTTATATATTTAATCCATATATTCATTTTGCTAGATAAATATATATTCTGTGTGTAAAGAGCATTGAAAATTCTATAAAAAAAAAACTTTTCCCCCTTTATTCAATCTTCTTTATTCTGTTGAGCTTTTCTTCCACTTGGTCAAGTTTCAATGTGTGTGTGTGTGTTTATTTGTATCTGTGCTTGTGTGTGTGTGTGTATTGCTAAAACCATAATCTTGTTGTTTTATAACTTTTAATACGTTTGCTCCTTGTTGCCTGTTTCTTATTTGTTGTTGCTGGTTTTTGCACCAACAAGTTAACATGTTGTTTGCCGGAAATTGACCAAATAAAATTAAATACTCATAGTACAGAATTTTCGTTTGTTTGTTTGTCTCTCGGTCCCTCTACCTTTTCTTTTCTCCAACTCTATCTCTATCTCTCTCTCACTCTGTGTGTTAGTTGTGGATTACATTGCCATGCTGGCATTTATGACCTTTTATGCAAATTGAGAAATTTAGAATAAATTAATAGCTGCTAAATTGATAATTAAATATAAATAATCAAATTTAAATAGAAATAAACTTAATTAAATGGTAAAAAAAAAAGGATTATTGCAAAATGAAACATTTAACATAAACTTAAAAATCCGAAAATATTTAATTCTTAACTTTGCAGCACTAAATTATCAATATTCAATAAAAAATATTTGAAATTTTAAAAAACTTAATTTCGAATTTCACTAACCAATTCCTTTTTAAGAAATTTAGAAATTGTCATTTTTAAGTTTTCAATATATACAGCAGATTTTATTTACAAATTGTAAAATTTTCTTTAAGGATAAGCAAGCATTGAAGGATTTCAAAATTAACCAGAAGAAGCTGTTGAAGATTCAGTGCTTGAAGATTCGGTGGATGAAGATTCGGTGCTTGAAGAGGAAGCTTCAGTGGTGCTTGTGGTTGTTGATGTTGTTGACGATGTTGTTGATGTATTGCATGGAGAGGTTCCATTACGTGGAGGACCCCATGGACCCCATGGACGACCAGGACCTCCAGGACCACCACGACCAGGTCCACCGGGACCACCACGACCAGGTCCACCGGGGCCACCACGAACAGGACCACCAGGACCACCAGGACCACCGGGGCCACCAGGACCACCAGGACCACCAGGACCACCGGGACCACCGGGACCACCACGACGACCGCCAGGTCCTTGTGCCGCAGCCACAGCCACCAGGGCAAAGAGAGCAACAATAATATAGGCACGCATCTTAAACTTGATCTTGGTTTTGAATAGACAACTCTTAACTGACTGTCCCTTTAAAAACGATTGCCCATTTATACCAGAATCGTTTCTTTCAAAAGCAGCAAGCACAAGTGTTTCCACTTGTCCATGACGTATTGTCTGAGTAAATTAACGTCATTTGATTGGAGTTCGTGGATCGTTAGATAAATTCCCCTTTCCCTATTCATTTCTGTGAGAAAGTCATTGACAATGCCCTTGAGTAGACTGATTATATGAAAAGTGTGCTCCAAACAGCTGTCCAGGTTATATATGTATGTATGTATATATATTTGTATTATATTGATATATTATCTGGAATAATATGAAATGTATTCAATCTGCCAGTTGCAACTGTTTCAATGCAATATAAATTATATTAATAAGAAGATCTCAAAGAGTAGAAATAAACTAAAATATAAATATTCATTTTCCATTATTAAAACTAAAATCTAGAAATTTATAAATATTTATTATATTTTATATATTTGAACAGAAAGTTGTTATTTTTAAAGTTTTTTATTGCATTTTTATATTATAATTAAGGTTATATAAGTATCTGGTTCTAGCTTGGTAGCTAAATGATATTGTTTACCTTTTCTTTTGGGAATTTATCAATGTCGATATGCAGCCACACTATTTTTGTTTACCCAGCTCAAACTCACGAACAAATTTTAAATTGAATAAAACTTTCAATTACCTTTTTTTCAATTTCTCATATTTGGCTGCATATTTGTTGTTTAGCAAGTCAGTTATATATAACTATATATATAGTAGCTATATAAATTCATATACAATGCTAAATTCTAACTGTTGACTTTCTGATTTGATAAAATCAACTCACATATGGATATGTAAATCCTTTTAAGCATGTTCAAAACGAATTATGCAATTCTGTCTATGTATATATTTGGCTATATTCAAATTTTGGTAATCCTTTAGCATTATCAAACTTTCAACTTAATTACCATAAAAGATATGTGGATATATGTGTGTGTGTGTGTTGCCTATTTTTCAATTTTAGATCTTTATGTGGGATAAAAAGGGAAGAGAGGGAGTTGGAGAGGGTTCAAAACACGGCTGCTTAAATAAGAAATCATTTTATTTGAAAAGTTTCGTTTTTTTTTGGTTTTTTTTTTATTTTGTTTTTGTCACGCCCACCAAAAAATCTCCTGCTACATTGGCTTACACCTACTTCGTTGCCTCAATCTCTCTATCTCTCTCTTTCTCACTCTCTGTGCTTCTCTAACTGTCCTCTACTTCTCCCCCTTCTTTCTTCTTTACCAAGCCATGGCGACAAACAACAACAAAAAAAAAAAAAGAAGAAAATAAGCAACAAAGTTAAACTGTAACAATAACCAAAGTCAAAGTTTGTCGGCAAAGTTTTTGTCCTGTGTGTGTGTATGTGTGTGTATCTGTGTGTGTCGACTGTCGGAGTATCTACAGGATAAAAATTCATTTCAATTGTTTACGACTCGTTCTCTCTCCCTCTCTCTTCTATACATTTTCCCTATGTGTGTGTGTGTGTGAGTTGTGTGTTTTGGGAAGGAGTTAGAGGTAAGAAGCTCTGTAAAATGGCATTTGGCTTTTTAAGATGAAACAACTTCCATCGTTTCCTTTCTCCAGAGACCATCCTTCCTACCCTCAACCTCTGGCTTTTGAGCCACAATTTCGATCATACCTGCAGACGACTTTCTTCACTTTCTTTTTCTTTTTCTTTAGTTATTTTTTTTCTTGCTTTGTTGCTGTTGTTGTTTGGTTGAGCAAACAAATGTAGCAGGCAGCGAAATGCCAAAGAAATGCAAATAAAACTTTTGCTTTTCAACCATCGCTCTCCACCCATCCCTTTTCTACTTACTACTATATCGAAAAATGTTTTTGGCAGCTTAACCCTTTGCTCACCCGCATTCCAACCACCTTATTTCATCACCCTCCACATCCATTCCATTCCCCCTCAAAAAGCAAAGCAAGCAACTAAGCAAACAAACAACTAACAAAAAGTGTAACAATTTTAATTTTACTTAAAATGCAACATTGAAAATGAAAGCTTAAAAGAACAAAAAATGAGAATTGAATCTAAAAGAAGAAAAAAAAATTAACATAAAACTTTTGATTTTTTTCTTTATTTTTATATGTAAATATATATTTATATATATATCTATATATATGTTAATTTGTAAATGGAACTCTTTATTAATATGGCCAATGGGCCAAACTATTTACAAAAATGAATTTAATAAAAAAATTCCATAATTTTTTTTTGTTTAAATTAAATTGATTTATCCTTGCTACAATCAATAAAAATTAAATTAATTCAATAATTTTTGTTTTTGTTTTATATTTTAAAAGTTATTATATTAAATTTGTTTATGAAATTATTTTTAAAATTTTGTTGATTGAATTGAATTGCTACAAAAGGTTTTATATTTTTTATATTTTAGCTTTCTTATTAAAAAAAAATAGCAAATTTTTAGAAAATAATACTTTGCTTTTTGGTAATTTAATAAAACGAACAACTTAAGATTTTTTATTTAATTTTTTTTTGTATTTTACTTAATGGAAAATTACTATTTTTTTTAAGTAGAAAAAAGGCCATACCTTTGGCCTTTCAATTTTATATAATGGTCGATTACTTAGTTTAGGCAGTTTTTTATGAATTGCTTACATCAAGTTGTATAATTAAAAATTGAAAAATCCTTAGCGTCTTTTTTGCTTTGATAATCATGGCTCCAGCTCATGGATTATTCCATTCCAGGATATGGTAAAGCTAGTCTAGTCTAATCCCTTTTGCAACCTGCAAAAAATTTCATCCTTATCAAATTCAACTACAACAACTTTTACCCATGAGACCACAAAAGCAGAATCCACATAATCTTCTACTAATAACACAACATTTTTTATATGCTTATTGATTCTTTTCCTATATCATAATAAAGTTTTCTGTAAAATGCTTTTTGCATTTTTTGTCTGTGATTTCTTTTGTTTGGTTTTTTGCTAGTTTCTCTTACTAATTTGAAGCTTTGCTAATTTTTTCCATTGTAATTTCATATTTTGCAGTTTTTTCTGTTATTTGTGGAAGGTTTTTTTTTTGATGTTTCATACGGCTTGTTAACAATTTTTTTCTTATATTTTCTTTGTTGTATTTTTGGTTCATCGAAATGTATCTGTATCCATTTTGCTTTGTCCACTACATCGTCAGTTTGTTAACATTTTTTCAAGCCTCTTTTTATATCTACCTACATATGTATATGTACATGTGAATGTTATATGTTCTCTATATATATTTTCATACAACTTTTTTCTACCTTTTTGATTAGTTTCTCTCTCTCTGTCTCTCACTCTCTTTGTTTTTCCATTCATCTTTCGTAAAAACAAAACAGAAATATTAAAAAAAATAGAATCAACATAATGTCAATAAAAATATAACTACAAATATTATTTGTTACGTAATAAACAAACTAAATAATATCATCTTACATTGATGTATTATATTTTTTTTTTTTTTCTGCTATAAATATTTACTTTAAATGTTTCTATTTTATTTTTATTTTTATTTTTATACATCAACACACATATTTACATGTGATTCCAGAAGTTAGACAAACTGCTGTTGAATCACTTAAACAAAGATTGTTGGGATCTTTCAGAAAAAACAGCTGAATGAACATATATATATATATATATTTATACCGATTATATATGCTCGTTTTAGCTAATTGAAAGAAGGTTTTTTTTCTGTCTTTTTTTCCTATGTTACTAATGGGTAATTCCTTGCTTTTCAATGACGTCAAACCCCAATGAAATGGTCCAGATGAAGGCATAATTAATATAAATAGAGTTTGTGATCTAATACAGGGGACAAGTCAGTTTCAACAAGGTAAAGCAATCTCATTTAGAAAACAAAAGCTAATAATATGCGTTCGTTTTTTATTGTCCTTATTCTGGCTTTGGTGGCTATGGTTGCAGTTCAAGGACGTAAAAGCCTAGGCGGTCCTAGAGGTCCTTGGGGTTTACCACCAAATGGCACAGTTTCCTCGAACTCTACTGGTTCAGGAGGTCCCGGAGGTCCAGGTGGTTTCGGAGGTCCTTGGGGACTTTTGCCAAATATCACAATTTCTTCCAATTCCACGGACTCTAACTCCACATCTTCTTCTTCTTAATAACTTTCATATTATTTGTAAACTCAGGCAACTCTAATTATAAAGCATATTAACAAGAAATTTAGTTTTTTTTGGTTACATAAAGTTTAAAGAGGGCTGAAAACAATTAACTAAGAATAGAATGGAATAGAATCTTAAATAAATTCAAGTTGTAAGAGTTTAATAGGAACTTGTACTCATATTTGAACATTGCCAATAATATATTTTAATATAGAAGTTATAGTCACGTAATTGCAATTGTAAGGCAACTTTCAAGTATGATTTTGTACTGTGATAAAAGTGAAACAATTGAGTTAAAACATTATACTTTACGCTGGGATTTAGCTTAGTCTGTATGAGTTGAAAGTCCTTTCACATCCACTACACAACCACTACACTTTAGTTCACTCCACACACCATTGACACTTTGAAAGAGAAAAATACTGGTACACACAGAGAAAACTTATAAAAATTTCTACACATGATTTCGCTTTATTGCTTTATGACTTCGAGCTGGTTGCCTTTTGCAATATGTGCTGGGCGTGTGAAAACACTCACAGAAAGGCACACACTTACACATATATATATACATACATATGTATAGTAGTGGCTTATGAATATTTCAAAGTACTTGAGGCAAAAAAAAAAAAAAAATAATACATATATACTTACATATACTAATATACATACATACATATGTAAGGGTAACTGCATAAAAAAAAAAAAACGAAAGAAGGGGCTTAACTTTTGACATTCAGACTAAAGTTGCCATATCCTTGGTATCCGTGGGGAGACAACAGACAGGTTGGCATCTGCTTACCTGTCATCATCATATTTTATGAATTTTCGCGATGACAGCGTGATAAACATAAATAAGAAATGACACTTGAAACACTGACAAAAAATTATTTTACACCAATCATTCATAAATAACCTTAATATATGAATTAGTAACTGGAAACGTAAAATAATTAATCAGTTTTTAAAATTTTTACAAATATTAAGTAAAAGTACTTTAATAAGCAATATTTTTTGATTAGTACTAAAATAAAGATTTATTAAGTTTTTCGTTTATCTTTTAAAAGAATCTTTCAATACTTATCATTAAGTTAGTGATTAACTGTGTTGCATACTTTTAGGCTGCCCATGATCACGTTTATTTCTTTTTTGGATTTATTTTTTTCATCGCTAATTTAAAGTTCTGTTTACTTTACCATCTCTTGCCTTTTCTAAAGAATTTCATAGTAAGGGTTTCTCTTGTTTTTGTTGTGTTGATATTCTGTAAAATACTTTCACTTTTCTCGATTTATTTATGTATCTATTTACAACAACCGCAAGTACTTGGCAAACAATGCAACATAAAAGAGGGGAGGGTTGGGGAAAAACGAGGCCATAACCTCATCTATAATAACTTTTGATGATCTTTTCGTTTTCTCCTTTTTTTTTGCCTTGGCGCGTGCTGTGAATTATCAATAAATAAACAATTTCAACGCTCTAAAAATGCTCATGAAATCTTTCTATGGGACTCCCCACTTTGCTAGCCATTTTTGTAAGAACACATGCTGAGAGTTTACTATATATGTGAGTGTTTATGTATGTGTGAGTGTGTGTGTGTGGAATTGTGTCGGTTGGAGACACTTGATGAAACAAGTAAGAAAAAAAAAAATTTTAACTATAGAAAAGATTTGCAACATTTTTGTCCATAAGCAAAATCGATAGCTTGTGAATAAAAGATATAATCTATATAGAAAAAAAAATGTCATTTTATATAGAAATCTGATCCGATTAAGTTACCGAACAAAACTCATCAACTTGGCTATAAATACTGATCCAGAATCTATATACTTTAGAAATTTCTGATATAAAAACAATAAAATTTTGGATATCAACAAATAGATTTAAAAGTCGTAGCAAATTCTTAATTCCTGCTTTAATATAAAATTTCAAGTTTCATATTCCATATTTGTCCTTTCATTTGGTTTAAATTCAAAAACATTTATTTAATTATTCACACAGCACTCGACTGCTAAATTTTTGTTTTTTTTTTCTTACCAAATAATGTTATTTAGTTAATGATATGAGGATAATAAGGGGAGAGAATGTGAAAATTTCATCTGGTTTTTGGTTTGGCTAATAGCATTCATTCGATTGCACAATTAGCCTAGTGGATAGTCATATTGGATCTGTTGAAAATACAAAAACAGGAAAATGGAGTTACCAAATTCTGGCCCTGTTTTATTTCTTCTTCCCTGACTGGTTTAATACGCATACATACATAGAGACATTTGTGTACAAGTGTGTGTGTGTGTGTGCGTGGGAGAGAAGGGAGGTTCTAAAACCCATTGGCCATGACCAGAGGATGGTATAAGGTAAAGGGGGCTGGAGGGTGCTAGAAATGTTATTATGCAAAATAATAACAACGCATCGCACTATGAAATTAAATTTCAAATCCCAGCAGTGAGTAAACTTAAAATGCAAGTTATTGCAACACCAGAAAGCATTTCACACACATACAAGTATACATATATATATATATATACATATATGTATAACCATATATGTGTGTGTGTATATATGTTGCCACATGACTGGCTTTGACTCTGACTCTAACTCAAGTCCTTTGGCCATAAATGCTCTGTCAGCTATATTAAAAGTCATCCTTCTGATACCCTTAAGTAGTAAATTTAATTTTAATTAACCAAAAGATAAATACCAAAAGTATTGCAGCATTCTTTTTATAAAATTTTTTAATACCTTTTTAAATATTATTTTTTATTACTTTCGAAAAAAAAAACTTTATTTATTGCATAACATACTTTTTGGGGACTTTCTATTTATTTTACTTGTAAATTCAATTTAAATACAAAATTTATATAGATTTCAATAGAGTATTACAAGTTTTCTAGTATTTGGGTAACTTTTGTTGTTGCTGTTGTTGTTTTGTGTGCCTTATTATTTTTTGGCTATCCTTTTTATTGTTCTCACTCCTTAACGTTGGCCTGTTGTCTATTCATTCTTATTTTCTTTTTCTTTTTCTGTTTTGTTTTTGTGTTTTTTTTTTGCGAGTTTTGCCTCGTTTTCATTTTCGTGGGAGTTGGCAAGACAAATTGATTTCATGTCTGAAACTTCTTAAGCGCCTGCATCGGGGGAATCCTTGGCGTTGCACTTGCTTCTTTCATTCCTTTATATTTTTATCTGTGCCGGCATGTGTATGCGTGTCTGTGTGTGTGTGTGTTAGTATGTGGATTTTCAAATTTGATATTATACACATGAAGAGAGCTCTCTTTGGGGAGTATTTTCTATGTTATTTTCTTTGCCCCTTTTTCGTTTCCTTTCTTTCTTTTTTGTTTTGTTTTTAACTTGTCTAGAAATAACAACAACATGTTGTAAACGTAGGTCCTTCCATAAACCTCACACCTTTTGCTTGTTTCTGGCATACCGTTGCATGCATTTGGCGCATATTTTCTGCCACATTTGTGGCTGTTTCGTTGTACCCTTTTGTCATAGACATGAACAATAGACGCGATATACATTCATATATACAATATAGGTATATATATGGAGCAGGGAGTATATATATATATATATATGTAGATATATCTGTATGTATGGCATGTGTATGGCTAAATATTTGCAATTCTTGTTAGTCGTACTTACTTGAATTCCCTCAAGTGTGGCAATAAATTGTTCTCTAATAGTTAGTCCAGCCCTCGCTTAATCTATTGTGGCTTCGATCCTTTTTTTTTTGTATACCCTTATGCAAAATTACAAGTTCTTTTTAATAGAAATATATAAAAGTAAAGAGTATTAATGCAAACTTCTTTGACTATGTCTATATATATCTATATCCATATCTAGTGGAACTTTTTGTTGAAATTTTGTGCTTAAGTGGCATATAACCTTTTAGGTCAATTGTTTTTCTTAACATTAGATGTAGAGAAATCCCTTAAGGATAATGAATGCCATGAGACTGATTAATAAAAGAGAAAAAAAGATTAAAAAAAGATATAAGCTTGGAGGAAAAAAATACCAAATGGTTTTAAAATAATATTAAATTCGTTTTTAAACTATTGAACTTCTTAAAATATAAATTGAAAAACATTAAAAAGCAAACTTAAAGTTTAAAAAATAAATAGATAAACAAACATTTTATATTAAAAGTCTTGGTTTATCCAACTTACTTCTTTTAGATATACATTCCTTGCTACGAGACACCAAACCACACCAACAGGTGTAACTTTTTTTTTCTTTGGCTGTCTTAAATTTCAGTTCCAACTGGTTGCTCTTGTGATAGCCTTTTGACCTAGGTAAAACGTGTAACCATAAATCAGTTGCAATGAAATGGCATTAGTGTCAGACAATGAAAAAGAAAACACACGAAAGAAAACCAAAAAGAAAAAGGAAAATACATAGTAAAAAACACAAAAATAACCTATGCAATTTGGTTATGCCCAAAAAGTTGGCATTTGTACAGATTTGTTTGTATGACTTTTGGCCATTTCTTTAAATAAGAAAAAAAAAAACACTGAAAAATTGATTGAGCGCGTGAATAACAGCAAGTGAAACGGGTAACAAGAGAACGGTGGGATGAGTGGTAACTGAAATAAACTGGTAAAGAGCAAAAGAAAAAAGAAATGTTCAAGATGGGGGGGGGGAGGGGAGCAGCAGCAGCAGCTGTATGTACATACATATGTATAAATGTATCTGCTTACAACTCTCGACACGACAGAGGCAATAAAATGTACAACAGGCGGAGAGTATCTAGTGGATGGGCGGCTATGAAGTTAAAGATACTCTAGAAGTTGTAGGTGGAGAACATGCCACCACCTTCTTAGGAATTGCATTTTGCGCATTTGTATGCCAAAAAAAAAAAAAAAACAGATATACATACATACAAAGATACATACAACAAAGACCAAGAAAGCAAAAAACAAAATTTTAAGCTTTAACGAAATGGAAATGCTCTCATTATAATATATAAACAAAATCAGAGATACGATTTTTAGTTATTCAAAAGTCTTAAAATTAATGTTATAATGTTATCTCTTATTTTTGTTTATAAATATTTAGTTTAATATTCAAATATAAACAAATAATTAAATCTTTGACAATTAAAATTTAAATTTAAGAAAATTTATTTTAAATTTAATAATGGAAATGATATATATATCGTATAAAATATTATATGTAGTATAAGAGAATCATTTAAGATTAGTTTTAAAATATAAATTTACATTATTATTTTCTTTATTTCTTACCATTTTGTTGCACTTTGTTGCACTTTGTTACTGGTTAATTATAAGTTAACTCTTCAATTATGTTTTAATTTAATATTTTTCCTGCTTTCTTTAACACTTTTAAGCTGTTTTTCTTTTGCAGTTTTTCATTTAAAATAAATTAAGTAATGTCCAAAATTATATTGAAAGTTATAACCAAATTTGGTAATCAACTGTTGAAACCTTTAAGTTCTAAACTTTGTTTACTAAAAAAAATGGTTAAAAATTAACAGTTTTGTTATATATATTTTATATTTAGTAATTTTGTTCTAAAAAGGTTCTATTTTCTTCTAAAATTAATTTTAAAACAATTCTATAATTTGTTTAGAATATATTTTAAAAATTTCGATGAAAGCTTTTTAAAATTTCTTAAGGTTTTTGCTCAATATATTTTACTCTTTCAACCAAATTAATTGCTGATTTCAGTTATTATTTAAAGATTTGACAAAAAAAGTGATATAATATTTACTATAATTTTAAATCTAAAAATTGTTTGTTTTTATATATATGTATTTTAAATTCTATGTAAAAAATAAAAATTTTCCAATAAATTCTATATTCCATATTTATTTTAAGTTTACAAAGACACATAATTTATTTAAATAAATATTTTAGCAAAACATTTTCAGGTTCAACAAATTATAAAATTGTTCAAAATTCATAACTATAATAAAAGTAATGATTAAGGAATGATTAAAGGAAATGATATCCTATAAAAAACTTATTTATATTGAGTTTTTTACTATAAATATTAGAAAATGAATTGAATTAAATGCTAAAGCTTCGATTTCTCTTACAATCTCAATATAGAAAACTGGAATATATATATATATATATATAAAGGGCAAAAGAACTTGTCCAACTTCATAACTTATAAAGAAAAGAAAAGTCCAATTTATTTCAATTCAATTCAAATGAATGGCAAAGTGTATTAGGTAGTTATTATGCCCAAATTCCTTAACTAGGGCATAACAAAGAAAAATAGTTGAGTGGCGTTTGTAGTTGTTCTTAGTTCTTTTGCCAAAAGGCACATAGACAAATAGACAGAGAGACAGTCTAACAGATATGGAAACAGTAGTATCCTATATATGCACGATTCTTTTACTCACATCTCTTGTTCGCCCCTTTTTTAGTGTCTGTGCTTTGGATGCCACCTAAACTCCTCTCTCATACACTTCGTTTCGTTTTCGTCTCTGATTGTGCTCCATCTATAAACAGCACGTAGCCGAGAAGCTAAAACACCACGTAGCATTATCGATGTAATCACCGGATAAGCTAACAAGTTGCCAGGATTTTCACGCACACACTCCGCTCTCTTGCTGCAACTGCTGCAACTGAGGAAATCAAGCCAAAAAAAACAAAAAAAACAAAAAAAAAATAGAAGAAAAATAGAGAAAGAAAATGGAAAAATGGTAACTTCTTTTGTGCCCCTCCTTTATATCCCTCTCTTCACTGTTTTGTTGCTTGTGTTTTGTTTTTGCTTTCGGATTTTATAGTTTCACAGTCGATAGAGGAGAATGCCAGAGAGTTTGGTAAGAGATGATGAAACAGGAGTAACAGAATGCAGAAGGGCAAAGGGTAAGTGGGGCAAAGCCAAGCCAGTGCATTGTACTTAGTATGGATAAACTGTTTTGATAACTAAAAATGCTCAAGTTATTGATATTGCAAATATTGTAAGGAATTTGCTTTCAGGCTGATTTCTTTTGTCTGCTCTTGATACCAAGGACACACTTTGAAAAATTGCTTTAGAATTCAGATGAATGTAACTATCTGTCTCTTTCTCTACTATGGGTGTGTGTGTATGGGTATGTTGTCGTATGTGTTTGTTTGTGTGAAAGCAATCCTTTGAGCCAAGTGAAAGTCTCATTTGGTTGTTGGTTTCATGAGAGAAAAGTTGATTTATCTCTAGGACATAACTTACAAACTAAAAAAAATTTGTAATTAAATTTAATTAATGTTCTATTATAAATAATTTAGAATTTATAATTTAAAAACATCAGAAATTGAAGGATTGTAACATTTTATAACAATTTTTTTTGTTATAATAATATTTTGAAATTTAATATAGTTAAACTGTAGGCTAATATTTGTATTCCATTTATGTAAGAACAATTTTACAAAATATTAAAAATTATGTAGCAAAATAATAATAAATAACTTGTTAAATATATCAGTATAACTTTAACTGTTTATATAGTCATTTGTAACTCAAAGATCACTAATGCGATTACCTACCTTATAAATATATATATATGTATAAAAATATAAAAAAAAATTTTTACATTGTCCATAAAAAAAAAGAAGTTTAAATGTTTCCTTTTAATATTCAATATTTTTATACCTTTGCCAAAAAAGGTATATTAATTTTTGTCAGATTAATTTTGCAACGCATAGAAGGAAGCATTTCCGAAAATATCA
This sequence comes from Drosophila neocordata, assembly GCA_018903615.1. NCBI lineage: Eukaryota > Metazoa > Arthropoda > Insecta > Diptera > Drosophilidae > Drosophila > Drosophila neocordata. The sequence goes on from JAEIGI010000015.1 coordinate 3,484,367, forward strand.
AGTATATATATTCTTGATCAGCACGATGAGCTGAGTTCATTTAGCTTTGTCCGTCTGTCTGGATCAACACCATCTCCTCCAAAACTCTTAAAGCTAATGAGCTAAAATTTTGTACCAAGCCTTCTTTTTGCTGCAGACATTGCATATCTTGGAATCATCCCGATCGGATGACTATATCATAAAGTTTCCAAAGGAACGATCGGTGGTGAATAAGCTTTAACTTAAACAACTTTGCTGTTTTCCACTTAAATATTACAAAAGCCGGTAGTTTTGAGTTTTATATACTTCTTAATATATCCACAAAGTTTCATCAAAATCGGCTGACAATATCATATAGCTACCATAGGAACGATCGGTTATGATTATGGATTTCGAGCAATAACTTGGTTGTTTTAAAAGCGATTCTCACAACATTTGGTACTTGTCAGTTTTATATACTTTTTAATATATCTATCAAGTTTTATCAGAATCAGTTCACTATATCATATAGCTCCCATAGGAACGATCGGCCTGAAAATTAGTTTTAGATGAATAACTTGCTTATTTTAAAAGCTATTCTTACGAAATTTGATATGTGTAAGTTTGGTATATAAAGAAATGTGCCTACTGAGTTTCACAAGAATCGGCCGACTTTATGCTATAGCTCCCATTGGAACAATCGGAACAACAAAAATATTCTTATTTAAAAGTTTGCAAAGGCTTTTTCGGCATGGCCGAAGTTAGCCGATTCTTCTAGTTTACTTTATTATTAATAAATTCTTTGGTTATTTCTAGCTTTGTTTATCTAGATTTTGTATAAAAGTTTTACATTTATTTATTATATTATTTAATTTATTTATATTATTAATTTGTTTTTGCTTTTTTTGTTTTATTTGTGCAAAATTGTTGTTGTATTAATAAATTTTCCGCTTTTAAATGACACTTGACTAACAGAATCAGAACACGTGTCTGCCAATCATTTAGGTTCATCATCAACTTCAAAATGAACTCCATTTCCGTTTAGAGATTCCTTCTTATGCAATTTATACAAATGTCGTCTCCATTTCCACAGCCACGTCAAGTGATAAAGGCAACAAAAATGCATATAGAGGAAGGAGTGTGTTCAAATCAAATGCATTCATGTGTATAATTCAATATTGAGAATAAATTGTTTTAAACATGTTTCATTAGACAGACACATACACATACACACTCATACATACATACGTCTACACAATCAGGTACCAGCTTACCAAACATTTAAATTCTAAACAACAACAACAACAGAAAGTCAAACTAACTAACTGAAATGAAGTGAATACTCTTTGGCCTTTGATTCTTGATTCTCCATATAGGTATGTATATATATATATAGAGACTATATATAGATGAATTGCATATTGTTTTTGTCATTGACAACTAAAAGATTGAATTGAACTTTGCATTTTGGTGGATGATGGTGGCATGTGGCATGTAGCAGGTGCCAGGCATGTTCCCTCCATGAGTGTATGTGTGTCGACTACGTAATTGTAAATTGATTGCTCGAGTGTAACGAAAATTCACTACCAGAATATACGAGTATGTCTATGCCAATGGAATGCGATCCATTTCTCCCCTTCTTCTTTTACTCTGTTTCTCTTTCTTTTTATACCCTTGCGAAAGGTATATGAAAATTAAATAGATGTTTGTATTGCTTAGAAATGATTGCTTCTGTTCCCAAAAAGTTTATATATTATCTTGACCAGCATTAATATTTGAGGTAAGTTGATCTAGCCATGTCTGTCTGTTTCTTTGCAGATTTTTAAGATTTATTTTTAAGCTAAGTAGATGAAATTTGTTAGATAACTTTTTTAGACGTGTACGCATAACAAATTTAGGAATTGGCTCAATCGAGTTACCAGCAAGCATAATATATAGATATGTATATAAAACATTTCATTTCTTTTGGTGTACTTAATTTATTTGTGTATAAGTAAATGCAAGTTTGAACCAGATTAAATACTTTAAATGAGTATAAATTAAAAATAAAGATTCAATTTATTTAATATATATACTATATATATTTTTTACCTAATGTACCTGATGTAATGGACAACTGTAAGGGTATACAAATTTCCTCAAGGCCAAAGTTTGAAAATATATATATAGTTTTTTTTTGGTTTTATTTTGGTGCCCGTTCAATGCGATTTGTCTTGTGTCAGATTTGAGTGACAGTGCAGTTTGTTTGTCTTTTGTACACACTTACATACAGCCTACGTATGTATATGTATATATCTATAAGAATGAACTGCATTTTGCATTCGATAAAAAATTCAAAAATTATATTGACTTAAAGCTAAACTAAAAGAAGAACTTAAAAATTCGAAATATTGAAATTATTTCAATCCAAGCTTATTCTATCCATGCAATATGCCAAAGGACCAGCACATAACTTTATTAACAAAGGGACAACAAAGAAAATTCTTTAAACAAAGAGCCAACAAATGAATTTCTAGAAAATAAATGGAATTTGTCAATTGTTCAAAGGTTTTCACTTTTTTCACAAGGCTGAAAGTGTTCACACTTTTTTTCTTACATAAAAATATTTTATTATTGTTGAGATTTTTTGTGTCGTCCACTCAATGTACACTCGTTCTTTTGCTTTTGAGACACATGTATTTTCTAAGGTTGATTTCTTTGGATTTTTTATAGCATGCATTGAAGTTTTTACCAGTTCAGAGTTCAAAGAGACTCACACATTCCATTTCATTCCCATTCCAATTGTAGTTTGATTTTGTTTGGGCCTAACCAAGCTAACAAAGCATCGTTTCAAGTGGGTCCTTAGCTAAATTTACTTCCCTATGGTTATAAACTGATGGCATTGGCTTTACATGATGCTGGAATAACCAGCTTTGTCCTGTGCTCTTTCTTTGTGCCTGCGGAAGTGCATTAGGGTACGCACTATACCTACCTACCCACCTACCCACCTACACTACAATAGCGCTCCGTTGCTCTTCAATTCTTTCGCTTTATCATCTTTGGGCTTTTGCTTGTTATTTCTTAACGCCAACTTTTTATACCCTCTAATAAAAATGTATTGGGGTAACTATTTTATGAGGTAACATACAAGAGATTACATTACAAACAGAAATAATATGAATTAAACAACAGTCTGGCAACTCTGTTAGTTAGTTTATCTAATAAAGGTAATTGTAGAACAACGATACAATAAAGCTTTGTTTTCCCTCTTTTATTCAGTTTAAATATAACTCTTAAATTGAAATCAAATTTATAAAAAATTCATTTAATAAAATTTGATCGTAAAAATATATAGAGTGTATTTTGCAGAGTCTTATATGTTTTATATTATTAAAAAAAAAATGATTTAAAAATTCTTTCTCTGCTTTTTTTAATTTTTGTATTTAAATATTTATAATTTTTAATATTCTTATTTCTGTAATTTTCAATATTTTTATTTTATAACCTCAAAAAATAGTCACAAATTCTATTTGCCGACAGGTGGAGCTATTGTATTACTAAAATTTCAACAATTTTTAGAATTTGAATCTTTACTAAGTATCACATTGTCGATTATTCAACTATTGAAGAAACATTTTTGGCAGTTCCCTGTTGCTGGCTGTTGTTGTTTGTCGACTGGATCCTTCGTTATTGTGTTTGGTCCTGTTCCTTTTAATCCATGAGCGGCTAATGCTATCCTTGTTCTCTTGGTTTGCCGCTCGCTTGACGTCCTTCGTTGCGACTCATTATGCGCTTAATTTTCGCTTTTCATTTTCAATTGCCATAATTTAGTTTTATATTTCTTGCTTCATTTTCCCGGAACTTACCTGAGAGGAAAAGTTTTTCCACCACAAAAAATAAAAAATAAAAGAAGCATAACAACAACAACAACAAAAAAGAAAGTAACTCATGGGGCGTTAGCGTAACGTAAATGGGTGGGGCTGGTCTGGGGGCATATTTTCATTTGAAAACCAAGCTGCGTCTGATTACATCATAAGAAATGCGTAATAATTGCGTTAACATAACGGTCTTCCAGAGAATCAGCAGACAAGCAGCAGAAGCTGGAGACCAGGAGCTAAGGCTCTAGCTGGAGTTGCAAGAGCAACTTTTTTTTACCCCACACCATTCTACTCCACCCCACCCTCTATACATTCATTCTTTTAGCAATCCCAACATTAACAGCGGGCAAACACGCAAATAAAAACACAAGACATTGCCGCCGTCATGAAACTTTATCAAATTGTTTTTTTTTTTGGTTTTTTTGGTTTTTATTTTTACCCTCAAACCCATACCCCATACCCCGCACCCCACTCTGCACCACCATTCATAAGTTGCGCTTTTCTCGCCTTTTTTGTTTTTGGTAAAATTTAATTTATGTGTTAATCTTGGCCTTAAGTTTGAATGAGAGATAAAAATTTATATGCAATAAAATAGTTGGTAATTATAATTTAAATTCTTTAAATTAAGCCAAGTCAATTGAATTGATAACTATATATATATATAAATATGTATTTCTAGATCCTTAAGCCGATTTCATAACTGAGTTGATCGATTTAAAGATCCAAATTAATTGGTAAGCCAATTTCTTTTTAGTTTGATCAGATGTTCGTAACGCATAGAAATATACTTTTCCGGCCCCCTAAAGTATATAGATTCTTGATCAGCATCAATAGCAGAGTCGTTATAGCCATGTCCGTCTGCCTGTTTGTCTGTTTCTTTATACTTTTTAGAGGTTAGGTTTTAAAGGTTTTTAGAGGTTGCAATTTGATGGATAAGTTTTAGGATGTCTATGTAGTTAAAGTATAAAAATTACTCAGATCCGAAAACTATATATACCAAATATATATATATACAAAAGTCGCAGGTTCAACCCTAGCCCTGACCTGAATTAGCAGACTGGAAACAAATTTTTTTGGTGGTGTAGTAGGAAGAGACCATTTTCTCATATACATAAGGCCAGGATTCAAATCCAGATGAAGCAAATAAAACAATTAATTATAATAATTAATAGTTTTTTTCGTCTATTTGTTTTCTTATTTTTTAAATTAATTAAAATTTTACATTTAAACCGATGTGAAGAAAAAAATATTAAGTCTAGAACTGGACGAACTCCTTAGATGATTTTCTTCTTTAAATTTGAGAAAATAATAGTTTTAGGTATTACTATTTTCAGTTCAATTAATTTAATTAATTAATCTAACAATATTCGTGGCATTCTTATCATATATACCGACTACTTTTATATCTGTAGATTCGAATATATTTAATCATTTTAACTAAAAAAAAAAAAACAAAAACATGATACAATTTCAGTTTGCAATGCAACTCAATTAAAGAAACCATTTGACTTCCCTTTAGATACTTATATAACTAAAAGAACTAAGCCAAGTTAATTGATAATGCTAAAATGATATTCAACTTGTTATAAACTATTTAAATTCCAAAATCTGTAACTGACAGTTAAATATTTTACACATGGAATTGGTTATAAGTTTATTAAATAGCCAAATGCAACAACTAGTTAGTAAATGAAACTCTGCTAGGTAAGTTATGACTGAGTAAGGAATTTTCACTTTTCCAACAGAAAGTTGTTATGAGAATCGGGTGCAGAGCTCCAGGCTGCCAGGGGAATGGGTTAAAATGAAAGAAAGAAAAAAAAAGTCAATTTTCCAACTGATTTAATCTATTTTTAATATATGTTGAGGTTTTTTGTTCGCCTGGCCAAAACGTGCAAAATAAAAAGCTCTCATAATAAAATTGAAACAGGAGGCGGCTTCAAATGGACAACAAAAAAACAATGTGTAAACACATGTAAGCCTTTTCTCGTTTGCTGTTGTTGTTGTTGTTGCCTGATGTTGCTGTTGCTGTTGCTACTGCCGTTGTCTGTCTGGTAAACCAAAATTGTTGCTCGTTTTCCGCATGAATCACTTGCATCATCATCATCATCATCATTGTTCTATATGTGGGGAAACCACAACATTGCATACATACAGGCTTTTATATATATGTATTTATATATATATATACACATATGTGTGTGTGTGTGCAGTCACACCCACACACATCCAACCCGTTTGGTTGTGCACTTTGTAAGTAGCTTTTAATATATTTTGCCACAAGGCAGAAGTAAAAATAAAAAAAAAGAAAACCAAAAGACCGATTTAATATTGGTTGTGCCAACATTTCTATACTCTTCACTTTATGATCAGTTCAGTTCACTCTTAATATATAATCTACTGAACAACACAAATTATTTTATATACTCATTTTTTCTATTCGATTAACAAATATATCAAGTTCGTTGTCTGGATCACCATGTTTTGTTCGTTCGGTTAATTGTTCTGTTAATTGCTATGTTAATTGTTCTGTTCATTGCTCTGTTAAACACTGTCTATAGTGTTGCCATATCAAATGCATTGATTGTCTTTCGGTTTAAACTACATTATTAACATTGGCGTTTGAAAAAATAAGTTAAAACTTTTTATTTTTTTTATTTTTTTAATAATTTCTTATATCAAATATTTATAAATTTATTTATATACAATTATTTATAGATTTATTATTAATAATATTATTTAAGTAATATTCTTTTTTTTTTTAACACTTTGTTCTTAAAATATAATCCTCTAAATTTTGGCCATAGTAAATCAACTCTTTGTTTTTTGCACAGTGTTTAAAAATCTGAAAATAAAAATACATTCTCATATATATATATATCTTTCTCTCTCTCTCTCTCACTTTGACTCCATCACTTTTGCCTCTCTGTGTACAGAAATTGAATTAAAATTAAAAAATAAAATAAATAAAACCCAAAAGAGCCAGAAAATTAAATGAAATAAAATACATACACAAACAAAAAAAAAGCAACAACAACAACAGCAGCTAACAATGTCGATGACGTTAAGGGAACTGCAAAATATAGAGAAAGAATAAAATATACATATACACATAAAATTGTTTACCTTGATTATTGTGTTTTTGTTTTTGTGATTGTTTTTATATATGTATATTTAATGCCCTTAAATTGAGCAAATCTTCCCCTCCTCACCCCACTCACACTCCCACCCTTAGTCAAAATTTCATCTCTATTTGAGTAAATTTGAGTACAAAATGCGATTTGATGTTACTATTGTTGATGATGAAAATTAATATGCGAGCATGTATCAACTATAAATAGACATAACGGATTATTGTATATGAAGTGTGGTGAATTATGGTGGCAGGGAATGGGTAAGGGGGGTAAATTCAATTTACATACTTATATTAAATTTCATTCCCCTTAAACTGATACCGGTAAGAAGAGCATTTGCAAGTAATATACCCGAATGCAACAGCCTTATCCGACCCGTTACCCAAGGAACAAGGATTAATTAACAGACGTTTCCTATATCGTATAACTCATGTAAGGGATATTACCAGAAGTATATTCAATTTCGTGTTAGTTGCTTTGCCAAGATATTGAATTTGCCTTTCAAAATGCAATGGGGTATTCGGTATCATTTAGAGACTGTTTTGTGCTTTGAGCTATTTTGCAAATTTAAATATACCTAATTAGGGACTCAAATCTAAATATTTAGTGCAAGTTTTCATGTAGTTTGTAAATTCTGTTTATATACAAAACTGATGCATTTGGAAATGATATAGTTCCTAAGGCCAATGTCAAACCGCATTTTTGAAAAACAAAAAAAAAAGAAGCGTATCATTTACAATTGAATGTGGAAAACGTGTGGTTCTAACAAGGCTATGTAACATGCCACACAGAATGCACGCCATAATTGATTTTTGGTTAAAAACTATCAGTAAACAAAATTTTTGGTTTTTTTTTTTGTTACTTATTGGTTTGCTTACTTATTGGATACGGGATGAATGTACATGTACAGTGAATACATTTATAAGGGATAAGTTTTTTAACTGGAAAGAAATGCTTTCCTTAAATAGACTCGAAAAAATTGTGGATATGCCTTTTTGTTGAAGTTTTTACATGTTTGTTTCTATTGAAGCCATGTTAATTATTACAGTGAAAACTCTCATAACAAACACCTATAGTCGGCTGTCACTTCTACCATCATTTTGGTTCTCCTCTCTTCATTGCACATCTCTCTTGCGAGAACCTAAAATCGGTTACGACCTAAGAAACAGTTTTTACTGTAAAGCCCTGATTCTATCTACTTAATTTTTGCAAATCTTATTTTTTTTTTTCATGGACACAAGTTAAATTAAAATTGTTTATTTATTAATCCTATAAAATATGGTAAAAAAAAGTTGCGTCCTTGGGAATTAAAAAAAAAAAAAAAACGGTTTGCCAAAAAGAGTTTTCACTGTAGCAAATAATTGCTAAATTTCTGTTTTTTGTGGTTAATAGATGGCTACAAAAAATAATCGTAATTGCCCAGTTTAAGTCTTGTTATTGGTAAGAATTTTTTCATCTCAATGAGAGAAATATATAAAATTATTAACAATATATAAACAATAATTTAATGAAAGTCAACATTTAAATTAAACTTCATTTAGCACAAAGTCAGGAAAAGGTTAATAATTTACTAGATAACTTAGGCCATACCGAAGTTTGAATACCTTCGCCCCCTTTTTTTAAAATAAAATCTTTTTTTGGTCTGATTGTTCTTAAGGGAGCTATAGCATATAGTCGGCCGATTCTTGTGAAACTCAGTAGGCACATTTCTTTATATATCAAACTTATACATACCAAATTTCGTAAGAATAGCTTTTAAAATAAGCAAGTTATTCATCTAAAACTAATTTTCCTAATCGTCCCTATGGGAGCTATATGATATAGTAAGCCGATTCCGATAAAACTTGATAGATATATTAAAAAGTATATAAAACTGCCAATTACCAAATGTTGTGATAATCGCTTTTAAACGAACCAAGTTATTGCTCAAAATCCATATTCATAACCGATCGTTCCTATGGGAGCTATATGATATAGTCAACCGATTTTGATAAAACTTGGATATGTTAAGAAGTATATAAAACTTACAAAATAACGGCTTTCGTAATATTTCGTTGGAAAACAACAAAGTTACCTTTTTTTGCTAAGGTATAAATATGGCAAAAATTGTAATTTTTTTAATTTATCCAGGATTTATTTTGTAATCCTTTAAGCATTTCATCTACAAATTCCTAATCTTGGTATACTGGAAAAATGTTTATCATTGAAATAATTTGTCGATTTAATTTATATATTTCTATAACAATTTTGTAATCTGCTGTTGTGCAAATTAAATGGCTAACATTAATTGAATATTTGCTTCGGTTAGCACTTTACATTATAATTATTATAATTTCATTGCATTTTGGCGTTTTGCTGACGTTTGCCATACAAAATGTACATTGAATGTGTATAACTGGTCAATATTTAAGTTAAAAGCAAGTTCAAATGTCTTATGGAAACTGTTCTAATGCATTCTCCTGGATACCCGCACTCCTTTCCATATACAATTTCATTTCTGAATTTGGCCTTTTGCTTGGCTGTCAATTAACCAATTTGACGTTTTCGAGGTATACATTTTGATTTATGACCAAAGATATTAATTCAACACATATGTAGTTATAAACTCATGTATCTGTATCTGTATGTGTATATGTTTATATGTATCTGTATCTGTATCTCTATCTGTATCTGTATCTGGTTTGCCAGCCAATGTTTGAGTGCTCGCTTCATTAATTTGTCATATGTAGTCGAGCATAAAATGATGAGTTATTAAGTGTGTATGTGTATCTGTGTGTATGTGTGTGTGTGTATGTGGGTGGTAGAGGTTCATCGTTATATCATTAAGCCCCAACAATAAAAATCATGGTTAAAAGCCAAAAATCTCGATGGCAAGAAGAGAGAGAGAGAGAGAGAGAGAGAAAAAATGTTAAATTAAATGAAATTAATAAATCTTTCATCTAATTGAAGTTTTTTTTATTTTTCAATTAATCCATTAAATATTATGTTAAATATGTATTTGCTCTTGCTTTTATAATGAGATTTAAATTTATACAATGGCACAATTATGTTTTATTGGTTATATATAAAAAATTTAATTATTTGCATTAACAAAATTAAGATTGCATTAGATTTTCTTAATAAGAAATATATATATATATTTTTTTTTAAATTGCCATCGATAGTCTTAACATTTAGATCTGAGATTTTTGTGATTTAAATTATAATTTTTAAAAAATATTTATTTTAGTATATAAATTTTATTTAGTTTAATTGTCATGTATATTTTATTTTATTTAAGTTTTCTAAATATCTTGTTAAAAACCATTGTATAACAGTTTCTTCTTTATCTCTGTATATATATATAATTCTTCTTTTTTTATTATTCTTCACCTTAAACAATAAATTGAAATTTAAGAATACTTTTGCAAAGGATATTTTTTATTTGTCAAACAAAAAAACGAGAATAAAATCAATTTAAAGTCATAAATCGAAACAGTGAAATTTTTCAAGGAGTAGAAACATATAATTCAAGTGATTTACTTTTTTTGGTTTTGTTTTGTTCAGGTGAAATATACTTTTATTTACTGTTTGCCTTTTATTTTGATTTTGCTTTTACCTTGCTTGCTTGATTCTTCTGTTTCATTCTTCCATTTTATCTGTCTGTGCTTTAGCCGTCCTTGTCTGATCCAATACGATTCCCGCGGGCGACAATTGAAATTATGGATTTTATGTGTCATAAGCTTTTATTGATGCAACAATCAAATATTTATGATGACAATTCCCGCTGACAATGATGACAATAAAAATGCTTTCTCATGTCTTTGGCACTTCTTTTCTCTTTACTCTTTATCTCTCTCACTCTTTATCTCTGTGTCTCTTCGCTGTAATATGATATGAGATTAAATCCACTGCTTAATAGCTACAGTTACAGTTACAGTTGCTGCAAAAAGTGATTGTAAAAGTATTTGCAAATTATTTTTTTTTATTTTTTATTATTTTTTATTATTTTGTTTAAACAGTTGAAAAACAATCAAATAAGATTTTATTTATTTTAAGCATTAAATAAAAGTAAGAAAAAAGTAAAAAGTAAGAACTTAATGTTAAGGAGTTTATAGTACTTGAGCATATATTTTGGATATATATATATATATATATATATATATGTATGCATATATATTTTATCTTGTTCTTTCTTTTACTTATTTTATTTATAAGCTGTTCTGTACTTTACTTAATATTACATCATTTAAATTTAATATAATTAGGCAAATTACAAAACATTTATAAATCATAAATATATGAATACAAATAGAAATATATAGGTATATATATATAAATATATATATATATACATATGAAAAGTAGACAAATTTCGTTAGCCAAGATTGGAAAGACCATGTGGCAGTTTATATACCCTATCAACTTGCTTTAATAGCAAATCAGTATTCAAATTTATATTTCTTTATACCAAACCTTTCTCCAATTTTTGTTTTTATGAAAGTTTTAGCATATAATAAACAAATATGGAGTATATTTTATTTATATTAATTAAATAATTGCTATACAAACAAATGTTTCTTTAAGAAAATTAAAAATTTTTATTACAAAAGCCACACACAATTTATATTTATATTTATATGAGAAAACTATTGACTGACTTAAACAATTTGATGTATAAATATATATATATATTTAACTTTATTTCTGTATATACATATATATAACTACATTTAACTAGTTGGATCAATTTCGGTATTGCCAATTAAAGATAGATTTTCTTTTGCTAACAAAAGCTCGGAAATCCATATAGAAAATATAGTTAGCTATAAGCCCATAGAGAAAGGTAGGTCAGCGCAATGGGAATACGATGTGGATTGGTTAAAATTTGATAGAGGATTGAAGGTGATGCAAGGGGTGAGGGTATGACGGTTTTGTTATTGAAGTATTAGTGTCAATATTAACACAGCTGCACTTTGAGCTCTGGCGTTAGATATGTGACTGTGTATGTGTCTGTCTACGTGTGTGTGTGTGTGTGTGTTAGCGCGCTCGGGTTATTTTAAATCTCCTGTTGTGAAAGGCAGTTAAAGAAACTAAATAAACAAAATACAAACACATTCATGCAACACATCATGACAAAAAGTTCAACAACAAAAAATAGACACATATATTTATATATATATATATATATATATATATATATATATATATATGCATGTAGAAAATTTTGCTGACCAACTTAAATATATCGTATATTTTTCTTTTTTGTTGTCTCTTCTCTATAGTTCCCCTCACTCCAGCTGTAGCATGACTTTTTTTCTTTTTTCATTCTTTACAGTTGGTGCAAATATTTGAGGATTTTAATTGTTTGTGTCTATGTGTGTGTATGTGCGGGGGTAACAGTGGGCGTGGCAATAAAAATACAGTATGGGGAAAAAGCGTTAAAAATATTTGAACAATTCCAAAATGCGATAGTAAAGTGTTTTAAGCGGTTTTTGTTTGAATGTTGGGCCAAGGCGAGGCAAAAGCGTTGCATACTTTTAGGCTGCAGCTTGTTTGTATCCCTGTTTGCCTGTCTGTTTACTTCAAACACACAAACATACACACACACACACACACACACATGTAAACTGTTATATGCATTTTATTTACTGTGCGAATGTTTTATTGTTAACATTTAAAATATTTGCGCCTGCATACATATTTTTCTCTGGCCTGTATTTTCTTTTTGATTTTCACCCATTTTTCATTGTTGTTACTTTATTTTTTGTTTCCTTTTTTTTTTGTATTGTTTCCATTTGTTTGTTTGTGTATGTGTGTTTTTTGTTTTTGGTTTTTGTTGTTTGCTGTATTTATTTACTTGCGGGCTTTTCAGTTTTTATTTTTTTTTATTTGTCTCTTTATACAATTTACCCAGCATATTCTTTGGAAATGTCCAAACTAAATAAGTTAATGAAATTTCATAGCTTAGTTAAAGAGATTTGTAAGCAATTAATTAAATTTACTTTTCATTTTCCGTTAACTCATTTTTTAGCCTTTGATCAAATCTAATTTGACAATTATGAAATTAACCTTGACATTTGTTTATAAGCTCTTTGACTCTAATTGAGAATAAAAACTACAAACAGATAAATTGCTCTTGATTTGAATTACATTCCATATAAATGCCTTAAAGACTTTCCTACATACAAACAATAATCTAGTTAAATACTGTGTTCATATATTTCTTTTAAGCTGTTAAGATTTTAATTAAAATGCTTCTAAAACTAGAACTTAAACACCACCGCTCTAAGTTTTCATCCAACCAACAATTTGTTGCTTTAATTATTTTACATTTTGTAATCAACAAATGAAGAACAGGTCAAAAATTTCTGTTTTCCCGAAAGCCCTATTGCTTTTTATGTCCTTTAAGCCAGATTTCAATTAATTTGTATGCCTTTAAGCTGGATTCCTATTTTCGGGTTTTCGTTTACAATTGAAAATCAAAACAATTTACCAAATAAATATTTATTTTGTATATTTTTAATAATTTATTTTATTATTTTAATCTTATTATACTGTTATACAGTTATAGTAATGAATATTATATTGTCTCAGTGTATTATAATTGTTGTTTTTTTTCCTGAAAAATATGATATATCCTTTGCTCCGGCAACGGATATTCAATGTGCTGTTGAGGAAATGCGCCACAAACCTTTCTCTTTCCCTATTGTTTGTTGTTATCCTTCTACTAACTCTTTTAAGGTAATTGTTGTTGTCCTGGCAAGGTAGTGCATATGAGAGGCATAAACAGACCGACAGACAAAAAAAAAAAAAAAACCTAAATTTGCAAGCAGCTTTACCATTAATGTGGAGCACATTAGTGCACGTAAGTGTATTAGGGATAATGGATGCACTCATAGATATTTCGCCGTTTCGAATGTCTGGTTAGTGGGGGGGGCTGGAAGCAACTGAACAAAAAAAAAAAAAAAAAATAAAAGAAGAAAAAAAGAAAAGGAAAATGAGAATTTGCCTTGAATAGAAAAGCGAGTGAATGCCAAATGTGAACCACCGAGTGGTTCTACGTGTGTATGTGTGTGTCTGTATATGTTTATGTGTGTGTGTTAGTTAGTTCTACATAAATTACAGTGCACAACTGACTGTCTCTGTGTCTGTCTGTTTGTCTGTCTATATGGGTCTGTGCGCCATTCTATTCTCTCTTTTCTACAGTTATTTCTAGAGTTTCCTCAATTTTTTTTTTACTTTTTTATTTGTTTTTTTTTTTTTTTTGTAAAGTAATTTAAAATATTTGACCTAACATCAACCTCTAAACATTTATATTTAAGAGCTTTAAATGTGTTAACAAAAACTATACAAAAAATTTGAAAGCACTCAATTAAATGATATCAAATTAGTGTTAAGGTTTTCGACCAGGCTTATACTAAAAAATAGTAAAACTGAGAAAAAATACCAAAAATAGAATCAATAAATTTTTAATTAGAAAAACAATTTATTGTCACACTTTTTGTTGTTGTACATTTTTGAACAATTCTTTGAACATAATCTGATAATTTTGACTTGTCATCTATGTTAAATTTCATTTTCTATTTGAATTTTGCAACAATCAAGTTGCATGATTTCCTGTGCAAGAGGAGATGGCAACATTGCAACATTGTTGCAAGTTTAAATAGACTTCATTCATAGACAGGTTGGTATTAGCCTGACTTGTTTTTGTAGTCATCGTCACGTGGTTGCCTTTTGGATACAGTAAAAAGATGACAATAAGGATGAGTATCAAGGATGCGGATAAGGATAACGATGAGCATGATGATAATAGGGTGGCATGGTTAAATTTTAGTGCAGCTGCTTCAAGAGAGAACATCAAATCATTACCAGTGCATAAAGCGTGAAAACCAGAGACACAGACATGCAGATGAATTTAAACTATTAGTAGTAGAACGAATCACAGGTATATAGCAATAGTGGTAAAGAGGAGAGAGAGAGAGAGAGCGAAAGAGAGAGGGCATTAGAATGAAAAGGATCTCCACAATGTACAAAAGTTCATCCGTTTTCCAGGTGGAATCCACAGTTGAAGTTGTTGAAGCAGCCAAAGCAGGTGCATCGTTAGGTTCTGGTTGACATAACCCTAGCACATTGTTATAAACGCAATCTTTCCACCTACAAAAACCTTACCTACACCGCCTTCACCCCTCCCCACCTATATACCTAACCATTTCTCCTTATCTTTCTACTCCTCTCATTTTCCTGTCCTGCCATTTTATTTCTGTCGTGTGAATGCAAAAGATGCAAATGTAAAGATATTTTTTCCATTTTCATTTAAACAAAAACAGCAACAACAAAAAAAAAACGTTGGTTAAAAAACGTAAAAGAAAGCAAAACAGGATGTAGAATGTATGTAGTCTCTGTTAGCAGAACCAGAACCAGGCTCAGTCCCAGGCAACATTGTCACACACAAATTATTCATTTTTGCACTTGTGTGCATGTGCCTCTCTCTCTCTCTCTCTCTCTCTGTGTGTGTGTGTGTGTACATATTTTGTATTTTGTAACTACAACTTAAAATAAATACGAATTGTTAGTTTAGTTCTTGTTGCTGTTGTTGCATTTGACCAACAAAGCACACACCAAAAAATATTTACACACATTTTCATTGTATTTGTATTTATTCTTTTCGAAACAAATTGAGCTCAAATGGCGTTGGTCATGTCCTGATCCTTGCCGTGTTTATATACATACATATATGTGCATCTATATATATGTATATATTTACACTGGTTTACGGTACTAAGTGCCAGTGTGTGTGTGTGTGTGCCTGCCCTTAGCATTTGTGGTTCTTTTTGTTTTTCAATAATCAAGGCACGTTTGTGTCTGTCTCTCTCTCTCTCTGTCTGTCTTTTATGTTCTATGTGTGTGCGTGTGTGTGTGTGCGGTTTGTCACTGGCCACTTTTGGGTTTTGCATTTTTTTTTCATCTGAATATCAATTGTGCACAGTGTCCTTAAATTGCCTATGCCATAATTATAAACCTTGAGAATTCATTTCTCATTTTGAATTTTAAATTTTATAAACTGTTTCCAATTTGTTTTTTTTTTTCAAGCATCTTTATTATTATTTTTAATTCATGTTAGTCGAAGTGAACTTACTTCAAATTCACAATTTATTTATAAAGTCATTTAATGAAATTCTCATATTTAGGGTTTTGTCCAATTAAAAATAGAAAACTGGCCAGAACCAAAAACGTTGTTTGCACATTTTTCATGTCCTTGCATCATTTCAAAGTACCAAATGTACTTTCAGGCATTAATCTAAGCAACATGATAGACATTCATAGATATGTAATAAGCACATATTAGTCTTGGAGTCTATATATGTATATATGTAGGCACATATGTATGTGTGTTCAATGGGAATAAACAGATAGAGCAACTTTTAAGGCTTCAAGTTTCTTCTTTTATTGGCATAAGCAAGTGAAGTAAAAGGTTATTAAAAACGAAACCTTTTGGATTGCTTTTAACTGCAATCAAATGGGAAACTTGTTGGTAAATCTTTCTCTTTATTTGTTTGTTCTTTACCCAAAGGGTAAAATGGATAGAAACAAACAGAGGAAAACATTTTTGATGTAATTATATAATTTAGTTTATTGAATGTTAAATATTATAGTTTAAAAGAACACTTAAATAGATTAGAACTAGTTCCGTTGGATAAATGAAGCATTAATATATATTTCTACCAACCCAAGCATTATAATTCTTATCTTGATCTTTCCGTTACAATGTCCTTTTATCGTTTAGTTTTTTTCCTCTTTGGAATAATTTCTGCCTTATACTTCACATTTACTTTATGACTATGTTAAATCTAGTGTTGGTTAACATCTTATTGTTATGATGGCATGACTATTGTGAGGTGATTTATTTTCTAAGTGTAAGTTCAAGTTGATATATTGGTTATCCTGAATTGGAAATTAAATTTAGTTGAAATTTTTAGGAATTTTAAATTATATTCATAAAATGTTTTTTTTTTTTTTTTTAAGCAGAATATAAAAACATTAAATTGGAGTAAACAAAACAAGAATTTAAAGACTTAAATACCATATTTAATGCAATATTTATTTACTTTATTAAAAAGCATAAGTGAGAGTAACTTACTTAATATAATGTTTGAGACTTAATACAGTCAAGTGTATTGAAAGCTATTTTTAACAGAAATATTGGTATTTGCATCAAAAAATGGTGTGACCAGGTGCAGGAAACGAAAGAAGATCTTTAATTAAACTATCAGATTTATAAAAACAAAATGACTTCTTTTTTGCTCATTAAATTAAATGACTCACTTTATTGATATAGGATATAGTTTTAAATCTAAATACACTTACCTGTTCATATTTCAATTTCAAAAACTAAAACACATTTTCTGTTTAATCCATTTATGTTTCCATATGTATTTTACTTTATTTTGCATTTATTTTCACTTTTCATCTTTTCAGTTTTTTTTTTTTGTTCTTTGTTTTGTCGGTTTTTTGCGCACATTAAATATTCAGTTTCAGTTTTTCAAATTAGATTTTACAATACAAACATGAGAGATTGTGGTTATGGCTGGCTTTATCCTTGTTTTTTTTCCTTCCTTTTTTTATGTACATAAACGTAAATGAAACTATATATGTAATAAGATATATTCATATGCTGAGCTGTTCTTTCTTTATCTCTCGTTTAATATATATTTGCCATTTGATTTTTTTGTAATAAATCGATTTGTCTGTTTTCATGAAAATATGGGGCATTGGGCTTACTTAATATCCTTGCAGAATTAACAATTTTTCATTTCAATGATATAGAAAATAAATATTTTAATTATATTGCCAAAGGTTTGGACTAGAATCTTTAAAGTACTACAGGATTAACTAACATTCAGACGGGATCATTCAATGTATTTGAATATAGGAACCATTAGTCGCAACAATTTTGAATAGATTTGTAGAATTTGTTGAGCTGCAAGGATATATGTATATAAACATTGGCCAGCCAAAGTTAAATATTTCATGTATTTTTTCTCGAATTCTTCTCTCTTGTTATTTATTATTCTCTTTTTGTTTTTGTTTTTGTTCTGTAGGTAAGTACATATTTATGCTTTTGTAGCGTAGACATTGAATGCTTTACGAATTATTTCCCTTATGCTTGAAGTATCTTCTTTTTTTTCGTTTGAATTGTAGTTTCTGAACAACATGATCTGTATGTGTATATATATATATATATGTATATATATATTTATCCCTTTCTTATTCCTTATATTATACGATTAAACATAAATTTGATTTGCTATGCGATATCATTTTCATTTTTCTTCATCATCAAAAAAAAAAAATTTTACCTATATTTAATTGATTTTATTTATTATATTTAAAATGTGTGTGTTTTTTCCCCCCTTTACTTTTTTGTTTTCTGCCTCTTTGTTTGTGTTTTACTTCCTTTTAGGTTTGGTTTTCCCCTCTCTTTTCTCTTTTAGTACGTAT
This sequence comes from Drosophila neocordata, assembly GCA_018903615.1. Taxonomy (NCBI): domain Eukaryota; kingdom Metazoa; phylum Arthropoda; class Insecta; order Diptera; family Drosophilidae; genus Drosophila; species Drosophila neocordata. The sequence continues at coordinate 3,502,794 of JAEIGI010000015.1, forward strand.
ATAAGTCAGAGTACATCTGAGTAGTCAGCTTTTTAACAGATTTGTCTGTGATTATTTAAAGGGTATAGAGATTTTGGTATTAGAGGCAGTTAATACATACATACATACACATAGATACACATATATGTCGTTGGTATTATTGTATATTGAATATAAACTCACACACACACAATTTATGGTATTTTATAATATTTGTTTTTTGTTTTATGTTGCTTTTAATGCTTTTGGCACATCTTTTGTTTTTCTTTTTTGAATGTATATATATTTTTCGTTCTTATTTTTGATTTACACTGTTCGAATAATGAAATTACATACATACATATATGTTTATCATACTCTGAGTCAGTGTGTGTGTGTGTGGTTCTCTTTTAATTGTTTATTGTGGATTTTGTTATGGTTTGGGAAGGGGAGCTTAGGGTAGGGTAGGGGAGAAATGTTATATGTATATCAACTCATTCTAGTTTACACAACGAAGCAATCAAGGAACTGCTTAAGAAATGTTTAAGCTACACCAATCAATGGAACTAGTTCTTTTACAATAGCTGTTGATCTGTAAAGGTAGAACTCTGTGTTTGTTAAACGTAATTGATATTGTAATTAGTTGTTAACTATTAACAAACTTTCAAACACTTTGTTGCTAACTCTGAAGTTATTGAAATAGTTCTTCATTTATGCTAGAACTAGTTCTTCGGTACTTAGTACTGTATACTAAAGAAGTTTACCCCATAACAGGTATTAGTTAGTTATTAACTTCATACTTGAATAAGTTTATACTTCTAAAGAAAGTTCTAAGAAACTACGAAAACTTGTTAAAAGTTTTGGAACTAGTTCCATTTTATAAATGAAACTTTAGCATACATTTCTACCAGCCCCCCTCCCCTGCATTTTAATTCTTTCCGTTGCCATATCCTTAATCTTAAACCCAAATACTTAGTCTTTTTTGCTATCAACCAATAAAAATTGAATGCAATCGGATAAGAAAAAACACTAACAAAAACGAAATGTCTACATTTGAAATGAACAACAAATATATAGTTAACAATCTAAAATTAGTTACCATGATCACTACAGGTGTAAGTATTTACAATTCTGCATGTTACTAAATAAATATTTATATATATATGTAATTTTATATATAGGTATTTATTCATTTATCATATCGTAAACTTTGTTCGATTCGATTCATTTGGTTTTTTGGGGTTCATTTTTTGATTTTTTTTTTATTTTTTTTGTTTTTAAATTTTTGAGCAGACATTTCACATATATACATAATCAGTTCAATGGAAACCAAAACAGAAAAGATTACCATAAAAACAAAAATCATATTTAGTTATATCATGGATATGTACATATGTACCTACCATTGATACACCCTTTATATGTATTTCATATTAAAGACTCATGATTAGAATTTTAGATAAGAGAGTCGCTGATTTGGCTAAGGAACTTAAAGGGCTTAAAAATTGTTTAGGCAAATGTCATTTTTTTCTCATGGGATAATAATATAGGAAATATTTTATATCTCCAGATGATCCAAAATGATCCTATTTGTATATATCTTAAGGAAATATTTAGATAATTTAATGAAATCGAATAATTATAGATAAAGATCTTCATTTAGAGACATATTTGTTACTTAGACGGAGATCTTCTTTTGAATTTTGTCGATATCTCAGTTTCATAAGTACTTACTTACTTTCTTTTGACGTTTAAATAAAAGTATTTAAATTTATATTTATAGATTTGTGGCTCTAAAATGTGTTATTGCCATTATAAGATTATTGCTGATCAGAGGAAAAAGATATAGATATAGACTATAAGTCTTATAATGAACCAATTTGCTATATTTTTGGATCAATACCAAATCGGAGGCCATCACTTTTATCTCAATATTATTTTAATATTCAATTTCAAATGCTTTAAAATAATGGAAACCAAATCGGACCAATTATACCAATACTATATACATATGTATATTTCTATATAATTAAGTAGTTAATAGTTTGCCAAAAGGGAACAAGAAAATATAATGTTTGCCTTATCTTTGACTCTCATATCTAAGAATAAATTTCATTTGAATTTTTTTCTTTAATCAATCAGAAGTTTAGTTAGTCAGAGTCATTTAGTATTAAAAACAATAAAAATTAAAATAATATTGAACCGAATAACATTTCATTTCTCGATATTTGTTTAAAGTATTTTTTTTTGTTTTGTTTGGTTTTTTTTTTCCACTAACGAGGTAACATTTAAACGAATTTTCTTATTACTAAATTATAATTTTTTTTTTTTTTTTTTGCTTTTTTAAGTTAATCGTATTTCTGTATATTTTTTATGTTTTTTTTTTGTTTTTTGCTTTTTGTCTGAAACATTCATTCACATTTAAACCACAAAGACTTTATTAGCAATATTTAAGTTTTTTCTTCTTTTTTTTTTTTTATTGATTTATGCTCGGGTTTCCTTAAACCCTTTTTTGAGAAACATAAACAAAATGATGATGATGAGTTACCTCTCTCTGTCACTCTATAGCGTTCTCTCTTTCTCTCTCTGTCGCTTTGTTTGTCACTTTGTCTCATTTTTGTCTTTGTTTCAGTGGTTATCGTATAATTACAATTTAATTAAGCTATAATAATAATCGCCGTTTGTTATTACTATTCCGGCCAATTGCTGCCACCTCATACCCATTTTCTTCATGTGGCTTAAATGCCTCATCCGTCTTTATTGTTGTCATGGATCTCAACCAGTTTTCATTCAACATTGTTCTTGTTGCTGTTCCCGGCGGCCTTTGTCTACCATAACAATACATTCTTGTTGTTGATGTTGATGATGATGATGATGATGAAGATGATGATGTTGTTGTTGTTTTTAATGATCCTGTTGTTGTGGCTGTTCTTGTACACAATGTTGTTGCTATTAGTACCAATAAGGCTAATAGAAATGTCTTTATTAGATGCATTGTCCTTGCTATTGTTGTTGTTTTTGTTGCCATTGGGTCAGCACCACTACTAGTTGCTGCATCTTGGTTGCGGTCTTTATATAAACGACCATTTTGATTACGTGAACCATCCTCGTGACGATTCTCCTTAAGGACTACTTCATTTTTCTGCATAATTTAAAAGAGTTTGTGTTTGTGTGTGAGTGTATAAGTGTGTATGGGTGTGTAAAATAACATTGTGTATATCTTTCTAATAATGGAACTATGATAAACTTACCGTTACCGCATTTATTTCATCATGACGTAAATTTTTCTTGTTCGGACGCTCCATTTCTGTAAGTTTAGAATCTGTTTTCAATTGAATTCGATTAATTTAACTCTAGTAATGTCCCCGTTATCATTTACATGTATACCCTGCATATTTACATAAACATATCAATAAAATATTAAAGCAAAATTATAGAATTTAATGGTAGAAATAATAAATTCTCATTTAAACCTATTTGATTTACAACTAAAAGTCTTAGAGCAATTTTTTAATGATGAGATTCCAATTGAATTTTGCAATTCTTTTTTTTTTTTTTTTTTTGTTTAATAACAATTATTAATAAACATTGAGTTCATCTTAATCAAGGTGAATGTTAATATGTTCAGTCAATTGGAAGAATATTTCAATAATTGAAATTCATTTGAGCTTATAAAATATAAAATATATTAATGTTGATTCGCTATTTAAACAAGAATTGTTGATTTTTTTATCAAATTGTAACAAAAATTCTTTATATAAATGCAAAATGAAATGATGTAATGAAAATGTATATATATATATATATATATTATATTTATTAAAAATAAATCACAAATGAATATACAAAAATATTAATTGTAAATATATTGGGGAAAATTGGATGAGTAAATCAACATAATCAGCTTTTACATTAAAGAAAGAATTTGCATTTATATGCTTATGAGTTTTTTTTTAATCATTTTAATGAATATTTTATTTTATTTAATTATTAAATTGATAATATATGCTTACCATATAGACGTATAGTGCCTTCAGTATCGCCAATGCTATTCTTCGATATACATTTATAGCCACCAAAATCGCTTGTCTGCAATCGTCTTACATGCAAAACCATTTCCATTGAATACATATTGATCTCCTTTTCGATTAGGGAATAACGATCGCCAGCAATAATCATTTCACCTAAAAACCGGAACGAAATGAAATGAAACATAAAACGTATTCAGTTTAGATGGGGCGATGAGTTCTGATGAGATGAGAAATGAAGTCATGAATACGAAGCAGCGAAATGAATGAATGAATAAACGAATGCATGAGAATGCGGTAAAGAAGGTGTTAAACAGAATAGACGGACTAGGATGTCAAGAATAAGGAGAGTATAAGAGAATGGGTAATGGGGGGGAGGGTGGTCTAGAGTGTTGGCCGTAGATGATGAAATTTCTAACGAAGTTCACCACGTTTTCGTTGTCACGTTTGCAATATACGTCAAATGCAGTTGACAAAAGGCAACGCCAAAAGCAACAGCAACAGCAACGGGTACAACAACTACTCTTACATGCCACATCTCTAAAACACCTCATTCTCAACATCCTCAACATCCTCAATTGTGAACCTTATCCGCCATTCTTTGGTGCCAACTGAAAAATATTTTAGCTTCGAACACGAACCAAATAAAGACAAATTGCGGCATTGAAAGGTTTATAAAGTTTCCAACGAGCAGTTCAAAATGCTAAATGAAAAATTCAATTCGTTTGCCACCCACCATCACCACCACCACATATAAAGTATATATATATATATATATATATGTATATATGTATGGTGGGAAACTCCCTCCCGTTCCCTTTCCCATTCGAACTAAGTTTTCATCAGGGCAACACAAACTTTTTGGCTTACCATTCTCACGCTGCCAATAATTGATGGCCTTTGGCGATGCTTCGACATTGCAAATTAATGTGACATCCGTTAGGACCGGAGCGCCGACCAATTGATTTGGCACTTGCACCAAAGGATGAACTGTAAAGGGAATGAAAAGAATATAGAGATATAGTGTGAGTGAAAGATTGTTAGAAAGTGAGCAAAGTCATCGTCTGGTTTGACCTTGCCTAGCCATGCCTTGCCTTGCCCTATCCTGCCAACAGTCAACTGGCAATTAAGGACCTTCTTTTTGCCCCCCACACACACACACACACACACACACACACACACATATATACAAAGTAAAAAAATCTATACGAAATCTCTGTATCCTTCGCTGTTCTATGGTTGTCAGACGGATTGGTTGGCTTGTTGGTTGGTTATGCCTTCACCCGCTATTTCTTAATGGCATCAGCAACAATGGCAACAGCAACAACAACAACAACAGTGATACGATTTTAATTGAAAATGAATTATTTTGTTGTTAGAAGAGAAAGTGGACGATAACAAAACTAAGAAGAAGTAAGAACAATTCAGGTCACTAACAGAAGAAAAAAAGGAATCATTAAAGCCCTTGGCTAAATCCTTTTATATTATCCCTTAAATGTAAGGGTATATTGCCTTTACTTAATAGTAAGAAACAAATATGTTAATTCTATTAAGTAAATATTGTTTTTAAAAACCATTATTATTATTATATATATAAATAGGTAATTTATTTTCTTTAAATATTTAATGAGCTCTTAAGAGAAAAGTTTTATTATCTTTTAATAAAGAAGATTTTATCAATTGAATTGATTATTATTCACTGTTTTTTGAATGTTTAAAATATTAAAATGAATAAAATACTGGTAAAATGATTTATAACTTTAAGAACTTAACGTTCTTGAAAAACTTTTATATATAATTTTAATGATTCATTAATTTTTGTTATCCCATTAAAAATAGATATTTATATAAATTTAAATATAATAATCTTTGTCTTTGGAACGTTTCTAAATATGTAAATTGTATTTTATTTTAATATTTTTGTTTTTAAAATAGAATTTTAAATATTTATTTTATTCAGTTTTAAAAGTAAGAATCAAAATATTCTTCTTTATTCTGCCTGTAAAATCAAATTATTATTATATATATTTCAAATTAATTTCCAAAATGAATCAATTCAGATTATATATTTCAATTAATTGTTTTTGTTAGATAAAAGATTCTCCAATTTAATTATAGAAATATTTATATATATATGTTTTATATTTATTGCTTAATTAGTTTCAGTAAACTTAAACCATATTGCACCTAATCAACTGAATTAGCTTAATTGTTCGATGTGCTATCAACTTTTTCTTTCTCTTTTTCATTTCATTTTTCAATTTTTTTTTTGGGTTAAGGGTATTTGTAATTTTTGCAGCTTGCAATCCTTCACATTTCTCTTTGAGGATGTTGACTACTGGATTTTGCTTCTTTTCTTTTTTTTTTTTTTTTTTTGCGTGTTTTGTGTTATTTTTCGTGTTATGTTGAGATTTTTGTTGATGGTGGTGCTTTTTTGTTCCTTTAGGTATCTGTTGCCTTTGACCCCGCTGGTTTATGGGGCCAGGGTAAGCCACCAACTGACTGCAGGACTGACCATCATTGTTTTTGGCTTTTCAACTTTGCCACGCTGTTTGACTATTTGGCTGTTTGCCCGGCTGTTGCCTTCGTTTTCCCTTTTTGCCTTTTTTCTCTTTTTTCAACCATTCTTTTTCATTCCTTGTTTTTAAGCTCGTTTTTGTTTGTTTTTTTGGCCGCATTCAAGCGTTCATTATTGGTCAATTTATTGGATTTGTGCATGCCACACTCACACTTGCACTAACTCCCTCAATCCAGTATATATATGTGTGTGTGTGAGTGTGTTGCAGCATATGTCATGTGTTCATTCCCATGTTGTGTAATTTCTTTAGCAATTGTTGTTATTGATATTGCCTATCACTTATTGAAAAACCAATTTGTTTTAATATAGTTTTGGTCTAGCTTATGCCACTCAAGCTGCTGCCACATACTGTGTGCATGTTTGTTAAAATAAAATACATACAAGTAAAATAAAACCAACTGTCATTGTCCTGATCATCAAGGACATGGCTTTTTTTTATTATATTTTCTTTTAAAGCAAAATAAGCTATATAAATAAAAAACTAGAAGGATGGGCTAACTTCGGCCACGCCGAAGTTCGGATACCTTTGCAAACTGTCTTTTTCAATTACATATAAATAACCAGAATCATAAGAAAGTATATAAAACTAATCATGCCCGTAGCTCCAAAAAAAAAACTTACAAGTAAAAAAAAATTTTTTTTTGGTCCGATTGTTCCTATAGGAGCTATATCATATAGTCGGCCGATTCTGTTAAAACTCAACAGACACATTTTTATATATACCAAACTTACAAATACCAAATTTCGACTGAATCGCTGTTAAAATATCAAAGATTTTCAACTAAAACCAATTTTTTGGCCGATCGTTCCTATGGGAGCTATATGATATAGTGCCCCGATTCTGATAAAACTTGCCAGATATGATAGAAAGTATATAAAACTCATAAATACCAAATTTGGTGATAATCGCTTTTAAAACAACCAAGTTATAGCACGAAATCTATTTTCAAGACCGATCGTTCCTATGGGAGCTATATGATATAGTCAACCGATTTTCATAAAACTTAGTGGAGAAGTATATAAAACTCACAAATACCGACTTTCGTGATATTTCGTTGGAAAACAACAAAGTTATTGAGGTTAAAGCTTATTCACGACCGATCGTTCCTATGGGAGCTATATGATATAGTCATCCGATCGGGATGATTCCGAGATATACAATGCCTGCAGCAAAAAGAAGCCTTGGTGCAAAATTTCAGCTCTGTAGCCTTAAGGGTCTCGGAGGAGATTGCGTTGATCCAGACAGACGGACAGACGGACGGACGGACAGACGGACAGACAGACAGACGGACATACGGACAGACGGACAGGGCTAAATGAACTCAGCTCATCGTGCTGATCAAGAATATATATACTTTATATAGTCGGAGATGCTTCCTTCTATGCGTTGCAAACTTCTGACCAAAATTAATATACCTTTTTTGCAAAGGTATAAAAACTTATTTGCTTGAATGCTTTCTATAAGTTTAAATATATAGGTACATATATATGTATATATATGATCTGGGACCATAATTTCAAAAAATACAAAATCTTGTATATGTACAATTATATATATTTGTGTAATACATTCGCATATGCACATATATACATATGCTATGCAAATTTCAAATTCAATTTGCTGAGTAACAGTTGGTTAACTGTTGCGTAGAGTTACCATATTGTCTTATAGTGCTTAGCAGAGTCTATGCAGCTTAACATTCTGTTAGCGTGTACAGATCGTGTATTTTAAACAGTGAAGCATAAAAATCAAATTGACTGAATATATTTTGGAACAAAATATAATCTCTAAAGTTAATATGACTACTTGAATTGTATTTGTAGTCACTTTAATTAATAATCCTTGAATAAGGCTAATTATTTAGAGAAGTTGTAAGCATTTGGAGAAATGTAACTTAAAATTTGACTTAATTTGATTGAAATAATTGTTGATTTAATAATAAACTAGTTCCAGGACTTAGCAGCTTAAATGTCAAGTCCTTTTTTGGCATTGAAATTCCTTTGCCTACTTAATGGGGCAAAAGCACTTATACATTTCAATTATAATTTTTATCAGAGCGCTTTTGTTTTTTAAAAGTTAGTACAAATAATAGACTTGTTATTTAAGAATTCATTTTTATATCATTTTTATTCACATATAAATCGGCAGATTATAGTATCAATCCAGATTTACGCTTAACCAGAGGATTCTGTGCTGCTGCTATCAGTGCTGCTGCTTGAAGTAGAAGAAGCTGTGGAACTTTCTGTGCTACTACTAGCAGATGATGCAGAAGTTGAACTCTCTGTGGAACTGCTGCTGCTGGAACTATCCGTAGTGCTGCTCTGTCCCCATGATCCACATGGTGGACGTCTACCAGGACCTCCTCTAGGTCCTCTAGGTCCACCAAATCCACCAAAACCACCGAGACCACCGAATCCACCAAATCCACCAAAAGCACGACGACCGCCTGGTCCACCAAAACCACCACGACGACCTCCAGCAAATGCTAAGCTACGTCCACCACCACGGCCACCAAAGCCACGGCCTCTACCGCCACCTCTGCGTTGTCCCTGGGCCATGGCCACAGCCAACAGCATCAATAAGGCAATAACTAAATAGGCACGCATAACTGGTCGCTTCGATCGTTCGTTTAGAAACTGTCGCATCTCATTGAAACATACGGTTCTTTTATACTACCAAAAAAAACCCGATTTATTATTCGAATAAACGATGAACGTCACTTGTATGTTTAGCTGGAATACTTAGCTCCATAGCAAAGTCATGGGCAAGGCCATCTTTTTTCTTTTATTCTTTCTCCAAAGACAAATTTGTATATAATCATCAAAAGGTACAATTCCTAGATTATTTTGTTATTAACTAAAACAGCTGCCTAATATTTGTGAACGAAATTTTATAACAAATATTTGCAATTATTGTGACGTTGAAGTACAGAAAGTTTTATATGGCTAATCAATCAGCATAACAAGATCATAACAAGATATATATATATATGTATATATATTATATATTGAGCTTCTCTTAGGAATTTTAATTTTGTTGTTCTAAAAACCACGATAGCAGAAGTTAAAGCTTTATGTTCTAAAGAATAGAATGCTATATAAATTCCATATAATATATCAAACCAATAGAAACAGATATAGAAATAAGTTTCATTATTTTTTTAAATTTAATTTCGATTTCATAGCTTTAAAGTTAAATATTTTAGTTCTTCATTGGTAAATATTATGAAAATGATTTAACAATAAAAATTTTTCTCAAGTGTATTATTATTTAGTTATAATTTAAGCTAAAGCTCTTTCTGCTAAGCTTTCTCTCTCTTTCTCTCTATTTAATTTTTTAAAACTGTTTTGTTCTTGCTGCTTAACTTTCTCTCTCTCTCTCTATCTAAATATGTATGTAGTTATTTTGAAACTGTTCTGTTCTTTCTGTTACGCTTTCTCACTCTTTGTTTCTCTATTCATTTTTTGAAACTTTAATTTTATTAGCAAGTTAAACCACAAAACGAAATTACCAACAAAATGTTTGCGCGTATTCAACGCTAATTTTCCACTTTTCCCCTCTTTATTTAGGTTTTTTTTTTTTTTTTTTTTTTGGTAGCCCACTCGTCTCTGAGAGTCACCGCGTCAATGAAACCCAAAGAGCCACTTAATTTTCTGATTAAAATCAATCAAGCAAAGCTCCAAAGCAACTTAAAAACTCCAATAGAGAGGGTTTGTGTGTGTAAGGGAAAGAGGGGGGAATGGAGACGTCTAAGACAGCAAGCCAGCAAGTTGAAAATGTAAGTGGAAAATCAAAGGGAAACCATAGAGGAAAATATATGCGGAAGAGGTAAGAGGAAAAGAAGAAGCAAAATCGAGTAAGAAAAAGGCTAAACAAACTCTCTATCTATCTCTCTCTCTCTGTTTCTCTCATTGCCAGTTTGTCTTTAGCGAGAAGAAATCACTTCAAGCATCAATGCACAAGGCGGAAGGAAAAAAAAAAACAAGGAGAAAAAAAAGGAGAAGGAAATGAGGAAAGGTGGAAGTGACTACTGATACAGAGCGGCGGACAGACAATGAATTCACATATGTATGGCGGCAATATTTTCTATTTTTTTTTTTTTTTTTATTTTTTTTTTGCTTTAAATTGAAATTGAGACGCAGCTAACAAAAGGCAAAAAGCTGATAGCAATAAAGGAGCTAAAAGTGGAGACCGCACAGACAGCTAGATTTCTTCTCCTACGAATGGAAATGAAATGACAAAAGCAATGAGAAAAAAAACGTACACACACACACACCTACATACATACTACATGGCTAAAAAACTGGCAAAAGTAAAAGCAAAAAGAAGAAAAAAAAAACGACAAAGCAAAAAAAACGAAAAATAATGAAATGAAAATTAATTTTTGCGGCATCTTCCATGCACCGTACTTGTATGGGCTTCCATACCATCATTTTCAACACCCTCCCCATCTTTGTACCCTCTTGTCACAGCCATTCTGAACACATTTTCACACCCGTGTCAATATAATTTCTTGATAAGATCTTGCCATGTTTCGCTTCCACTGTTAAGTACCTACATTTACCTCCAAACCGTCTGCATGTTGTTGCCAAATTCCATTAACTTTAATGTAAAAGAGCGGAAACTGCCCTTAACAATTACTTGTAGCAACTACTTACCCACCTAACCCCCCATCCCCTCCCACACATCGCACCCCACTCATGCTCCCCGAACCTTTGGCAAAAGTTTACTCTTTCTGAAACGTGACGTTGGCTGTCTAAGTAATGCATTTAGAAAGTTTACTGCCCACGTGAAATAAAATTGGAAATAGTTGCAGTTTAACTTGAATTTTTTTTTTTTATGATACCCTATAACTGTCTTTTGGGCTAAATGATTTAAAACCTTGCAATATTTGGGACAACAAATTTTTTGTTTTGCTTTTAACTTTGGTTTTATTTTAAAAGTGAAAAAATATGTGGTAAAAAATATTAAAAATTTATAATTTTAATCACTCTGTTATTGTTTTTATTTTTTAATAACTATCCCAAAATTTGAACATTTTTCTACCATAAAATGTGAAATATTTTAAATACTTAATCAAATGTTTAAAATTTAAAGCAAATATTAATAAGAATTGCTTAAAAACTGTTTGCAAATTGACTTTTAAGCCTGTATACAGCAACTAACTTCGTCTTAACTAATGATTCAATATTTTCTTTAGTTTTTTGAGGCTTTGGTATATAATTATTTGAATCTTAAAACATTTTTGAGGTAAAAAGTTTAAGCAGTATATTTTTTTAACACGCAGCAATTAACTTCGTCTTAAAATTCAATTTAAACTGTAGTCTTTGAAGGCTTAACAATATAATTATATTAATATTATAAAATTTTCTACTAAAAACTCTCGGTAATAAACTTGTTAATTATGTGCAGCAACTAACTTCGCCTTTTGAATTAATTTTTACTGTAGCTTATATATATAAAGATATCAAGTTTAGATAATATATTAACCAAAAAGCTATAAGTAATAAATTTGCTCTTTATACGCAGCAACTAACTTCGCCTTAGCTAAAGATTCAAACTGTGCATAACTATTTGTAAGATTTATTCATATATTTACTGTATATATATGTAAATTAGTTTCGAGTGCATGGTAAACAAGCACGAATATCCGTATCATTATAAAGCATATATCAAAAGCATTGGCAGGTGGGCAGGTGTAACAATATGTGTATAATATACTTACAGTGCACCTGTAGCTTCAAACGTTTGCTCACTGTTGGCGGCACTCCATTGGAGGCGATGCACATATAGGCACCCATTTCCGATCGCGTGACTTTAGCTAGAGTTAGCATTTCGCCCTCAACTGACGAAGCTGTAAACAATAAATGGCAACAATAAGATTGACATGCGGTTAGTTAGCCTCATTTTTAATGTATGTGCACATGTGTGTTTGTTTGTGTGTGTGTGTGTGTCATAACCACAAATGTCACTCACCTTTTGACTTTTGATGGGAACCATTGCGTGCTATAATCTCCCTACCATCTTCCCGACGCCATGTAATCCTTGGCCTTGGATGCCCACGGGCACGGCATAATAGTTTCGCAGATCCACCTTCTGGTACCATCATATCACCAGATGATTCCTCATTAATAATATCCGGTGGTATAACAACCTCCAAAGTGGCTGTCTAAAATGGCAACGGTACAAATGAAAATAAATCTTAATTATTTTTCCAATTATTATTTTACTTTGGCTTGAAAATTGAAGATATTTACTATATAAATATTATTTTCTTAAACATTAAGATATTTTGAATAATTTTGCTGTGCATTTTTAATCCTTACATTTAGACAGAAATATTATTTTCTTAAGATGCTTTGAATTATTTTGCTGTGCAATTTTAATCCTTACATTTAGACAATGAAGTGGACCATTTCAATGGAGTTGGAACTCATTGATTAAGTGATAACCTATGTAGGAGAATATTGGCTTTTATCTTAACTCGTGCCAGAGAACAATGTAAGTTGAATTCAATGAAAATTCAAACAATAGAATGCATCAAAATGTTGCCCTGATTGTCTAGAAATGAAAAATTGCATTGCCAATTCTGGTTGAGATTACAAGCTAAAGACTAATCAAAATTTCTACGAGTAAAGGAAAAATTGAAACATCTAAGCAAAAAAATGAAGCAAGCAAGTCGTCCCTGCCGACTTTGAGTATACCCTGTACCAAGTAGAGAAACTTTATAAAACCAAACTTCTTCGATTTTGCCGTCAGTTCAAAAAAAAATTTACTTCACAACCCCCAGCAGAGAATGTAAGCTGTCTCGCTCACTCTTACTACACAATGTCGCAGTTATCTTTTCAGTACAAATTGATATATCTTCGATATTTTCTGCCCGATTTCGACGAAATTTGGTCAATTGATACCTTTTGGCCATATTATTAGGTGTGCTTAATTTGCACTGCGTTTATTTTAACTCTAGTTATAAGTTTTTCCCAAATTGCGGAAGCGGAAGTGGGCGTGTCAAAAATTTGACACCAAATTCGGTTGCTCTAAGTGTTCATACGGACGGACGGACAATCTCAATCGACTCGGCTGTTGATGCTGATCAAGATCGGAAAGGCTTCCTTTTTCCTGTTACATACATTTAAGCGACTTTAATATACCCATTTTCTTTATGGGTACAGGGTATCAAAAGGGAAAACCTAAGGTAAAATTAAAAGGAATTTCTAAACTGCATTAAATTCGATTGAACTTGCTTGAATGGATGGATTAAATAGATGGAATGTATTGTATATATTTAATTTAATATGATTAAATCATAATGCTATAAATATTCTCAAGAGAGTATTTCTAAATATTTGTTTGACTTTTTAACATTTTATTGCTATGCTATCAATTTTCATTTTCCACACTTCCACACAAAGAAAATACTCAAAAAATCTAAATGAATACGAGAGACGACGAGAGAAGTTAATGAAATTATTCTGTGAATGTTATGGAGCTGCAATTTGGCCCATATGTCTTTAACTTGTGGCGGCTCATCTCATGCTCAAATGATGCCAGAGGCATCCTATTCACCAGGATATGGAAATGTGGGTAACATAAGAGAAAGACCAGGGAGTGCAAAAGAGAGATGTAGGCAAAAAAGAAAAAAAAAAAAATAAAATAAAAAACATATAAAATTGAAGGCAGTGTAGAAGGGAGGCGGCAACGGCAACAGCGACCGACGGGTGGTGACATTTAAACACGATATATAAACAATGAAGCGCTTTAATGACAAAAATAAATAACAAACAATGCGGCATTGCAGCCAGAGTCCCGGAGATGCCATGAGGGAGTATGTGTGTGTGTGTGTATATGTATGCATGTGTGTGTCTCATGTGACGTTGGCATCGCTACTCGAGTCGAGTCGAGTCAAGTTGAGTTGAGTTGGCAGCTCCCTGCATGCGGCAGTCAGGCAACATTTTTTTTCCTCTCCACACACCCCCCCCTCCACCGACCTATTAAATGTTCTTTTTCTCTTTCAATCTTCACATGTGCAAAACGATTGCGTTTTCAATTTCATTTCATGGCAAGAAAGAGCAAGAGGGTTTTGGTAGGAGGGGGGATTGAGAAGTTTGGGTGTGTAGTTGGAAAATGGTTTTCCCAACGACAACGACGACGACGACGACTTCGTGTAATAAAATCAACCTAACAAAGCGAATTGAGTGAAAAGCAAATATGAGACAAATAAAAAACAAACAGGCTTGACGTTGCTTTCAGCTTCATTCACCATGTTGCTCTTGTTGCCTTTTAAGCCTTTTTTTCTGTATACTCTATAAAGTCATTTGGGTATATATATTCTCTGTAGCAGTTTACACATTATATATATAAGATTTAAACCTTTAGTTTTAAAGTTTTTTTTGAACAATTGTAAATTGAAAAATAGGAAAGGAAAAAAATGTAGAATTCAAAAAGATGACTTCAATTGCTTCGAAATGTAAATATCACAGCAGAGTTATCCTTTTAGTGAGTTCAATTTTTATAAATTTACATCATAATTTGTAAATTTTACGTTTTATGCATTTACTTGAAAAGTTTTAAAAAATTACTTTAAAAGTATAGTTTTCGGTTATATTCAACATTCCCCGGTTTGCATTTCAATCATTCCCTTTTTTTGTTTTCTTAACTTAAATAATATTTAAACTTTTAAAGTTTGTTAGGGTATACAATATTTGTATTTCATCATTTCAAATGCACAAATAAATGAATATGAATATTGCGACATGTCATAACTGTCAACTGCAGTGTATCAGCAATTGCATAACCGCAAAATGGAATTTAAAGAAACAATAAATTTAAGATCACCGGCATCAGTAGCATCATTATCTTTATTATCATCTTTATCATTGACTTTATTCTTTAAGTTGGTTAAGTTAACCAAGTAAAATCCTGATTTCAAATAAGGAATATATGATAAAAGGGCATATCCCTAAATGGATTCTCAATTATGGAACCAAGATTTCGATTTCTTTATAATGGAAACAAATACGAAGTAAAATAATCTAGTTCAAATTTATTATTGTTTCTTATAGTATACAGTGGGTCAAAATTTGATTGATATTTAAAACATTTTTTAAAACATTTTTTAACTACTGTTAAGTAAAAATCTTAAATTAATAATGTTAACTATATAAAACAGAAAGTACAAATAAACAATTTATATGGAAAATTTGTTTTCTATAACAAAATAAGTAAAAATAAATAAATACATATTTATTATAATATTTAAAAAAGTTTTTAAATTTCAAAAACTTCTCTGTGACAAAAGTTTAAGGAATGAAATTTATCTTTATGTATACACTAGAATTTCTCAATAATTTCAAACTGAAAGAATATAATTCTCTTACGAGTTTCAGGATCTTCGATTAATCAAAAAAACTTTGTTTTACCAAAGTGCTAAAAATGAATGAGATTTCCATTTATCTTAGAATAAACTATCGGTTCCATTCTGTTTGATATAATATAATGCAAATAAGATTCAAAAAGTCATATTAAAATTATGATACCTAGACTGAAAATAGAATTAGAAATCTGTCATTAAAGTAAATTTTTTAAACGGATAACTTAGTTATATAAAATAACACTATAATGAAGTTTGGCTGTATATAACTTTCTTTAACATTTGAGCACTTTAAATAAAAAATATGTTAATTTGTTGTCAATTTAACAATACTTAAATATATTTTATATATATTTAAAACAAAATTAAAACTTTTAAACAAATATTTTTATATAATAATTGAATTATACTATATATAATATAGATAACTATTACTCCAACTCTTTGGATTGCTCTTTTGCTCTTGCACTTTGTATTTAGTTACTTAATCTGTCATTTTGTTTCATTCAAAAGTTAAGAGAGACAACAAGCTAAGCACCCCTGACTCCTCCTCCCCTCCCACATTATATCAAGCTATCATTGTGTCATTATGTCATCATGTTATATAGTAGTAGTAGTAGTAGTAGTATATATATATATGTTCATACATATATTTGTACTTACTTGCATTTTCATGGGATCTGTGTTGACCTGACACATGTATTTGCCGGCATCCTCCATTTTGACGCTACGTATGTTCAATGTCCATGTATTGTAGTCATTGTGTGTTACCGATAATCGATCATTGTTGGTTATAACATGCTCATGGATGGCCAGAATAGCCTTTGCATCGGCCTTAATCCAAGCAACCTGATGATGTTTCATTGCAGAAATTGGTCGCAGAATGGAATTGGTTGTGGTAGTAGATGACAGAGTCATTTTGTGTATATATATATATATGTGTGTGTGTGTGTGTGTGTTGATGATGATATGATGAAGATGTTCCCAGTTGCATATTAAAGTGATTGTGTGTATGTATTTTGGTAAAATTGCAGTTCGAGTTGACCAATAGGTTATTGTTAATGACCATTATAGCCAACATACGCGTCATTCATTGTCATTGTCATTGCCATTGTCATTGTCATTGTCATCATGATGATGATACGTTAAAACCAGAGTACAGTTTCAGCAAATTTCCGGTTTGTTATCGCAGTTAGTGTTGTTTTGTTGTTAAAATCGATTTACGGATGTATTAGAATTTTAGTTAGCAAGTTTTCGTGACCATCGTCAGTCGTTTAGTTAGTGAGCAAAGTGTAAAGAGAGTAAGAGTAAGGGTATACAAGTGGTAGAGATGTGGATGAGTGGTATAGTGGGTGTGTGTGTGTGTGTGTGTGTGTGTGAGGATTGTGTAGTATCGTTGACAATGTTGGATAACAGCAGCAAAAGCAAGCAGCAGAAGTAGTTTTTGGTTCGTTGTCGTCAGATGTCAGCGCAATTTGACGCCATTTAACCGGTTTTTGATGGCCCAACAAGGCGCAGGGTTTTTGCAAGTTCGTTTGTTTGTTATTTTTTTTTTTCAGTTGTTGTTGTTTCCCCCAACGTTTTAGGTTTTAGAAATGGTTGGTGATGGTTCGGATATTTCAAGTGCAATTAGTGGAATTGGGTTTGTGGTTTTGTTGTTTGGTTTTTGGTTAAATTTTGTTTCATTTTTGTGTGTCAGTGTGAGTGTGTGTGTATGTATGTGTGTGTAAAGAAAGAAGAACATTTTGCAATTAGTTAACTGTTTTAGCTTATGTTTTAACCTTATTCTTGCTTCCTTTGCGGAACTGACAAAAAACCAAACCAAAACACAAAATTCCACAAAGTATAAAACAAACATACATACAACAATTCGTATTTTGTTTTTTTTTTTTTTGTTCTGTATTTTTTTTTTTTTTTTTATATTTGTTGGGCTTTAGACTGTGCCATACATATGAGCCCAGCTAGCACCAAAACCAAAAACAAAATAGAAAAAAAAAACCAAAAAACAAGAGAAATGAAAAGTGGCAAAAAACCAAAAAAAAATTGTATTTCTTTTTTCTTTTTTTTTTTATATATTTTTTTTCTTCCTTTTTACATATGTATGAACAAATGGGTGCAGTTGGTGGTGCATTTTTTGAAGCAGCTAATCAGTTGGCGTTAACAAGCAGACCATGCAAAATGAACAAAAAACGAAAGAGAACAAAAACAAAAAGAAAAAAAAAATATAACAACAATAGTAAGAGATAACAACAAAATCAACCGAATGCAACAATAAAAAGAAGAGAACCAAATGCGGGCACTCTTTTTTTTTTCTTCTCTCTTTTCCTTTTTTCCCGATCTCGTTGTAACTTTTGACTTTTAATTAGCGTTATGACAACGTCATACTAAGCTCCTCATCATCTCTCTCCCTCTCTCTTTCTTTCTATCTAATTATTTTTCCCTTTTTTTTTTGTTTTTGTAATATTTATTCTTCATCTTCTTTGCCTTACATTCTGTGGCTAAAAGTTTACTTTGTTAAGCAGCTTTTTGTTACCAGTGTAAAATTTTTGCAATCTGATAGTAAAAAATAATATATATACATATATATATATGAAAGAATAAAAACTGTATAATTTAATGAATTGGAATGATGAAATAATTATGAATCTACTGCATAACTTTTTAACTTAACTTCACTTGAGGTATTTAATTGCCCATTGTGTAATTGAATATGAAAAGAAAGGAAAAATTAAAAAAAAATTTTTTTAATTATTTAGCTTTGTAAACTAACAGAAATTCTTGAGATATATATTAACTGAATTATATAACTGACTGTTATTTTATTTAAAATAATACTAGAAATCTATTTGTAACTTTATAACCCATGTCCTTGTCAAATCTTGTTGCTAAATTAATCTATAAATAAAATAGTTAATAATGAAAAATAATATTTAAATAATTTGCTTTCTAAAATAAAAAGAAAATCTTAGATTATGTTATGGATTATATAAAATAAAAATAAAATTCTATTTGTCCTTGTCAAATCTGTTCTATCTGATCTATTCATCGATATATTTTTCGACTTATCGATCTGAATTCACATATCTCAATTTGTTTAGTTATCAGTTAGGTTTTCTTGCATCGAAATAAAACAAATTATATCAATCGATATATTAATCGATTTATTGTACGAAATTCACATATCTTAACTTGTCTAGTTATTTTTTTTTAGGTAACTCAGTTATCTATTTATTTATCAAATATTTACATTATCATTTCTATTAACTTTTTAGTTGTCTAATCTTATAATTAATTAATAATTCTATATATTTGAGTTCAAATATTAAAAAAAACCTTTTCAAAAGTTGTCAAAGTACAATATGAAATTAATAAACTGTATTTACTTTCATTTGATTACTTAAGTTGAGTTCTTAATTAGCAAGCAACTGACTTACAATTGACTTGGTAAGATTATTTTTTTAACTCCTTCTCTTTTTCTCTTTCCTGTTGGCTTCTTGTTAATTTTTGCTTTCAGTTTGGGTAAATTGGAAAATTCCGTCAGTTGTTGAAATTGTAGCATTTCCTGTCAGTCAACAAGCAAATAAGTGAATCCAGCTGAGGCCCCAACCAAAATGAAAAAAACAAAAAAAAAAAGAGTACGAAAAGTCAAATAAATAGCCAATATGGGGCCAAACAGGACGACAATAAGCGTGTTCGTCCGTTTGATGTTGTTGCCCTGCAATTCGCTCTTTATTTATTTACTCAATAAAGCAAATTTATTGAGTAATGCCAAGTGGGCGTGGCCCACTGATAGACAAAGGCACAAAGCAAAAAAAATGGGAACAGAAAATACAATCAAAAAAAAAAAAAAAAAGTAGCAAATTAATCTGACTTTCGGAATTATGACAAAATCTATATACTCTTGTGAGTTGAATATGATCTAAAATTGTAAGATAAATTTTACTTTCTTCTTTCTAAATTGTTCAATAGATTTTTTTAAAAATTCTTTTTAATATCAAAAAAAAAACTAATTCAATCTGTTTAAAAATATTTGTATAGTTTGCTTTTGATTCGAAACTGTTGATAGAAATTCATATACCCTATTTTTTTTCTTTGTTGTTGTCAGGGTATACGACAAGATATGAAAAGGGTTTGGCGCGAGGAAAGTGCGGTGACAAAAAACAAAAATGTAAAAAAGTTTACAAAATGTAAATGTAAATGTAAATAAAGCGGAAGAGCAAATGTCATAAAGTAAGGCTACAGTTACATACAGAGAGAAGGACTATATAAAAGACTACGTAAAATACACACACACACACAGAGAAACACACACACATACACACATATATATATTTATATATAAATGTTATTATAAGTAAACATACACATACGAAAAAAATTTGGTGCAAAGTTTGTTTCGGTTTTAACTCGGTGCGCTTGAATTTATTTTTATTCATATTTTTACACAACTAAACTAAAGAAATATAAAACAAAAACACACTATATATAAATATATAAATATATTAAATAAATATATACATATATATATACATATATAGTGTAAGAAAAAATGAATTGAAACAAAAATGGAAATGAAGAACGGGGAGGAAATTGAGAGAAAAATTGAAAGCAACAATGCAACGATTATGCGATTGTTTGTAATTTTTTCATGTGAAACATGAAATGGAACAAACGTTTCGTTTCATCGTTCCGTTCTATACAAAGTTTTTAAGTTGAATGATGGTTGAACCTGTAAAAAAGGAAATCTTTAATTATGGGTAACTAAAAAACAAAATATAAAAATGAAAACAAAAATAAAATGAAACCAATTTGGCGGTTTTGGTTTGGTATGGTTTCATTAAGGATTCTCTCATTATATCGGAGGGAAAGTTTTCCGGTATATTTTCATTTTGCTTTTCATTCGTTTCATGAAATGCAATTTATTTGATTATATTGACAATTTATTTGTACATATGTATATTTGTATATTTATTTATTGTTTAAATAAAATGTCATTATCATTTTCTCGTTTTTCTTATCTTTCTTTTTTGATTTTTATTACCATCCAACTTCCTCCCCCCGTTGCAAAAAGTTGTCTGATCTGCGCCCCTGCATTTTGGTCTTGATTTTTTTTTTTTTTTTTTTTTGTTTTGTTTGATTGAAACATCGAAGGATTTATATGAAATGGCGTTTTTATTTATGAGGCCATTTCGTTGATTAACTCTCTTTGACGTGGGCTGCAAATCGAGAGCAAACGGGAGAGCATGATGCACACATAGATAGATAAACAGAGAGTGCGAGAGAGTGAAAGAGAGACAGCGACAATAAATGCATTCAATGCCAAGAAAACAAAACTATGCGAATGTACAGTTATTCTACTAAAACGGGGGTTTTTTTCCACCTAAATTAATACACTGATAAAAATGTTGCTTCAGAAAAAAGTTTAAAATCTTTAAGAAACCTTTTTCTATTGAAAATGAACTAAAATTTATTGTTTGTGTTTTTTTTATTTTAAAAATATTTCATATATTTTTTAATTTCCATTTTAAATTTGCAAATCTAAAAAAAACCTCTTTTATGTAATCTGAAACTAATAATATTTTTTATTATGGAAAAGAATTTGGAAATCCAAATTCACAAAATGTCAATTCTTATTCAGAATCATAGTGACAGGTGTGTAAATATATTATATTTAATTTTATGGTATTTTTAATTTAAATATAATCTATTAATAATTTCATTTAATTTGAGGAACATTTTAATATAGAACTGCTTCTATTGATCTTGGTTTAATAAAAAATCTCTTTATAATTGATTTAAAATTTTATAAATATAATTTCAATTAAATGCCTTAAACATTTCGAAAACATTTAATTTCTAACTGTGTTTAAATTGTTTTTATTTTCCAACTAACAATGTTAGTAATCTAAAAACTTTTTGAAAAATTTGATAACATTTTATAAAACGCTTTTTTATATATTTATCTAAATTTAAATATTTATTTATCTAAAATTAAAATTCAATTAATTTATTTATCTAAATGTTCCCAGTTTGTCTAAATGCTCCCAGTTTTTCCTTTTCCCTATTCTGAAATTTGAAATGTTTTTACTAATTTTCTATTAGTTTGTTAAATTTTGTATAAGTTGCTAAGTGTATAAAAAAGTCTTTCAGTGTACAATGATTTAAATTATTAATTCAGCATGTACATTTAATTCGATAATCCAATGAGTGATTTTTCAGTTCAATCAGTTCAATTAATGTGAATAAGATAGAGAAAACAAATATTTAAAAATGTTTAAAAGGTTTTGAATGGTATATATGTATATAATATATATGTATATATGTAAATATATATATATATATATATTAATATTTCAATTTATCCATGACTTTCTTTCACTCTCTCTCTCCCTTTTTGGATAAGTTTGTGTATCTCAAACATGAAATCCAAGAATTAGATACAAAAGTATATGGTATGTTCAAATCGAATCGGACAAATAATGTTGAAACTTTAAAGGTAACAATTTTAAGGATAATTCCCCGAAATTGAATACCAAAGTTACTTAACTATTTAAGATCATATTGTATGGACTTGTCTTTATATATATTGTTTTACTTCTTTGATCTTGTTTTTACTCTGACTTGAAAAAATTTGATTTAAAAATTGAATTGTTCTGAATATAATTTCTATATAGAATATAGTCAATCGATATTGATAATTAAATAGCTCAATAATATCAAAGAAAATACAGAAACGATCTACAATATAATAAAATTTATTTTTATATTCTTTAAATATATTAAAGTATTTCAATAAATTCCATAGATTCTTGTCGTTTATCTTGCTGATCAGGTATATATATGTACATATATATATTAGAATTTCATATTAATAATTTGTTTCAATGCCAAATATGTCAACAGATGTCACACGATTTAAAAGCAAATTATTAATAATTTTATTTTAATTCGTTTCAATTGATTCCAATTGGAATGACTTAATATGAGTTATTTATTCATTGATTTTCAACATATTTATGTTTATAGTAAATTTCGTTGGATTTGTTGTTGTTGATTGTTAACAACAATTGATTACAATTGAGTGCCATACAATCAAATTTGTATATATGTACATACATACATATATAAATACTTTATGAAATGCAAAATTTCAATACTCCCCCTCCTTCCATCCATCTTTGACTAACCATCGTCCATCGTTTGGTATTTTAGTCATTTTTCATTGCTCTCATCTTTTGGCCCCAATTTGCGGCATTTTGGCCATAAATTAAGTGTTGCGAGTGTTGCTAATAATAATATTATACCAGATGATAAAAACAATAAGCTGTGGCATAATTTTTCAACCGATTTTCTCCCATGTGAACAATATTTTTGTTGTGCTTATTTTTGAATTTATTTGTTATTGTTGCAGTAACAAATGTTGTTATACATACATATGTATATGTACATATATATATGTACATACGTATGTACATATATATGTATCTATATACCATATGTAGTTATTATTTAAATTTATTTTTTTTTGTTTTGTCGTTTGTTGTGCATTGGTGCGTTAAATATGCAGAGTGCTATTATATGTAGTTTATATTAAGTAAGTAAGTAGATATATGTATGAAGATATATATATATATATATATACATACATATATATATGTATGTATATATAGAGTAATATATGTATGTATATTATACATAGCGTTATATATGTATACATATGTATATATATATATATATATATATATATATATTTGAATAGGAGTAATAGGTGCGCTTAAAGATTATATAATAATTATTAAGTTTTGTGCAGTTTTTGAGAAAAGATTTCATAAATTTTTTATTATTTGTTTTTTTTTTCTTTTGATTTTGCTTTGGGTTTTCAAATTTCTTTCATTTTTTTTTTTATTAGTTATAGTTTTACTTTTAGGGTGCACTTGAAATGGGATATGAGAAACAGAAATAAAGATTAGAGAAACGGAAATGAAATTAGATTTGAAACTGATATTTGGGAACATAAAAGAAGAAACATTTAATATGGGGGGAATATGTAAATTGAAACGCTGAGTGTTAGAAAAACCGATACATACCTTTGCTGGGGCTGACGCACCGTCACCACTCACCCGATGACCACCCAGATTGTTAACCACACAGGTAAAGGTTGCATCCCGGCCTTGGGCCACTGTTACATTCTCCAATGGTATGACAAAGTCCGGCTCGAAGGCGCCCACTGAGGAGATTTTATTTGAAACGGAAAGATCTTCATTTCAAATTTGGAGATATCCATGAAGATAAAAACATTGAAAATATATTGGAACAATTAACAAAATTTCGATTACAACAAATACACAATGTCAGGTGTTGAAATGTATTGATGTATGCATATGTGTGGTTGTGTGTGTCTGTGTGGATGTAAAATGCGAACGGCCTGTAGTAAACGATTGGCAAATCAAATATGCTTAAGCTATACACTTAAAGTTAACGATATCGGTTAATTTGTATATTACGATTAATGTTATATATTATATATATATATGTATATATATAGATTAATTATTTGCAAGGCATTATAGAAATAAAACCAAAGCAAAAGCAAAATGTGAAAAAACGTTCAATAAAATTGCAATAATCGGTATCGATATATTGTGGTGATAATCGTTTACGTACTCATTTGCCCAAACGTTTGATCCCACGCCAATATTTCATTCTCACTTACCAATGCAGTTGCTGAGCAACAACAACAATAGCAATTGCCAGCGATAGAAGGTTAAAATAGCCGCTCTGCCTCCTCCAAAATGGCCAAAACCGTCTAAGCCTCCGCCAGTTCCATACTTTGCTCTTCTTTCCCCAACTGTAGTGCCACCTCTTATATATCGTCCATGTGCATCAGTATTCTGAAGATGATCCAGTTTACTGGTACTGGAATAATGCTGCTGTTTATCCTGATGATGAAACTTTAACATTGGGCAATCTAATTGATTTTTTCTTAAATGAAGTTTCTTGTTTTTCAATTGATTCCCATTGGCGATATTTAGATCGCCGATCATTTCTTTGGCCACCATTATAGACATCATAAAATTAATGCTAACAACAGATCCAATAACATGATCTTAATGAGATGAGTCGATGGGATTTAAGCTGAAGTTGCTGTTGCTGGCAAAAGAGAAATTAGAGCATATATTGTTAATTATGGTTATTTGTATAACAGTTGAAGTCTCTGTATAATTTAGTCACCTAAGACAAGAACTAATTTTTCGAGAAAAAGTAAAAATTCGATATATTAAAATTTCCCCATAATAAATGATAAGTAGTTATGAAACAGTAGTGAAAAAACAGTAGTTATAGAACAGTATAACACTTTCCCTTAATGGTTCAATTTTAAATGTATAGAACAGTTTCACTGTTATACCTACATGGTTTTTTTAATGGAACTTGATGTACATCCAGTACTGAGATTTTATTCTCTATAACAGTTTATAGAGCAACATACAACTTTGCTCTATATCGAAGTGATCTGATAACTTCAGATATCCCACTTTAAAATAGAGTTAAGACTTGACTCGTCGACCATGCCTACCAGAATATCACTTGTCCGTATTACTGGTCATGGACACAAACAAAGTAAAACGAAAAAATTGTGTGAGAACGAACGTATAACAGTTAGCCAATAAACCTAACCTCACTTAATAATATAAGCAAAACTTAACGTGACTGTACTTATTGAGATCGTAGAGAAACTATGCAAAAGCTAAAAGTATCTTAAAAATAAAACGAACAAAAAATGTAAATATATAAAAATCATATCTGATTGAATATTTCAGTTAAGTATAGAACATTATTCTTACAATTTCGACCAAATCTTATAGCGAAGTTTTTACATTTTATCAATTGTTTGTCAAGTTGGTAACAAAAAAAAGAGAGAAAAACAACTAGTAAAGCAAATTCATATTGCAATTGTTAGTAAGTATCTTGAAAATACATTATCTATTGACAAAACGTTGCATAGTAAAAATGAAGCCACGATAAAGAAACACAGAGAGAGAGAGAGAGAGAGAGAGAGAAAGAGACATGCCAAGGATTCTGCCCAGCCTTTGTTTGGCAAGGGCAACAAAATTTTTATTGCCAAGATGCAGCCAGGCAGCGAGAAGACAAAAGTTGAAGAAAAGGAACAAAAAAAAAGAAGAGAAATAAACACCAAGCATTCTGCTGGGGCATTCATCTTGGATGGGGGGGTACGACGAGGGACAAGTGCACGTGCCGCTATTTACATTTGCACGTAATAAATTCACAAGGACACAGAGACAGGGAACACATAATGGGCCAAGTAAAAGTGACAGAGAAGGAGAAGGAATGCAGACGATTGGCAACAGGAAATGTGCAGGAAGTGCATATGCCGGTTGTCGTCGGTCGTTGTTGGTCTTTGGAATTGACTTTCAGTGAGTAGTGCCAACGTGTTGCATATCCGTGTAGTCCTTGCTGTTGCTATTGCCTGGTCGTGGTCCTATATCTAATACTAGAGCTGATGTTAGTCTCTCTAGTCTACTCCACTCTACTCACATGTATTTACATTAGGAAAATTTAATGAGCCCACAAAAGCGACAACCAAATATTTGCTACACTCAGATCGAAGACCAGCACATTAGCCGTGGACAAGAACGAGAACAATATATATATATATATATATGGCTTGGGTATGAGAATGGGAACGCGTGCTAGGCGTTTTATTAGATACGTGTCCTATCTATAGCCCAAGACCATATTCTTCTATCTGGCTCTTTGCATGACCCTTCCCTTAACCATTGTCACCATCATATAATCAACTCGTGCGCCTTTTGTGTGCACTTAAACACTTTCCACTTTTCACCGCTTGGCTACTTGCTTGTTGGCAACGTATTAACATTTAAGTTGGCCCAGTTTTTCTTATACCCATACTTATAGCTATACCTGTACCTATTACATCTAAACCTAGATCATTTCTATATCAATTAACATTACCTGTTAATTGGCTAGCTTAAATTTGATTTAAATTTTAATGAATGTTTTTTGGATCAATATGAAATGAGCTTTAAGTTAATGTTGAAAATACATGCCTCTATCTAACTATCTATATACATACATACAAACGTATGTATCTATATAAATTTCTATATACTATATAGTATGTGAATGTTGCTGACATTCAAAATTATACACTTGGGAATGTGCAAAAGAGGAGCAGGAACAAAAGCTTTGCTTGAAAGTAAACAAAATTAAACACATAGAGATAGGAGGTATGATGAGAGGTAGAAGTAGATGCAAAAGGCCACAGGGTGTTGAGGAGGGGAGAGGGGGCCTTAAATGACAACTGGCCATCGGTATATGGTACGTGTCTCTCTTGCTAGTAGACACCATCATCATCTCTTTCCGTTTGCTACGACAATACCGCCTTCTTATTTCTCACGCCTCTGGTCATCTATATATATAGATATATATACAGATATATATATATATATATATGTTTTGCTGGTCAATGTGGTCGTTGTCATGGTCAGCAAAAGTTACTTCTCGCGGGCATTTCTGGGTCGGGGTAAGTTAGGGTAAGGGGTGTTGCTTTCTACTATAACTATATTTGTTTATTCCCACCCCTCCAACTCAAACAAACACATAGATAGACAGAGTGTATGTGTGTGTATGTGTGAGTGTATACATATACATGAAATGTACATAATGTATATAAATATAAATAAGTTTGATTAGATACAAAGATCTCTCTCAACTATTTGATACCCTAGAAATATTTAGGAATTTTTGAAAACAATTTCAAAAGTTTTCTTATAAAATGAAATCACTAACAAAATATTTTTTAATATTTGAAACAAACAAACCATATTTAAGAAAAGATTCTAGAAAATGATTTTCTTCTTTTCTATATTTTTTTTAGCATGATAAAAACCGCAGCTAAGTAACTAGTGTATCCATTAGATTTTGTATCTGGTTTAGTACAAGTAAACGCAAGCGTTAGCTTATCCTTTCCACTACCCCAACCCCCCAATACTCTTCCACCTCGGTCACACACTCACATACATAGATACATATATATATATATATACACGCAAACAATTCTAGTTTGTTCACTCTTTGGTTTCCTCCATTGGCCTCCAACGTTCTATTGTCTGGCATTTGCTGCTGATGCGACAGATTTTCGAGACTCGTATCTGTCTGTCTTTCTGTCTCTGGCTCTGTCTGTGTATGTGTATGTTTCTGTGGGTGTGGGGGCAAAAGTGTAAATGAGCAGTCATGGTCGTGCTTGGACTGGCTAGCGGCACAATTGTCACCCTTGCCCTCTCCATCTTCTTCTATGACTATCCACAACCACATCGACTTTCATTTCTACTCCTATTTTATCTGGCATATATGCATGAATATCAAGTCCAATTGTGATGCCAACTGGACCACTAGCGACTTTTATGCACATTCCATGTCATATTTTTATTTGCCTTCTATTTCCTTCATTTTTTCTTCAGCAAGGTAAAAAGCACCGCCAATTGAACCACCCAACTGACCATGTCTATTAACACCACTCGATCTGGCTGCCGTTAACTCTAATTGACTGCTTTCGGTAAAGCTTTTCCTTACTTTACTTTTTTTTGTGTCTCTAGAATTTTTGAGATGGCTCATGCCCTACGGACATATACATATATGGATGGTAAATTTCCACTTGATCCCTAGTTGTGCTCTGAAAGCGGCTTTTCCATGGGCAGTGAAATGGAAAATAGCTTGTATGATCTAAATAATTGACAAAGATTTAGGGAGAAGCGGATTTGTTTCTCTTAACGTTTGGAATATGGAAGAGAATTTGGTTTAAGTTTAGAGAAAAAGAGGTCAACCCATACAGCGATAGAGAGGAAGACCCACTGCTTATTTAGAATTTACTTGATTTTAATATTCTTAAAAAGGTGTTTTAAATTGATCAGATGTAAGTATTTTCGTTCCCACAAAATATATTCTTGATCAGCATCAATTGCCTAGTCGACTTAGTCATGTCCATCTGTCTGTTTTTTTGCGACTTTGTGATATTAAATTATAAGCTATGTGAACGAAACTTGTCAGATAACCTTTTTAGATATGCTCGCACTACAAGTTTTAAAATTATTCAAATCGAACTACTATACCAACGGAATAACCTTTGTAGAATAAAATTTTCTCTGGTTTTATGCATATAAACGTAAAATTAAATCAATATAGCTTTTTTATATATTTTGTCTAATTGTACGCTTTTTTATCATAGTATCTTGGAAGTACGTCTTGGAATCATAGTACTATATCATACAACTATCTAAAGATTAAACAGTCTAAAATTAAGTTTCTGTCCGAGCGATAATATTAGTTTGCTGCCAGTCAAAAAGACTGCACTTCCACTTACATTTTCTACTTATACTTAGATCGGAAAATCATATATATTTTTTTATTATACCGTTACCAAATTATATAAATTTCCTGTATTGAGCATCCTGATTAACCTGATAATAATAACCATCTATATCAATAGCCACAAGTCAAGAGTCAATAAGCTAAGGGCAAACAGTCAAAGCAATTATCATTAAGTGCCAAATAAAGGCATAACTTGTGAGTCAAGCCAGTATCCTTATTCCATGTGATTTCCGTTTAGCTATGCTTTAAGCTCCACTCCAACATTCAAACAAAAAAATTCATCCAAGTCAAAGGCATAAAGATTGAAACTTGTAAATGGGCAAATAAAATGGAAATGAATATAATAAAGCAGCAGCAGCAGCAGCCACTTCATATCCCCCTAAACCCATTGTTAACCGATACCACCAGAGACAAGCGTCACCCCATGCCACACGGTCCCCAGTTACGGCTACGACTTTGGCTCCGACCCCTGCTCCAGCGTCTCCCCACCCGTCTCTTTGCTGGTATGTTGAGAAGGACTAAGTGAAAAGCTGACAAGTAGCTTACGTAAATAATGTCAATGTAACAATAAAAATAATAAACGAATTAGCTGCTGCTTATTCAAGGACCATGACCCGGACGAAAAATGAAAATGAAAACAAGCTGGTGGAAATGGTGTAAGGGGAAGTGAAAGAAAAGCGCAAAATTGCGGGCGGGGAGGGTTAGGTAAAGCACTAAGGACTGAAAGTGAGGAGGAAGAGACGTCGCGGCGGGAAATAAAAAAAAAAAAAAAAAAAAGAAAAGAAAAAAGGGAAAGCATTCAAATTGACTTTGCGACTCTGTGACTCGGTTACAATTTCCAAAGTCCTTTTTGGTCATGTCCTGTGACTTTTAGTCTATTTGTCTGAGCTGTAGGACTCAAGAAGAAGGACGCGTTCCCGACACCGACACCCGACAACGACAAGGACAACGAAGATGTTTATGGCTTGTCAAGGATTATTGTTATCACCAGGTAGCCAGGTATGCAAACAGAAAATGCTGCCACCGACTGTCATGTAATTGCTGTCTAACTGTGTGGCAAGATAGATTCAACAAGGGGATTAGTGGCAGGGGGTAGAGAAACAGTAGCATGAGTTTTAATCTTTTGCCACAGCTGAAGAAAAAAAAAAAACAGAAATACGAAATTTTAAAAATTTTATTAAAGATAGAGATAGAGAGAGCGAAAGAAAGAAAGAGAGAAAAGAGTGAAATTTGTCTGCTGGACAGTTATTTTTGCATAGGGTAGAAATGGGTAAGATGAGTTTATAATATAGAAATTTATTTATCGATAGAATTGATTAATTATCGAAGGATCGTTGCCATAAAGATGGATTAAATGTAATCCAAAGATTATTAGCTTTGCAGTCTTAAGTTATTAATTGACTGATTTATTATTAAAAGTAAATAGTTAATAAATTATAAGTTATTTTTAGAAGAAAGATTTATAAGTATATAGAAGAGATAAGAACATTTCTTTTATTTAAAAATTTAGATGTCATAAAGTACTAAATATCGGAGAAAATAATCAAAAACTGTTCTTTAATTTACAAAAATATTTTATATTTAACTAAACTATTAAAACAAAAAGTAAGTGAAAATTTTAGCCATTCAATTATAATTTTACCATATTTTATATACTTGGATCCATAAGTAATAACACTATATATATATATATATATTGGATAGAATGTAATAATTCTAAATTTGTTAAATATGTTTTTTTATATCATTTCCAGGTAAGAAATTAAGTCGATTTTGTTGATCTTCTTGCTTCTTACGAACTTTCAAATATTCTATGAAAAAAAAACCACAAAAGAAAACAAAAAAAAAAGGGGGAAAAAACAAAGCAGCATAAAACAATATTTTTCTCTCTCTCTCACACTTTTACTGTCTCTTTGTCTCACTCTTCTTTTCCCAATCTTACTCTATAAAGCAGCTGGAAACGGAATTTATGAGCAGCGAACTCTGTCTGGTATAACTCCTTCCACTTCTTCCCCCCACCACCTGCCCCCTCACTCAGCCTTTATCATGTTCAGTTTCTTTCATGTTCGTTCTGGCGGATTTGCCCCATAGCTTGTAGAGAGGGAAGGGGGAGGTCGATGGCAACAACATAAAAAGCTGCAAAGTCATGAACTGTGACAAAAGGATTACAAGGGAGTTACTTCTGTCCCAGGCAAGCTATCATGTCCCTCCATATACATTTTTGCCAACCATCTGGCATTGCAGTTTATAGGCTAAATAAGATTAATTTGGAGATTAAGACTGCCTTGGCTAACAATGGCTCTTTGTCCAACATTTGGCTAAAAGGATGCATTCACAATAGTTACCGGCGGAAATAACCAAATAAATGGTAAGGTCAGACACATATGTATATATGTATGTTGCTTTCCATGGAAGCCCACACACCTAAAGATGTAAACGTTTCTTGATTTGATTTCATTTCATTTGACTTGTCTCCCCATCGATTTAGTTACAATAAGCCAAAATATCAAATAGGAAATTAACTGTCGTCTGGACAGGTAAGAAATCATAGAGGAGATGGCATTTACCAATGTACATATGTATGTATGTATGTATGTATATATGGCTATATGTCACTTGGACAGTTATTCCAACTTATCGGGAGACTTTATACGAATCTAATGTAAATTTTGCACTTTGCTGTTGCATTTCCTCTTCTGATCCATATAAGTTAAAGTTGAAAAAAAAAAAATACACAGAGATGATAGCTATGGACCAAGTGTCAGCTGCCAAGTGGCAAATGCCAGTAAAAGAGAGAGACGAATTGGAATAATATGGCAAATGGGACAAATAGTTGTAGAGCATTCTCAATGGCAAGTAGATAGTATGTGTGTGTGTGTGTGTGTGTGGAGGGGGAGATGGTTTTGGGGTTTGTGTGGGGGATTGGTTAACTTGTTGCTGTTGCAATGAGTTAACGTTTCCAGGAGTCGGCCCTTTTCATGTCCAAAAAACCTCAAACGAAAGCAAAGTTTCACATATGTATATGTTTGTATGTGTGCATGTGTGTGTATGTGCATGTGTGTGGTTATGCGTGTGTGTGAAGTCCTTCTGATATTGTCAGTTGAAAAGGGTCGTGACAAATTTTTAAATTAATGACAAAAACGAACAACGCGAGGCTAAAGGAATTTTTGTTTGTTACCCCTCTCACTCACTCTATCTCTTTACTGTTCTATAACTATATCTGTCTCTCTCTTTCTGCTACTCTGATAAAACGTTTTGCGAAAAGCGGTTTTAATTAAATTTTACAGCCAAAAACAATAACAAAAAAAGTGGAGTAAAAAGTAAAAATAAAAGAGCTTCGTTTGCAAAATTTTTGTATATATTTAAAATTTATTTATAAACTATTGTTTTATCATCTCCCCTCTACATTTAACACCACACACCCTTATAGCACCCCCTTATCACATGGAATAATATTCAAATTGTTTGCAAATTACAAATAGAAATAATTATTAAGCAAATATATTCGTAATTTGTTCGTTATGCTTATTCAATAGGCACTTGAGTCTCTAATATAAACCAAATCAATTGATTAACTTGCATATTTGTTATTAAAAATTGGTTTAAATTTTTGTACATTAGTTGCATTAGTCAAGGGTGTTGAAATCCAATTGCTCTCTACACTAATAATATGATTAATTAAATATATAATGCCATATAATCGATTTCCATTTACAACATTACTAAAACTTATTTACACTACTAATGTTTAGGTTTCTATTCAGCTGATGTAATTTTTATACTCTTACAAAGAAGATATATTTATTTTAATCAAAAGTTTGCAAAGCATGGAAGATGGTAGTAGAATATTTATACTCTTGATCAGCATCATAAGCTAAGTTGATATAGCCAGTCTGAAAATGTCGTAGCTATAGCTTAATTCAGTTCAAAATTTAACTAAATCTAAGAGGAAGACGAACTTTATGTGGCCGAACTTTACTGTCTTTAGATAAACATAAAAAATTTAACAGAATCATTGAAAAGTAGTTTTGATTTTCTATTAATTTATAGATAAAGTCTATCAAATTTGTTGAAATTTATATAATATTAGTTGCTCTTGAAATATATGAAATGTGGCAACGTGCACAATTGACTCATTAGCATAGCATAGGAATAAATTACCTACGAGTAACAGATTATGTTAAGTAACATATTCTGTCAACCTTATGTTATATTAATTCAGTGAGAAGAGAACCCAGGCTACATAATAGGTCAATATATGTATATCAAACCTAAATTTGTATATTTAGAAGGCGATTACTTTTAAGACAATCATTTAAGTACTCTAGTACTTTTTTTTTTAAATAGAAACTTTATATTATAGTTAACCGATTATTATGAAATTTAAGAATATTATTGAAAAGCTAAGAAAGTTAAAAAACTATTTTAAATGCTACTAAATAAGAAAAGAAAAGACGTTTTTAAAACTAAACATTTGTTAAGGATTAACTAATCCTACAAAAGCTTTATGATATAGTCAATCAAAACTGATTAATTTAATTGAATTTGTTAACAAAAACCAAGTTTTATAATATTCGTTTGAAATATAACAAATTTGTTAATGTTAAACATTATTTTCAAATGATTAATGAGCAATATGGAAGCTATACGATATATATATATATATTCATCAGTTGCAGCATAGGAAAGCTTGTCCTCTTGTTATGTCTATAATGTATATATATATGTCTGAATATCTAAATCTGTATATATATATATCTGATCTATATATTTTTAACAGTCATAGTGGCTTCTTCTTTCAATTAATGTAGTTTTTTTTAGTTTTTTTTTTATTTGCATAATTTTCAATGGCTCTCAACGAAAAATATTTTGAGTAAAAAGGATGAATTGAACTGTAAATTTAAAATCATTTCAAACCTTTCTCTAAAAGAAAAAAACTGTTATAAAATCAAAAAAAAAAAAATAAAAATTGTATTTAAATTACTGAAAACCAAAAGGATTAAATCCCTGTCAAAACCTGTTTACTTACTTTATTTAATTGCTAATGAAATAATATTTTAAAATACTCCTTATAAACGAATTTCTCATTCAGTTAATTCAATGTAAATATAAATGTTTAATTAAGCATTTTAAATAAATAAATATTTATGCAATAAACTAATATAAAACTTTCCTTCTATTATCAGACAAAAATAATTTTAGTTGTTCATAGTTTGCAATTTTATTAAACTAGAAATAAAATAAAAACAAACTTTTTTATATAAATATTTAACCACAAGTAGTTTGTAAAATTGTTTATGATGTTTGAGCAAACAATTTAATCAACAAAAAACGCATTTTTTTTCCTTTTGTATACGTAAAAATGTATCTCATCTATTCATTTAAACAATTTTTTCAAGTAAAGCTTTCCATACGCAAGATATGATATATGAATATATATATATATATATCTATGCGGATACTTAATATTCTGTGGGGTCGCTACATTAAGTTGTTGTATATCTTGTTTTCTGTTCTTTTTTCTTGTTGTTGTTGTTGTTTATATTTAAATGCCTATTTGTTTATATGGCTCATAGTTTTGCCTGGTTTACGACAAGGCTAATCAAAATTCAAAGAGCTCCTCAATTCACGACCAATGTGAAGAACACCAGGTTTATGTCTATCTCTTAAGTGTGCGTGTCCTCGTGTAAGTATGTGTGTGTAAAAGTGTGTGTTTGTGAGTACTTTATGCTTTATTTGCGTTTCCGCTTGAGTCTTGAACAATGCTCAATGCAAATGTTGTGTAAATGATCCAACTGAAGTTTCTGATTGCAACTAGACATGCAAAATTACGTGAAAGTGAAGAGCCACGAAGGGATTCAAGGGGAGGCAAGTAACACAGATAGCTTACTTGAGTCTTTACCAAGCATAACATATGAAAATTATCATATATATTTTTTAAAGATAATTATGAGAATATTTCTCAAGATAAAAGTATGTTCTTTGGCATTATATCTTTGTTCAAAGATATGTAGAAGAAGCTGTTTTAGAAATTAAATGAAAATTACATTTTCGACGTAAAAATAAAGGAAATGTATTAACTGTCTTAAATTCAAATTAATTGATTATTGCGAAAAGAGCAATAGCATCGATTTTGATGAAAATAGTATGCATAGGGAGAGAGAGACAGAAAGCACTTTAATTCAAATAATATGTGTTTATAATAGAAGTAGATAATAAGAACTCTCAAAAATATTTTATATATTGATTAATGTTAGGGAAAGTATTATATATTTATATTATATTTTGATTTATAGCAGGGAATATTTTATATAAATAATAGGGAATATGCATTTTTTTATAATCTTTATTTTTTACAGTAGTTCGTACTGAAATTTGTATTTTCAAAATTAAAGTTAATAAATATACATAAATTTTATTCTCAGTCCCAACAAATTCCTAATTTTTCTAGGCTCTAACTATTTTCAGGGTTATTTTGAGCTTTGAATCTTTTACAATTCTGCCATAAGCCCGTTAATTTAATTGTTAAATAACATAAAAGAAGTCAAAAAGCATAACAAGTAATTAGAACAATTCCCTTAAAGATAAATCTCATAAGCATTTTAATTATGTTAAACAGTTTAACAAATATGTTTAACAGAGTCATTAACTGGTTTGTCTCTCAGTTATATAAATTCATTGTTTATATTTTAAATAATTTAAAAAACAAAAATGGTAATTGAATTGAAATACTTTAACTCACACAATTAAATCAGTTTCTTAGAGTTTAAGCCAACTTTTACTCTTAACCACTTTTTCTAAAAATTTTACTTAAAATCTCTATATAAACAAAATATATTAACATTGTGAACCCGACGTTTGCTTGTCAACAGGTTCGACACGTCGCATGAGTAATATTATTAAGAAAAAGTATATATACATTTATGTATATATGAATGAATATGTATAAAATAACGAATCTTAATTGAATTGGCATTTATTAAATAATTGAAAAATTGACAGTTTTGACATAAATACAAATTGGTTGTATTTCCATGTACAAAAATCAGGTAAATAATAATTTTGACAATGTCTATTAAATTAATTTTCCATATTTTATTTGCAATTTTAATTTAAAATATTTTTCAAGAATTTTTTCATCCTCTCTCTCTTGGTTTCTTTATTAACATTGTTATTTGTTTACAATGTTTTGTTTACGTATGCATTTTTGCATTTTAAAAAACTTACTTCCCATTCTCTTTGTAACATATTTACGTTTACATGGTTTTCCCTTCTTTTTTGTTTTTTTTGTTGCTGCTTTGTTTTGGGCTTAGTTTTTTCTTGTTAAACTTTCTTTCTTTTTGTATGTGTTTTGCCATTTCTGCACTGCTGATGCGTTTATAATTGTATTTCTTTCCGCTTCGTTATGACAAGTCGTCATTCATTAGCTGCCACGCCCCTTGCATTATATGAATACCTATTAAAACTGATTAAGCAAAATAATGACAATAATTTTTTCTAAATTGTTTTAAAGGGCAATATAAGTTAAACGATCTTTGGGCTGTCAATTTATTTAGTTTTTATTTATTATTATTATTTTGTTTTTTTTTTTTTTTGATTTTTATTATTAACTTGTTTCATATATTTCGGAATATTCCTGCACAATAGCTGAGTAACAGAGTGTCGTGTATTGTAATTCTTTTGTTCTTTATGAATAAAAATGGGGAATAAAAAAGAAAAAGAAGAAGAAGAAAAAACAACAACAAAACACACACACACACGACACAAGCAAATGCTTTTTACATTTCAACCATGTTATTATTACACACACACATACACACATGTATGTCTATATATATATATATATATATATATACATATATGTATGTTTATATATAGAGACTGGGCTTTTGGGACATGGTAGAATATTGGACTCGCCCAGTATACAATGCGTACCATTTGCCGTTTCCCTTCTCTCGTTTCATTTCGCTAAAGTTCCTTTGTGTGCCCATTGTGCCAATTCCGTTGTCGTCATAATTACAGTTACAATTTCTTTTGTTGGCCCAAAATCAGAAAGTGCCCAACAATTGTGTCATATTGGCAACTTGGGATATTTCTATTTGTCCAGCTATATTGCCCCTGCTATCCCTTCTTCATCTTCTCCTTATTCATTTTTTTTTCTCTCTAGCTCTTTACCCTTTGATTTTGTTGGTTATTTAGGTAACTTTCATTTGCGCTGCATTAAACAATGGCATTTAAACTTAGATGTTGGGCAAAGGCCACAAAATGCATGCTAATTCGTTTTTAATGCTTAAAGCATGAACATAAAACAGGCCTAGCACAACTGTAATCTAACCTGGCCAAAAGCTAACCTTCCAATTTGCACTAATAAACCAAAATTCATGTAACATGAACTCTTGCCAATGCCAATGCATTTGCATTATATTCCATTCCATCTATTCATGTTGATTTCAGAAAGGCATTCATTCATTTGTGCATCAACACCCTTGTCATTTATATCAGCTTTTTGGCAATTTGGGTTTTTAGTTGCAGCAAAGGTTAGTTGCACATGTGTTTGTGTGTGGGTGTGTGGGAGAATAATTGACAATTGAAAGTACAAATTGAAATTTTGAGAAAACGAAAAAGAATGAAATTGGATACTATTATAAACGTAACTACATTGCTTTTAGCCAATTTCCATCATTTATCCATTCGTTTATAAGTTCCCTTTACTAATTATACATTTGATTTGTCTTGAAATTCAATACAAAAATGAAAAATCAAATAAAACTATAAATTTTGTTTACTTCAAGACATAAATTGAATATATATTATATTTTCTCTAACTTGAAAATGTCATCTGAAGAAGTAATTTGTTGGCACTTACTTATTTTACAGCAAAATAAAGTAAAAAGATTAAGCAAATGTCATTATGTAAATAACAATTTATTCTTCTTTCTTTCTGCAATTATTCCAATTAATTCTAAAATTAATGAGCTATCTTTTTAGTATTGAGTGAAGATTGATTTACCACAAAAAGCAGCTCTTAAAGATATAAAAGATTGTGTTCTTAGCAAGTGTTTTTCGGTTTTAAGTTTAAATTAAGTTATATTCAATTAAATATTTATACATGAATAAACAAAAATAACTTTAAAAAGACAAATTTGATTATCTATTAAAAGCGAATACTTTGGATAATTAAAAAAATATATAAAAAATTTTTTCAAAATTTGTTTGGGAATTGCTTCCCTTTTGTAAGTTAAATATTTAAGACTCCAATATCTCCGTGAGGAACATAAAACTAATAAATGTTATAACAATTATTAGTTCCAAGAAATGAAAGATGTTATTCGCTATGGATATAAGCTTTCTTTGCTATTAATACTTTTCGCCGCTTTTGAAAATAATGACAGATATAATGGCCAAAGCACTTGTAAGTTTTCTAATTGAACTCTCTTTGAGAATCACTAGAAGTCGCTAACAAAAACTCTTTTTTAAAATGACTTTTTATCTTTTTTATTGGCGGATTCCCTGTTAAGAATAAAAACGGCATAAAATCGTCTTTTTTTCTGGTTTAAGCCAAAAAGGCAAATATACAAATTTTTTTTGCCTACTTTTTTGGGCAATTTCAAATATAAATTGATATAATATTCTTTTGATTTCCTTATTAAGCTGTTTACCACTATTTATGCACTTAAAAAAATTTTTAGTTATTATATTTAATCAATATACCTATAATATTAAAAATACCTGTTATATAAAATTACGTATACGCCCCAAGCTCTGAAATTGAAATAAAATTAACTTTGGAATATTGTTTTGCAGTGTTTTAAACTAATTAAAATATTTTTTGATTTTTTAGCTTAAACATAAACCACCTAAAACTTAACTGTGAAGATTTGTTAAGTTATAAGATGTAAAATCTTCATCCGAAATTAATTGTAAACATATCTTAATATGTTTTATTTTAGCAATTTACAGAAAAGCAGCACTAGGATGAATTAAGCTTACTTGAAGAGAAAAATATATAAACTAAATTTAAAGTAGATTTTTGCATTTGTATTTAAACAATATTTTATTGTTTTTTACAAAAATTTTGTAGTTTGACTGTCAACTTATAGCTCATACGCAGAGTGTGGCAGGTGAAAAGGTTAGATTAAAAATGAAAAATATAATATATTAGTTACCAAATTAGTTTGTTATATGTAAAAGTTATGTTAAAATTTTCTATATCTAACAATTTTTAAAATTTTAAAAATAAAAACTGATTGATAAAATTTAATATATTAAAAGTGAAACATTATAACAGAAACATAAGAAAAGAAAATTTTTATTAATAAATTGTAAACTTATTTTTGCTATAAAACTTGAAAAAATAAAAAATAATTGAAATAAAATGTAAAATAAATATACCATAAAATTATTTATTTCCTAATATGATTTTACAGTGTAAAAGGAAAACATTTCTAAACCGATTATAAAAACAGAGAAAAAGGAAATAGTAATTTATAAACCAATTAAAACTAATTGATGTTAAATTTTGCCACTCAACAGTAGATATATGTAGGCATATGTATAAATAAATCTGTGATGATAAATGTAAGGAATAAAAGAGGAAAATGTAGAGAAATTTATATTTTGGCCACAAGATTGATATGAATCTATGAATCAAAGAAAAAATAAATTCTATTCAGAATTTAAATGGTGTCTTCAAACTTAATCTCAATCTATTTTACTCTTGCTCTCTCCATCTCTCCTTCTCTCACTGTTTCTGTAGATCTATATGCTTTTAATATACGATTTTATCTGTGTGTGTATTAAAAAAAATACCAAAACAGAAAGTGTATGGCCAACAGTGGTAGAAAAATGTGTTTAAAAAACATTTTGCCAAAGTGACTAATGCGTTAAAATTTAATTAATTAATTTTCATTACAAACAACAACAAACGAAAAAATTATAGAAAGGAAAAAAAAGGAATGCTGGTAGGTCTAGTGACCATGTCCTGAAATGTGCAGGGACAACAACTCCAGGACAGATGCTGTCTGCCGTCATTTACAATTTTAATCTCGTTGTGCAGTTTTAGCTTAAATGCCAGCCGACCCACTCCTTTAGGATAATGAGCATTAAGGCAAGGAGCTCTACTTTAGAGAAAGCAGAATGGATACACTGCATCATCATCATTATATTTATCCCCATTCTCCGTTGTCATTCTCAATGTCAGCAAAATGGAGCATTGTAATTAAACAGTTGCGCATGCACCTAAAAAACTCTTTCACCTGCCCAAGACCAAGTTTTATGTTGTGAGCAAAATTTCATGGCTAATAAATCACTTTTAATATTAATAAAACATAAATCACGCCAACTTGAAAAATCTTTTTACCTCCTACCCCACTATTTGCCACTCCACCATACTCTCTCCACCTGTCCACCTTTACACAAAGATAGCTAAGTAGCTTCGGCTACGAGGCTATTGCAATTTTACAGTCAGCTTTTGTCGCTAAAGCAAAGTTTTTCACCCGGCCAAAAGAATAAAGGTTGAGAAAAAAAATGCGGGCCTCAAGATGACGCGGTGGCCGCCAAACCTGCCATGCGAATACTAGGTGAGAGGTTTTTTTTCATGGTGGAAGGGGTAGAGAGTTGGCAAGCAAATAAGCAACAAGAGACAAAGCAGCCAATAGCAGAAGAAAGACAATGAATGAAAGAAAATGAAATGAAATGGGAATGCATTGCCGCAAATGCACACATGGGGGCTTGAGAGCGGTTTGTGGTAGCTGTGGCAAGTGGGAAACTCTTTCGAATTTTGTCAAGACAATTTTTCGCCATCTTAATTCTGTTCAAGTTTATTTACCTTTTTTTCACGCTCTCTCTGATTCTTCACTTTCGTTTTTGTTCACTTTTTCACTATCTTTGTCTTTGTGTCCCTCGTATAACACTTTCCAACACTTTTTTACTTGAATATTCAGTTGCAACTTTAAAAACTTTATTCACTTATTTTAAAAACTCACAAAGAAAAAATATACATATTTATTTATAGTTATTTATTAGTGTAGATGAAATTTGTATCTCAAACACATAAATATATTTTCCCGTTTCACTTTTAACACATTTCTTTTGTACGTTATTTTGGTTTTTTAAACTTTTCTCTTGGTTTCTTGCTTTATTTTCGAAAACACTTTAAAAACGTTTTTAAAAATTTTGTCGCGAGAAGAACTTAGATATGATGAACCGACGCGCTAGGAAGTTGCCCGAGCACTGAATTTTCACTTTACAACGGCTATGTTCGCATTGGACCTAACACAATTCGCTTGAACTTCGTGTCGTCCGAAGCATAAAGTAACAGGAAGACGAAGCATTGCGTTTGGCCAAACGAATTCAAGCACGAAGCCTGCCTCGACGAAGTCATTCGTATAGCTGCAGAGCCTTGGCAACATGTTGCTAGCAACATTTTAACTAGTCAATGAAACATTTTCGTATTTTAAGTTTTGTAACTATAAAAACAAGCATATAAAAGTAGTTTAATTAGGGATTTACTTAAATTAAAATAGGATTGTTAGTTATTTGTTTTAGTGAGTCAAATAATTTAGTTAATTATATTAAACGGCACTTAAGTTTGCAACTTTTAACTTATGCTGATCGTTTTTATAAAAAATGTTTTACTTTCTGTTTTAACTATATATTTAAAGCAACCTAAATTGATTGTTTATTCTTTTCTGATACCATGATCCTTTGATTGGGTTATAGGTTTTTTCATTTAATTTGTTTTTGGCAAAATACTTATATTTTATATATAATATCTTGCCAATTCGAGATAGGATTGTTTCTACTAAATCGCGTAATTTTTCTAATTTATTTTTGAAATTTTTAAAACACAAATTTAAAACTATAAATTTTTAAATATTAATTATTGGTGTACTTTTTGTAATTGCCAATTATAAATACTTTATAAAGCAGATTTAAAATATAAATAAAATATGGTAAATGTCAAAAAACTGAGCAAGGATATTAGATACTGTAGGAATGGAAGAGCTTTTATACCAACTGCAAATAAAATTACATGGTAATAGTCATCCAATGGTATAGTTTTTTAAAGACACAAATCTTTTTAAATGGAGGCATCAAATCAACTAGAGATAAGGAGATGGATAATGAATTTATATGCTATATAATTAAAAATATTTATCTTCAAACTTCTCACGAGTAGTTACAATTGCATTGCGATAGTTGTTTATTTAGTGCTTAGTTAGAGCTCTTATCTGATTTAAGGTAAATGAAAACCAAAATTTAATTAAAAATGACGAGAAAAAAAAAATAATCTAAAGGTTCGTAAAGTAACTAAAATAACTGTGGCTTTTGCAATCAAAGTCACTTCGGCACTCTGGAAAATTTAGTTACAACAAAGTGCAAAAACCCCACCAACCACTTCTACCTCCACGCTTTCTATCTCTCTCACTCTTATTTTCTTTGCTATGTCTGTCTGACTCTTGACTGTGCCACATCTCTATCGTCATCCACCCAATTCATTCGCCCAACTTCTTTGTGGCACATCACTTACGCAAATCAAGGAGACCAATAAAGGTAAAAAGGTGGGCATCACTTAGTCAACCGTTTCTGTTCTGGTTTTGGTAACGTTACTTCTTCTTGTGCCTATCATAAGTCGGGTCGAGCGTGTGTGTATGCGTGTGGTAGGATGGAATCCTCCGCCTGCCCTCAATTGCCTTGCTAGGTAACACACACTCTCAGTTTGCCGCTGCTGCTGTTGCTGGTTGTTGTGTGTAAAAAGCACTTTTGCCGCTTGTTTTAATGAAATTCATTCCGTCGACGTTGACGTCGACTTTGACTTCGACGTTTAAGCAACCTTTCACCAAATGAACACGAAAATTTTCATCAATGAAGGATGGGCAGAGTGGTGGGAACGTTGGCCCTTAAAGAGTAAGCCAAAGAAACCCACTTTCATGCTCCATAAGTAAATTCATTTGGCACGCCTCTCAGCAACAACAACAACGATAGCAAGAGCAACAGTAACAACAACAAAAACAACAACAGCATCATCAGCAGCAGGAGCAGAATTTTTCGTCCCCGCCTCTTGCCACCTCTTTACGTTGATTTTTAATGAAATGTCATCAACTTTGAGGTGTTTATTGCGCTGACAAGATAGAGAAAGGGGAAGCGGTATACCAAGAAGGCACCGAAAAGAGGATGAAGAGAAAACAAGACTGAGAGTATAAAAGAGAGTGCAAGAGTTGGAAAAAAAAAGAGAGAGAGAGGGGAGCATCTTTACTTGACACTTGGAGATGTAAGCGTGTCTTATCTACCTATAGCAGCCAAATCGTATAACATTTGTATGACAGATGTATAACTGTTGAAATAATAAATTGATCGCACTTTACTGAAATGCTTTCAAATTTTGCGGCA
Source organism: Drosophila neocordata (assembly GCA_018903615.1). Lineage (NCBI taxonomy): Eukaryota > Metazoa > Arthropoda > Insecta > Diptera > Drosophilidae > Drosophila > Drosophila neocordata. The sequence goes on from JAEIGI010000015.1 coordinate 3,546,527, forward strand.
ATTAATTTAATTTTAGCTATTGCTTAGAATAGGGATTATAAATTTTTTTTTTTAAATTCTTAATTTAAAATTTTTATACCCTGTACCCATAGGGTAAAAGGGTATATTAAAGTCGCTAAAATGTATGTAACAGGCAGAAGGAAGCATTTCCGACCCCATAAAGTATATATATTCTTGATCAGCATCAATAGCCGAGTCGATTGAGACATGTCCGTCTGTCCGTCTGTCCGTCCGGCCGTATGAACACGTGGATCTCAGAGACTACAAGAGCTAGAGCAACCAAATTTGCTGTCAGCATTCGTGTAGTGTCTACGCAGATCAAGTTTGTTTCAAATTTTTGCCACGCCCACTTCCGCCACCGCAATTTAGGAAAAACAAATAACTGGTGTTATATTAAAGGTAGCGTTTTCTTATTTGACACACCTAATAATATGGTATCAGGTGACCAAATTTCGTTAAAATCGGACAAGAAATATCGAAGATATATCTATGTAAAATTTGTACTGAAATGCTAAGTGCGACATTGTAAGTGTGAGCGAGGCAGCATGCGTTGGTTGCTGCCGCTTGTGAGGAAAATTTTAGTTTGAATTAATGGCGAATTCGAAGGAGTTTGCTTTTATAAAGTTCCCTTAATTGGTACAGGGTATATTCAAAGTCGGCAGGGACGACTTGCTTGCTTCATTTTGCTTAAATTTTCATTAATTCTTTTGTCTATGGTAATAAGTAGTATGTATGTGTAAAAGTTTCACTGTGAAAGCTTGGTGAGAGCAAACTCAGAACTAACTCTATCGCTCTTGCGAGGGCATCATTGTGATCATAGAATAAAGAGAATAAAGTTCAGTTTCAGTGTGATGTGATGTGAGACAAAAGTAGACGTATTGTTCCGTCTCTGTCCCCGACTACATGTGTTATATTTATACAGGCAATAAAATAAAGCAATATATTAAAAAGTTTTAAGGAAAAACATAAATTAGTTATTGATCGACATAAAATTTAAATTATAAACATATTTTTAAAAACAATGCAACTTATTTAATATTGAAACTTTCGTGACACGAATCCATCTCTTATCTTTGACTCACTCACACACACATACTAAGTTATAGACAGGAAAACAAAAACCCCTTTGAGCAAAAACCGTTACCAAGCCAAAGTAATCTTTGAGTGTTACTGTCAACCTTCTCTCATCTTTGTGTCGACAGGCAAAGGCATGTGGAGAGGGTGGTTATGGTGTGTGGGTGGCGGTTGTTTAGGGCAGGTGTGGAAGGAAAACATTTTCATGTATCATAAATTGTCTAACACTTAAAAAGTGATTACGTGTGCGTTCGTTTACATCAAGGCCCGAAGCGTTAACTTTGAAACCCTCAAACCTAAATTTAAGCTAAAAACCCCCAAGTTCTGTTACCAGTTTGCCCTAGTCTTTTGGGTTAACCAATCCAATCGGCACATCAATTGATGCTACAAAAAGATGAAGAAGAAGAATAATATTGTGGGGAAAGTAGAAGAGAAAGATGGAATAGAAGCAAAGCTGGAACGCTTTCGGCACACTTTAGATAAACAATTTTGTGCAAGTTGTTAACTTTTACGATGACTCATTAATTTTGTAAATTCTCTTAGTTGAAGCTTCATATTTAAGGGTTTTCCTACTCTATAGTTTTTGCTGAATTGTTGTTTAACGCAAGTTGTTTGTCGATTTTAATGATGTGACACAACACGACACTAAATACTGTATATAATACCCCTCAAAATAGATAACCCAGACCCAAAACATCGACCCCAAAAAAGGCAGTATGTACAAGGATACAGTCATCCTTTGTCTATCATTTGCCATCTGCAATTCATTTCGTCGCCCACGGGCTTAACAAAACCTCAAACCAAACAAAAACCCTCTTTCAGTTTGTAATTATTGTAAACGTAGTGACGCAAATGGGTAACAATGGGACAACACTCTGACAGCGAACTAATTGCTAGACGGAAAACTGAAAGCTGAAATCATCACATAATTAGATGGTCCTACCGATATACATATGTACATACATACCTATAGCATAAAAAACGATTCCAATTGCAATTGTTTTAGCCATTATTGAAGTGATAACTTTTAGATAAGGCCAACTACTAGCTAAGAGAAAACTTGAACCCTTTGAATACAAGTAAAAATTATTTGAAGTATCAAATGAAATGGTGAGATGAAACAATGCAATATAAGTCCAATGTTGTGTATAATATTAACACACGGTAACTCTACCATAATCAGGTAATCAGTACAAAGGGTGCTGTTTTGCTAAGAAAGTTTGCTAATGACTTTACTTAAGATTAGACTCGGCCAACAAATCAAATTGGCTAAAATAGTCATGGTTATAAAGTACTTTCTTTACAGTTGCTCATTCTTTAATTATTAATTATTCTTATTATTAATTAAGATTAAAAATTATTTGAAAAAAAAAACTAAAAGGAACGTTATTCTAATCACAGAAAGATTCAACAACTGCAAGTTGCAAATTTTCTTGTTTAGGGACCTTAAAATGATTATAGGATTCAAATATATAGAGAATTCAGATTCTTTCCGATTTTTCTCGAACTTATTTACATTTTTAAATTAAAAATATTCATTAATGTTTATGCCAATGAAAAAGTTAAAAGTGTTACTCGATTTCTAATTTAAAGACCTATGCAACTATTGGCAATTCACTTTTGGCCTAACTGCAATTTATTTTAAAATTTTGTATTGTAATCCAGTAGATATACCAATTTGTTATCAACTCCGCTCCCTTCCTTTACTAAACAAAGTCAAACATTTTATTACCTAATTTTGAGTATATTGTTTTTGTTGTTGTTTAACAAATCGTTACAAAATGTAACTACTTAACAGCGACAACATTGCCATAGGGCTGGAATGGAATTGGTGGCTGATGGCGGCTCCTCTGGCCTGGCAAATTAAGGAATTTCATTGAACACGAAACACCAGCAACAAAAAACAACAATAACAGCAACAACAACTTGCAAGTCACGCAACAATCATTTTGGCTGGTCAGAGAGCCAGACACGACTCTCGCCAGTCTACTCTGTCCTGGCCTGTCCATCAATGAAAATATGTGAGTTGACTCCACGTCCCTGGTCTCTCTGACCTACCGGCATTGGCGTACTTTATTATTTCTTATTGAATAATTATGGGTCATTTGTGTGCGGTGACGTGGTGGGCGTGGCAAACGATACCATCAGCACATGCCAGCAGGAAGGTGAAGGTGGGTGGTGATGGTGATTGTGGTGGTGGTGTTGGAGTTGGTGGGGGAGCGGCCAGTCAGGAATAGGTGGGTGTATTAGTACTCACGCCGTACAGTGCTTATCTCGTTTCCGTTGCTTCATTTAAAAGTTAATGACTGCTTTTAATGTCCAACTCCGACACCAGCACCAGCTCCATCTCCAGCTGCTTTGCCCAATTCCAGTGTCCGTGGGAAGGCAACCGCGACCCTAATACCAAAAAAAAAAAAAAAAGAAGCAAAGCGCCAACCCCACATTTGGCACTTCAGCTTCCGTTGGCGGCTGGTCTTGTCACCAGACAGGCAAATTGATTAGGTTTAAAGAAAAAAATCATGGCATACATTAGGGCGTATCAACTGTGGGGCTATCGCAGGCGTTGCGGGCGGATCTAAGGCGGTGTCGGCATTAAAAGCGAAAATGTTTTACAAATTGAAAGTCACGCAACAATTGACCAGACCCCGAAGCCAATAGATGAGGTCGGGGCAAGGTCTTCTACAAATATAGCCTGAAATAGAAAGTCGCTAGTGATGGGTGCGTGAGGAATACATCTTTTCACTCAAATTGCATGTGTGTATGTAAACACACGTTTTGGTTGCATACAAATAGAATATGTAAATATACAAACTACATGTGTACTATAGTTTTTACAGGTATAACAGTTTTTTTACTTGTATAACAGTTTCACTTGTATATCAATTGCTTACAAAATTTTATATATATAACAGTTTTACGCATAATAAATGTACAACATATTTTTTAGCAGTTTTTGATTGTATAATAGTTGCATTAAATTGAAATAGTTGAACGCAATTAAAGTTATATTTTCAAGTTTAGCTAATATAACAAATTTTATCATATGTATAACAGATGCGAATTTGAATATAAAGTAGAGGCATTATATAACAGACTATATTAGTTTTGTATAATTTTATAAGTAGTGGCAAACAGTTAAATTTCATATTTAAATTGCTGATTATCTGCTCGTATGTATAACACTTGCATAATAGCTGTAATCGCAACAAGAAACATACAGTTTTGATTTCACGTTTGCCACACTTTGTGGTTATAGGTATACGCATCTCACCCTTCCCATCGTACGATTGTCCCGCTCTTCAACTTGCTACTTATTAAGCAAATCGCATTTATGTGGCTTGTCTCGCCTGCTGGACGGCCATTAAAGGTAAAATGTTATTGAATCATTAACACCTGGCTGGACTTCCAACCATCCAAACCCACATTTAACTCAAAAACGAAACGAAAAGAAATGAAATGGAAAAGGAAAAGGAAAAAAAAAGAATGCGATGCCATAAAGTTTATTAGAAGTCACTTAATGGCAACGGATGTGCAAGTTTATTACAATTTGTAACGAGAGTGCTCAAAACTGTTGACTTACATACATACATACAGGATGTATGGGTGAGGGGGACGTACACCGGATACCAGGACATACACTCATACACACCGTTCCGGACAGGAATAACAGCAAAAGCAATAGCAAGAATGGTAACAACTTGGCTCGCTCAAAGGGGCGGCCAGGGAGGTAAGGCCAGTCCTTAGTATTTATAAAATATGCACTAGTCGCGTGTCTATTTTCAATAAATACATGGCATAAACAGAAAGAGAGAGAAAGAGAGAGAGAGAGAGAGAGAGAGAGAGAAGAAGGAGTAAGCAAACGAAGGTGGCAAATAAATACGAAAATCGTCTAAACTCTAATAGCCAACTGGTCAAAGAAAAAATAAGGAAAGGAAAATGTTCATGGCATGGCATAGATATTTGCTATAAATGTTTGGAAAGGACTGATTTAATGCTAATTATTGCTAACAAGTTAACCTAACTTTTCACTTTCAAGGATCAATTTGCTTAAATATATCTTTTTATCCGTTTTCTTACTTGTTTCTATTGCCCCAAATAGTTGTACCACTTTCTTTGCCAGCAAACTATAACCGCCATATGTGAGTTATTAAAATTGTGCACAATTTGTTTTCATTTTAAAATTCCGTGTGCCATTTGTTGCACGTTTTTTTGTTCTTATTTTTATTTTGCATTGTACTTTTTACAGTTTCTGCCGCTGCGATATTTCCTTTTTACCTACCGTAGCAATGCGGCAATGGAACAGAAAGCCTTCATGACCATCCGTGGCGTCCATTTTGTTCCATTATGAGCATTTTATTCATCCGATTTTAAGATAAGTAATTTGAATGATGATTTTGTAATATTTCATAACTGTTGTATGATTCAAAGGTAATTTTATTGTAAAAAGCTAATGGAGAAAGTAATCTTAACTTTCACACTTTTAGACAAAACACGTTTGTTTCTTTAATCAAATAAAGACAAGCTTTGTCTTTTGTTAAAAGTTGATTGGTAATAATTACAAAATGGTTATATTGGTATAGTTTCATTATTTTTAGAACCTACAATTAGCAGAATTTTGTAATTGCTCGAGGAATGGAATGTCATTGTTTTTTTACTCGTCCTTAACTAGTTGTGAATTATAACTGCATTAAGTAGGCAATGAAATTCAGCAAATAATCAACATAAAAACTACCTTAAATAAATATAGAGTTGTTAAAACTATATATTTACCTTTTAGTTGAGGTATCTCAACTTCGATCCATGACATTTCATCATGAAAAAGGAAGACCAGAAGGCGGATGTACAGTAGGCATAGTTTTTACTATTGCTTTGCTGGCATCGAAATATGTCTCGATATGTTTTATTTGTAATATGTTGCAAGTAAATGTTAACGCTTTATCCAATGTTATAAAGTACTTAAATATTTTGTAATTTGTATAATGTAATTGTAATTTCACTTCAAATAATGCTTGACTTATGTATTTTTCATATTTTAAATATTTTTTCAATATTTTATTTTTAAAGAAGGGTTTGTTTAAATTGTTAATATTTTTTTTTCTTTTTTGTAGACTTTTTATTTAATAGTTTCCTTTTTGTTAATCGAGCTAACTTCTATATAGATATATATTATAGATGAAGTATATAGATATTATATATTGTCTACCAGTTTAGGTTTTTGCTAAATCTTAAAGCCAACTTTGATGATTTTTACATGATTTAACAAGTTTTATTGAATGATTTGATTTCGATTGGTAATCATTTTCTAATGTGGTTTTACTTGCAATTTCTGCAAGCAACTAAACCAAATTTCAAAATAAAAAAAAAAGCTGCACACACTCACTCACACACACACACACAACATAATTGGGAATGCAACAATTTTTATTTAACCCCAGTTGAGCATGTCAGAGAAAATGTTTTGGTTGACGTTACGTCTAGGTCTAGAACAAGCATGTGCATGGCCGTAACCACGAGGGTGAAAGAGTCTTTTCATGAAAATTCACAAGGATGCGGTCGATGGGGGCAAGTTACCCTTTAAAGAAAAAGTAATCAAATGTTAAGGTAAGGTGGGGAAATCCAAGATCCCCCAACGTTATGTCCATGGTCATGTTGAGCATTTTGTGTTATGGCCTCCGGCTGACTTCTAATGGCCGCACATACACATACATACACACACACACACACACATCCACATGCTCATGGTGGGCATTCATTATTGCTGCTGCTACTACTTCTTGCCTACCCTTCTTTGCCTTTGCTTTTGCTGCATTGTGGCACTTATTAAAAATTTTGTGGTATGCTTTTTTTTTCCTTTTCTCGGTTTTTTTTTATTTTTTTTTCTCCATCTTATTCCCTACGTTTGCCCCTTGGTTCTGGGAAAACCGAAAAGCGACCGCAGTTTTGCCTTTGTCTGCGAATGAGAGAAACTGCCTTTGTTTATTTATCTTTTCGCTCGGTTTCGAGAAACAAATCCTTTTTGGCTTTACACATATTATGCGGTGTCCTTTCCCTTCGTTACCCATCTTCCACCAGATCCACATCAACAACATCTAGCAATCTGCTTTAGCCGTTGCAGTTGCAGCAATTTTGCTGCAGTTGACTCCACTTTTGTCAAACGTATTGTTCCAGTTCTAGGCAAACCAGCTGAAGCCAACCATTTCCAGTGGTTTAGCTGGTTCGCTTTCGTTTTGACTTTTTTCTCTTTCTTTTTTTTTTTTTTTTGTATACCCTCACATAAAGCATATGACAATTTAAAAAAGCTACAATCTCTGCTATTATAAAGTATATTTATTAATGAGTTAATATAGTCCTGTCTATCTGTAGCAGTTTTCTATTCTATAACCTCTGAAATAATGTATATAAAAATTAAAATTCAGGGAAGAAAATCAGTATATATTTCAATTTTAAGAAGTAAATAAAGATATAGTGAAAATCGGCCAAAAATAGACTAAGTTAGAGGCTATTGAAGTTCAGATCATTTTCAAAGGATATGTCCCATGTCTTTTTCATAAAGCTATAAGTTGGCCGTCCTTTGGCCAATTTTAAAAAGTTTTATCTCTTTGTCATTGGAAACTTGAAAAAAAAAGTTTACGACCTGATATTTGTAACTTTTAACGATGTAACCACTGTGAAAATTTTCAAAAATCTGCCAATATACTTTTCTTTTAATTTTTCTAGTTTTTTATGCCAGCTAAAAGATGGGATTCTGAAAAGCAAAACAAGATCGAGTTATATACAATAATATCTTAATTTTGGCTTGTAAAATTGAAGTCCCTTTAAAGGACATGTCACAGAGTTGCAGTTCAGTTACATGATGAAAAGCTGCAAAGATATTCTACCTAATTTCTAGACTTGCAAGTGTATCCAGAACTCAGCATGGCATAAAGTTAGTCCAGCTTTCTAGTTTTTTTTTTATCGGTTTTTCTTTTCTTTTTGTTCTATCACACAGATACAGATACCAGTGTAAGCGTTTGGTTTTTTTTTTTGTTTTCGTTCCTAGATACATTTTATTGTTTTTCCTTTAGATTTTTTTTTTTATTTTGTTTTTTGTTTTGTGCAGTTCTGAAGCTTTTTCATCAATCTTGGTTTGCCAGCATTTTATGGTCACACACAACAGAGAAACGGTTATAGAGAGGGTGTGATGGTTGGGTGGAGGGGGGTCTGGTGACACAGAGGAAGCTAAGGGAAAAAAAAAAAAAAAAGAAATGACGAAGGCGTAGGCAGAGATTTTTCTATTGTCATTGTGTGTCGCATTTCGCTTTGGCTCTTGCAACAATATTTTTGCAGTCATTTGCTATTGTTGTTGTGTCTAACTGCATAAATGTCAGCATCAGGCCATTGTCTCTCATCTTGAAATCTTTTGTCCCAACCTCGATTTAAATTTCGGTTTCTATACCTTCCCTCTCAAAGCCTGCCTCTACCCCTTGCAATTATCAACATCACTATTATCATCATGATTATTATCATCAGTTGCAAAATATTGCACAAATTTTACAAATGGAAGCATTTTTCATTTGGCAACACTGGTTCTTCTAAATTACCAAAACCATCTCTAGCAAATTGTCCAACATTAACCAACTGAACTAACTTATTATCCAATTTAGCTAACTTTATTTGATAAGACACAATTGTTCACCGTTAATACTAAGCTTACATATGACGATTTCACATATCCATTAAAACGTTTTTAATTTTACTTTACTACACAGTTTTACCGATTAGGCAGAAGGTACTATGGTCACACTGTCAAATAGTTGTCAAATACCGAAAAATGTACCTGTTTCCAGTTTAGTTCTTTTTTGTCGCGCATTTCTATGACTATTTTGCTTAAGCATATCAAACTGTTGCACCTTTAAGATGTGCTAGAACCGTATCTGGTGCCCTCAGTGTCCTGTGCTCTATGTCTCTGTACTTCTTTACCACGTCTAACCGTGTTCCCTTTGCCGGTGTTTTGGGCCTGTGTCAGGTTCTTATCGCGTCGCCAGGCTGCGCTTCACGCTCGAGAAACGAAACCGGATGTGACATCCTTTTAAAGTCGGAAGTACTTATGCTTAAGCGTGCGTCGACCACGGAGACGGAGACGCAAAACGTAAAACCTGGTCTTCTTGTCGAGCAACCTTGCTGCCACACTTCCATCTCCCCCTGCCTCCATGAATCGTTCACCACACTTTTACTCCTTTTGTCGGCTGTCTTGCGCTACTTAAAAATTGTTGGTAATATTACACAAAAAAAAAAAAAACGAAAAATAAAAGAAGCAGCAAAAGAGAACAAAAAAAAACTCCTGGACGACGGGGGCAAATAAAAACGATGACGTTGGCTAAGGGCCAGGACTCGCCAATATGATGCCTCGTCTGAATACATAACGCTGCCTGGCAATGAGATGGTTGCAAACCCACATCTTTGTGTCCAAGTGTGGGTGATTGTAGAATGGCAATAATGATGTCATCATGTGGTAAAACTTCAGCCAAAAACACTTCTATACCTTACCAAGATTACATACATTATTACTCTCAAAATGGAAAGGATATCAATGCACTTTATGCATATAAGTGAATTAAATGCGACATGTGAATAAAATTGAAATTCTGTAAAACCACTGGACTATGCCCTTATCTGTAAATTAATGTGGCCACATTGGTTTATGAAATAGAGATTGCAAAGCTTTCGAATAGTGTGACCACACACAGTTTAGATTTAAAATTTTACAGCACTAAAAAAAAGGACATCTTTAGTTACTAAGTTAATTATTTAACAAAGTAAGTAATGATTTTTATCTCTCTTTAAGCAATTGCTTTGCCATTATTGAATTAAATTTAATTCGCCATAAAATTTCTATGCATTCCTGTTCGATTTCCCATGCAAAGAGCGTTCTCAGGACAGGATCGCGATTTTAATTGATTGATGTTGAAAATTACTGTTATTATTTACCATAAATGTTTAATGAATATGTTTCGATTTTCAGTGGAATTTGTTAAATTTGCACAATAAATTGAAACCTGATCTTAACGAGTGTAATTTTCTTGTTTATTTTATTTATATAAATAATTAAGATTCATTTTTTTTTATTTTGAGTTGTTAAATTAATAATACTTAAAATGCACTGAAATGACATTGTGATTAATGCATTTATTCACACACCCACACAAAACACTCATACACACACACACACACACAGTATATACAGACAGGATCAGTAAGTAGCACCACAAACATATGTTAACTGTTTGGTTGGCAGATTTTTCAATTTCTACCCGTTTGTGTTTGTTTGTTTGTTCATTTTGTAAATTTATACAATTTAATTGCACAGGAGAGCCACAAACAGCAGGCAGCAGACCGACACACAGTGGTCACAAAATGACAAACAAGTGGAGAAAATAATATATACATACATATGTAATTATGTTTACCAACATAATGCAAGCGACAGCAAAGAAATGGTCTAAGCATTCATTTTGCGTGTTTTTAAACCAGTGCGACCGATTTCCATTCGGCACAGCTCGTGTGTTTGAGATTTGAGCGCCGAATGCAATGTTCTTTTTCACGACGATCTCGTGACTCTGCTTACACACAAAAAAAACGTATTATGCTTTAGACTTTCTTTGCTTCTGATCGTCAAATGCGCTGCTTGTCTCTGTTCAAGCAAAGCTATTTCTTCAGTAATTTTGCTCAGTGTAAAGCAACATGCCCTGATATTTTTATCTGCTCTCTTTGTGATTTGCCCTGTTCTACTCTTATTTCGCTCTCTTGTACTAACAAGACTTATAATATCTGTGTAATGCCTATGCTTAGTTGAGATTTAACAAGCGCCTATACGGTATATTTTGAATTCATTTATCATTTTAAAAGAAAGTTGAGCCCACTGTGCGGCGTAAAGAAGGACATTTGACAGTGGGGCGAATGGTTTGGCAGGCAGAGAGTGTGTTGTGATATTGACCAACAAGTTTACCTTTTGCGGTGGCCAACCAACATCAAGCCAGCCGTTATTCCCTTCGGTACCACACTGGGCAATGGCAACAGCAACAGCAGCAGCAGCAACAACAACACAATATTTGCCATTAATTGTGCGGCTCTCTAATGATGCGAACTCTCTTCCATTCGCTTTAAATTTAATTAATGTGCAATTTTTGCTTTTAGCTCAGTTGGCAAAAAAAAAAAATTTCTTTTTCCCGGGCCGTATAAACATTATACCTCTCCGTCTTATTTTCGCACACGTACTCGCTCTCTTTCTCTCTCGCTCTCTGCTTCTCTGTCTCTGTCTGGCACTGTGGCAAACATTTTGTTTGATTTCGAAATTGATGAATTACGTTTAATTAGCTGGACGTAATTGCATCAGAGCGATAATGACGAGATGAAACATTAAGTGATAAGAGATTTGAATCGAAATCAGATTTATCTGTTGCAGTTGTGAAATGTTTTTTTTTTTCTTTTCTCGTTTTAAATTTTGGAGTTAAAGTGGATTTCTTCTTTTATTTTGTAATTTGCATTTTGCCAATTGCATATTGTTCGCTCTCTCTCTATCTCTCTTTATCGGGCTGTGTTTTTCAAGCTCTCTTTCTCTCTCGCATTTCTAATTGTATAATTGCCAACAACAACAACAACGAAGGCAACATCAATTTAAAATCATTTAATAAATTCGCACTAAATTTCAATTCCGTTTTCATTAAATGCCACATAAATTATACGTACTGTGGCCGGAGACAGAGGTGGTAGCGGCAACGGTAGCGTCAGCGTCAGCGTCAGTAGCATAGTAGCCATAGGCATAGGTGCGGGGACGGTGATGGGCATGGCTCATGGGAGGGGATTCATGCGCGTTCATGGTTTCGGTAAAATCGCGTGTTACCATATTTCGTATTTCGTTTTAAATAAATGCTGGGGCGCCATTTGCACATAAAATGCTTTTAATTTTTCGTTACATTTGCCGTTCGCCAACTCCAACTCATACTGCTTCTCTTACTCATTCTCCTCCTTTGCGTCTTTGCCTTCATCTCTCCTTGCCAGCCCTTCACACTCACTTGGCCACATTTTCAATTCGACCTCAATAAAATTTAAACAGAGCAATCATCCCCACCATACCCAAACAGGCAGAGGGCACGAAGGCTACGCAGATAACCCAAATGTACGGCATAGACCGAAGGATTGCGGAGACAGTGGTGTTGAGAAGAGTGATGGGGGGGACTGAGAATTCGGTTGGCTGGTAGAAGTAGGTCTTTTGGCATTCTCTCACGGTGGAAAAACAAAGTGTTTTTTGTATCACATAATAAAGTTGTAAAATGAAGTTTAAAAGAAGAAAACGTAAAGGTAAACAGGAATGAAATAATGACTCACTGTTTGTTAACGATTAGCCACAAATAATTTCCAATGACTTATTTTTAAAGCTTTTATGAACTTTTCTATATATTATATATATTGCCTTTCCTTTTACATGATCTCAACATATGGATATATATAGTAATTCTCAAGTTATTAGTATAAATCGTAATTAGTTGAAATAAGTTTCCCAGTGATCATAAAGAATTTATTATAGAAAAAACCTTAAACCTAAAAGTTCATTTTAAAATCTTATTAAAGGGTATAACAGAGTCGTTGAATATAATGGAGACAATAGTTTTATTGCTGTTTGTTGTATTTATAGTGACTCCGTTTCGCCCCATTGCCCAAAAAGTGTTCATTTCCTTTGTGGCACGTTATCATCGCCACTTCCGGCAAATGTTGAGAACGACAAGGACGAGCACGACATTGAATATCGCGGCATTCTTGCCCCGCCTTCTCTCTGCCTCTATAGTCACTCTGTCTGTGTGGCAAATAACTCAACTTAAATAAAACCTTTAACCTTTAACATCTTTAAACTGAATTTCAGAAATATTTTGGGCTCTACTTTTTCATTTTCTATTTGCAATTTTTATGACATTTTTCTTTTGTCTTTTTTTGTTTGATCTTGGAAAGAAAAAAAAAAAAAATAAAAACTTTATATACATTTATATTCCATGTGTTTAAAAATATAAAAAACTACATAGAAAAAACTTTGACAATTTTTTTCTTTTTGTTTTTTTTTTTCTTTTTTGCACGCCCGAATGCAAATACAATTCAAATAATGCGGCCGCTGGCATCAAATCGACTAGAAAACATTCACTTCTTTTTGTTGGTTGCTGAAAGTATGGGTGAGAGAGAGAGAGAGAGAGGGTGAGAAGGGTGGTGTGGATAAACTTTTCACTTAATCGCTTTTCTTTGCATTTTAAAGAAAAACAAACACAGATAATTTGACTTTATCTTCATGTTAAACTTTATCCTTGAAAAGAAAAACGGATGGACACACTACTGCTTTATTAACTTATTTACATTTCAGCCATCCATTTATTCATTTATACATTCATTCATTCATTCATGCGATTGTTTATTGGTTCATTAAATCACTTATATACAAAATATTTTGCATTATCTACTTTAAGTTCGTGAAAATTGCTTCATTTTTGCCATTAATTGATATTGATTGATTGTTTCAATCCAAATGTAAAGAAGGGGGAAAAAATGTAGTAATTTATTGGCAAATTGATTTCGATTACTTGCCTTTTTAGCTTACTTTATTGGCTAACAAAATCAATTTTTTTTAATATTTTTGTGTTGCCTACTTTTTGGTGTTGACAGTTTGACAATTGCAATAAGATTTTCAAATTGCATAAATTTAGTTACTACTTATGCCTTGTGGTAGCAGCTTCAATAAAACTTTCTTTCAGTTGTCACATTTTTAGCAAACCTTCTCTGCCCCCTTTCCCTCTCCCTCTCACTCTTACTCTCTCTCTCTCTTTACCATGACTGCATTTGGTTTATTTTTTGTTTGCTTGTTTTTGCGCATTTTGTTGTTGCGCGTTTTTCAAATACACTTGCGACATTTGACAGCTCGGACTGTCAGTACAATGTGTGGGTGTATGTGTGTGTTTGTGTGGGTGAGTACATGTTCTGTTGAATGTTGATTTTTTGTCAAGTTGTTCCATGTGCCATTGCCATTCATTCACGTGGCCTCGTCATCTCTCGACCCTGACTGTATGCAGTTGTAAATAAATTTGCATTTTTGTCAATTTTGATAGCGACCACACACATTTACAAAGACAGACGTATATATATATATACAAATATACCTATATACAATATATACACATATGTATATACATGTTAGTGTGTGTGTGTGTTTGTATGTGGCTAGAACTGCATGAATGCATACAAAGTATGTAAAGTTTATTCATGTGCAGCGAACAATATTGTGAATGTAGGTACATAAACCAGGGCTGACCAAAATTCAGTTTTACGAAACTTTATTATCAAAAATGTTTTCCAATTGGGAAATCATATGAAAAATAGAAATATTATACAATTGTTTTGCAAAATTACAAAGATACCAAATATTGGTTAAATCTCAAGTGAAATGAAATTATTCAGGTCATTTTGTATTAAATCTGGGCTTGTGTATGTTTCTATATATCTAAAGTTTTACTGACTGATGAACCCTAATAATTTCTGTCTGACATTGCCACCCCTCACTACATCACCTTTTTTGTACAATGCCGCCAATTGAAAAGTTCAGCACTGGTGAATGTTGCAACAAATCCATCCACAAATTTTGGTGGACAATGCAGCTTTTTAGACCAGGACAGCCACTACAATAACAACAACAACAAGAGAAACTACAGTAGCAGCAGCAGGTCAAACAGGACATTGACAAAAATGTTGTTTGTTGAAATAGTCAGAAAGTTGCTGACTGCTTTTTTTTTCTGCATTCGGTCATCATTTTGTCGTCATTCTTGTGGTTGTGTTCATTGTTGTTGTGCCTATGCTGTTTCTATTATAGCTGTTGTTGTTAGTGTTGTAGTTGTTGCTATTGTTTGGCCCAAACACCATTATCACAGCACTATGTGTAGGTGTTCGTTGATGTTACCCAAAAATTAATTTGCATAATGGCACACACTCACATAACATTGTTGGCATATTTGCGGATACCAACAACAAAAAAAAAAAAATGCAAAAAAAAAACCCCAAATGCCAAATTTTCAACAAAATCTAAACTTGCCATAAGAGAATTCCCCCATAACCCATAGGCAGGTCACACATTCTCATGTAGTCAGTTAATGGCTTAAACCAAAGCAAAGTTAGTATTCACACATTTAATTAAGATGAGACTAATTAGCAAAATACTAAATTCACTCAAGTATAGAACTTATCTATATAAACAAACAAATCTCTATAAATCTATAATAATAAATAAAGCAAAATAATAAAATTTCATTATGAAATTTGTTTTTCGAAAAGAATTTATTTAGTTTAATTGTTTCAAGTAAAATATTTAACAATAATTTTAGTGTCAATAGTTTGCTTTGAAATGTATTTAAGTTTAATATAAATAATTAATTAATTAAATTTGTTAAGATTTTTACTGAATCGTAGATCAATTAAATAATTAAATGAAATTGGATTCGAAAAATCCATGAAAATTCCCAAATTAAGGAAAAAAATCCTATTTTAAAAGATGTTCAACTAAGTTTTGAATCTTAAATATTAATTTAAATATATATAACCGACTCTTATATAATTAGAATTAATTAAATTAAACTTTTATTAAATTACAAACGGAGCCAGAAATAAAAGCTGAACTAAATGCTTTATCAATTGAATTACATAAACGATCTTTCATGAAAAGTCTGTTGATTGAAAAGACTTAACGATTTAGATAACAATTTTTTGTTCTATAATTTTAGCAACTTCTTCAACTCAAAGCAAATCAAACTAGAAGGATTTGCTAACTTTGGCCGAAGTTTAAATACCTTTGCAAACTATTTATTAAAAAAAATGTTTACCCGATTATTTCTATGGAAGCTATATCATATAGTCGGCCGATTCTAGTGAAACTCAGTAAACACATTTCTATATATACCAAACTTACATATACCAAATTTGTTGAGAATCGCTTTTAAAATAAGCAAGTTATTCATCTAAACCTATTTTTCTGGCCGATCATTCCTATGGGAGCTATATGATATAGTCAACCGATTTTAATGAAACTTGGTGGATATGTTAAGAAATATATAAAACTTACAAATACCGCCTTTTGTAATATTTCATTAAAAAACAACAAAGTTATTGTGGTTAAAGCTTATTTACGACCGATCTTTCCTATGGGAGCTATATGATATAGTCATCCGATCGGGATGATTCTGAGATATACAACGCTTGCAGCAAAAAGCCTAGGTGCAAAATTTCAGCTCTGTAGCTTTAAAGGTTTTGGAGGAGATTGCGTTGATACAGACAGACGAACAACGCTATAACAACTCACCTCATCGTGCTGATCAAGAATATATATACTTTATATAGTCGGAAATGCTTCCTTCTATGCTTTTCAAACTTCTGACCAAACTTTATATACCTTTTTTGCAAAGGTTTAAAAATGGATTCATTTTAACTTTTTTGATTATTATTTCGTTTCTTAACTACTTTTCAAATCCCGAAACAAGTTTAATATATAGATTTCGAGACCTTAAGCCGATTAATTGACTTCAAATTTAGTTTAGTTGAAACCAAAACAAAGTTTTTTATGCAAAATAAAGATTCTCGAGTATTAAGTAATAGAGGCGGAAAAAGAGAAAAATCCATGTCAAATATAAACCAAATATGGAAAGTCAAATTTTACACACAAACAATAAAAGGTCATATGTATCTAACTGTTGTCTGTTGTTCTTTTTGCATTATTTACTGAACAACATGAACGAAAATGCATTTTACATATTTGATTGGATTTCTCTTTTTCTTTTAACTTGGCCCCAGCAACATAACATAAAATTTGTTAGCCTCACCTTCACATCCATTTTGCCAATCAATTAAAACCAACCATGAATAAAATTTTTCAATTATGTTACTTTTGAAATTCTTATATACAGTATTCTATATAATATCTGACACACTGGGTTTAACATATTCCAACAGGAAGTCCTTCTCATTCGTTTATATGGCAGCTACTTAAACTTTAAATAAGTTGGGCAAATAGTTTTCAAAATGGCCAGCAAAAACTTAAGCCAAAAAAAAAGAGCGACATAAGCATAATAATAAAAACTCTAAAAAAGAAGAAATAATAGATAAAATGCCATAAGAAAAGGAAAAAGGGGAAACGCCAAAAATCTTTTAACTACCAAAAAAAAAAAAAGGAGCAAAAAGGGCTTTTGGTAAGAGAGAGATAGCGAATTGGAGATATCCTGTAAATATTTCTAAATAAAAACTTGGCAAAGTCATTATCAGCAATGTTAGATAGAGTTAAAGATAAGAGATAACTAACGATAACGATTCTTAATGAGTATCCAAAGGATATATAGTGAAACTTCACTATAATAAAGAAGCAAGGATATTGATTGAAAATACAAAGAGCAACTAATTCAATATTCTAAGAACTTTTTTATATAAAAGTTAACTATAGGAAGGGTTGAATGTATTATAATATATATATATATATATATATATATATATTTATATATATCTAAAGTCGGTATATATCTGCTGTAATTTATGTGATTAGTAGTTACCTGATAGCACTCTAAAAACTTTTAAATTATTCAAAATTCATCACATATTCAACCAATCTTTCATTGTTTATCTTAATATTATCATGCATATATATGCATATATATTTGTATATTCTCTAAAACGATTTGCTCTTTTGATGTATACCCATTTTAGGTAAATTTTGTACAGGATATTTAACCGAAAAAAGGAAAATCTTTGGCAAAAGATTTGAAATTACTTAACAAAAGTTTGTGAAGGGGGTCGTTGATGGTGGTGGTGCTGGTGGTGGTAATGGTGGTGATGGCGGTTGGTTTGATGGTAGGGGCGTGTTAGATGGCTGTTACACTTTTAATCACAGACAACAAGAATTTTGCTGTTCGTGTGTTATATTGTGTTTTTGTTTCGGTTTCGGTTGCGTTTCGTTTTGTTTCGGTTTGGTTTCGTTTCCGCTTTGTTTTGTTGTTAACTGTCATGTTAATTCCCTTGTAATTCGCTTGTTCATTATGTTAAACACTTGATGTGTATGTTTGTATGCCTGACTGAGAGAGAAAGAGAGATAGAGTGAGAGAGGGAAAGAGAGCCAGTCTGATGACTATACTCCATAGAACCTCCCCCTACCTCCCTCGAACAATAAATGAAAGTGTAACACACTAATTAGTCTTGTATGCGTTTCATAATGATAACAGCAATTATCATGTGTACGTGTATGTGGTATATGTGCGGGTGTGTGAGAGTATGTATGTGTGTGTGTGTAAGTGGGTATAGGTGTGGGCATTTTTGGTATGCTGTACCATGTATTCAACAACATGCACTGGTTGTCTCCACCTACTAAACATGGCTTAACTTGGTCTTCATTTATATTAAGTTTATACGAAATTAATAATTACAATATTTAACAAGAATTAAATAGAATTATTATATATTGAAGAGAACTTGTATAATAATAATACAGTAATACTTTGCTATAACGAATTTCTATATAAAATGAAATTCTCAGTAAATTGAAATAATTTTACATTATCAATCTAAATATCATAACTTCTTTATAATGAAGTTTCTGGGTAATGAAATTTCTATATAATGAATTCAATTTTTCGAACTTCCGCATATTTATTAAAGGATTTCTCGATCGTACTTAACAATGTTCATGAATATTGTTACGGCATAAACATTATTCGCTGTTCTGTTGTCTCATAGCTGGTTGTGCTTTTTGACGGATGTTGTTGTTGGTGTTACTCCCGTGGCAATATTGGTTTAGGTACTCCACCAGCAGCAATGGTATCTTCTATGATGCTAAACCACCATAACACCCATACACACACATACAAACACCTGTCCATGTATTTATGTACTTGTCGTTGCCATCAGCAGGTGACTGACTTCCCCAACGGGAGACAACCCACTTGGCCTTCCCTTTAACTAGGCCGCCTTTGGCGTTGGTTTAATGCTCAAGTGTTGCGAAGAACCAACATACAACACTCACTCACACACACACACACAAATAAGCATTTACACATCAGCACACATACACACACTCACTCACATACATACAGTCACTGGCTGGCATACAATTTGGATCCTCGCAGGATGCCATGTCATGTTTTCATTATGCTCATGTGTCTAAACAATTATCCTGCAGGCATAATTATGCCTGACGTTTATAAGCTTTGACACTTTCGGTTTTCAGTAACATCATGTCGAGCATATACACACACACACACACACCCCCAAATATACCCACACAAGCCATCTACTCCTTTCATTTGCTGCCATCTCCAATCCCTTACTGTTCTAGCCCCCCTCCACACCAAGCGGCCTCAAAAAGAAGTTTGGCTTTAAAATGTTTGTTTTTATTGTAAAATGATTAGAACTAATTACCCTACACTTAGTCCCCGTTTGGAGCCCTTCGCTTCGCCCCTCCCCCGGCCAACACTTTACCTCAATGGAAGTGCCCTATTGTTTTACCATTTCGCTTTGTTGTGGGTGAAAAATTACTGGCATGGCCGAAACTTATTTTGGCGTAAAATTGAAAAATTCTTTTGTATAAGGAATTAAGAGTAAGTTGATTCTTTTTCTTCTTATTTTACTCTTCACAGCCTGCCCCTAGTTGGACAGCCAGGCCATCTTCTACATCGTCTTCTTCTACTTCTTCTTCTTTTTCATCTTCTTCTTTGCCGTTGTCGTCTGGCTCTCCTTGTATTTACGTTATTTTATTATGCAAGAAACAAAAGTTTCATTTGTTTGTCCCGTTTCTTCGTTAAGAAAAACCATCAATCATTTGCCGTGTTGTGCGATGTCCTCCAGGACGACAACGACAACGTCGACGAAAAATAACCAAAGAAAACGCAACACCAACAAAACCGAACGACAGTGTGAGCAAGACAAAAAAAAAAAAAAAGAAAAGAAAAACGGGAAAAAAAAGAAGTGAAATAGCGACTACAAAAATGTTTCATTTTCACACACTAAACAAATTGCATGCCGGCAGAGTGAAGTATTCTACGTTGCCGCCTCCGTCTACGTTTCGTCACCAAACCCAAAAAAAAAAAAAAAAAAAAAAAACCATCAACCTCAAACCCAATTCGAACTCCATTCTCTTCTCACCACCTCTAAAAGCCATCGCATTCCTTCTTTAGTGCATATACATACATACATACATGCATACACTAGATGCCGTATAGTTTCCATAATGTACAGTTTCTTCTCTCTCTCTCTCTCGCTTACTATCTATGCGTATCACCCTTTTGTCTGGTTGACTTCACTCACGTCTCACAGTCAACATATTTTGGAACGATATACGAATACTCGGAATAATTTTTTCTGTTCTCTTTTCGTTTCCTTATGCTGCAATTACAAAACAAATAAAACACTTGTAAGTATGGTTCAAGGACAACAAAATTAAGTATTACTTGATTTGTATAGTTAGTTTATTGTTTTTACATTTAACAAGTATTTGTGAGAAATTCTTTGTACCTTCACAATACATGGAACATATTATGGAAAAATATTTTTGCAAATTTTATAAATTGAATATTTTACTTTTCAATTAAGTAAAAACACAAATTTGTCTCAAATTTGATTATTATATTGTATTTAATAAACTGTTATATGATTGACGGTTTTTATGAGCCAAAAAAAACTTCTTCTTAAGTGGCTTAAGTCAGTTACAGTTAGAAATCAAACTAAAGGAATGGGCTAACTTCGGTCGTACCGACTTCAAATATCCTGTATTTTTTTTTTTTGTATATGAAACTTATCAAAACTTTGTGGCTTAAAAATAGAAATTTTTCATAAAAAATTTTGTTTTTGGTTGGATTGCTCCTATGGAAAGTATAGCATATAGTCAGCCGATTTTGTTGAAACTCATAGAAGACAATTCTATATATACTAAACTTATAAATACCAAATTTCTTAAAAATCGCTCTTAAGTTAACAAAGTTTATCATCCAAAACTATATGCTTGGTCGATCGTTCCAATGGGTGCTTTTTTATATAGTGAATTGATTCTGATAAAACTTACTTAATATGTAAAAAAAAAAAGTATATAAAACTCACAAAAACCAAACTTACAAATGCCTAGTTGCAAAATTCCAAATTTGTAAAGACCTACAGTGGGTCTCAGAAGAGATTGCATTAATCCAGCCAGATGGATGGGCGCACAGACGGACAAGGCAATATCAACTTAACTCGTGATGCTGATCAAGAATATATATATTTTATATAGTTGAAGATGCTTGATTATTGCTTTAAATTGCTAAAAAGAAACAGTAATAACTTGTTTAATTCTTATTTGTAAAAAATTATAATAAAATTAAAAAAAAGAATGCAAAGAATTTATAATTTAATATTATATATTTTATTATTTATTAAATTGTGTAAATGAATTGCTTATTACTTTTCCCTGATACAAATATTTGTTGTAATTAAGACGATTTGGAAATCCTTTTTTTCAAATTCTAAATTCCCGTAATATTAAGGTATTATTTGCTTATCCAAGTTCACTTTCTTTTTCTTTTCTTTCTCAACTTGTTTTCTTCCTTGTAGTTTCTCTTTTTGTTTTTTTATTTGGCCAATGAAAGCAGTTGAAATAATAACAATTGCCGAAAACTTGCAATTCAAATGTCTAAAATGGCCTTAAGGGATATATAGGAAAGGTGTGCCACATACACATACAAACAAACACACACTCAAACAAATACATATACAAATAATTACGACTATAGTAGAAATAGAAATGTATTTTTGCGGGAGGCCCAAAAACAAATTGCGTTTCTCGTTATTGTCATACATACAAACACAACAAATACAACACACACACACACACATATATATATATATATATGTATACATATATATGTATATATATAACCACTTTGAGAAACTGGAGCGTGAGGCACTTGTGTCATTTGTAATTGAAAATGAAAATGCAAAAACAACAAAAGTAGCAACAAACAAAAAAAAAAAGGAAAAAAGGAAAATAGCGAGTGAGAGAGAAAAATACTTTGACGTAAATGTTGAAAGACAGGAACTCGGGCAGGACAGGCAAAAGAATAGAAGAGGCGTGAGTGAGACAGCCACTGATAGTCGCACACACACACACACACCACAACACGCGAATAACTGTCAATTTATATGCCGTTAGCGTGCTGTCAATGAGCATGAATATGAAGTGCTGCCAGACCAGGCCGATATACATACACCTTCCCTTCCCCAACATCCCCCACTTTTTTGCCACCAGCACCCAACCAGCCAATCTCTCTACCCCTCACAACACTCTCCACTGTAGAAACGGAAACGCATTCGTCAGCTGCGATGTGTCTCGTGCCTCGTTGTTTCTGTTGCTGGCATCGAAAGGCACTAAAAACTAAGGACAACACTAATCAACAAACATTTACGCCGACATTGCGTGCATATTAAACAGTTAAAACCATAGAAAGACAGAAGTAGACTAGAGTGTGAAAGAGACAGTGGCCAAAGGGAAGAAAGGAGATAGAGAGAAAGAAAGGAAGAGGAAGAGAGTAAGAGAGAGATGAACACGTTAGAGGAAACATAAACTAAATTGCAGCAATTGCAATTAGAAATGAAAATCTATATGTATATATCTTCACCACTTATTTATATGTAAAAGTCGATTCTTTAATCCAAGAATATTATAAAGTCCATTAAAGTTATAAGACATCTGAATAATATATCAAATTCTAATAATCCAAACAGTTTTCAAGATGCCGATCTAAAGTCTTCTAAAATATATAGCATACATTTGAGCAAATATGTCCAAAGTTATTTTACTATGACGGCTATCTAAAAATGACGATCACAGAGATCTATAAATTTACTTTTTTTATTTTGTTTATTGAATTCTATGTTTGCCTTTGCATTTCTCACGTTGGCATCACTGGAAATAAAGTGATGCCTTACCCTTTCACAGCCAATACCAAAAAGGAGTTATTAACTGGGCCTGCCAATAAACGTCAACTGGGAAACCTTCGCTCTCCCTTTCTCCCTTTTGATATTTCTTTACTACTTTCTCCCCTTATATATCCCCTCTTTCTTCTTTCTTCCTCACTCTCTCCCTCTCTTTCTGGTTCACGTCTAACCCATTGCTCGCTCATTTGACTTGGGGGAACGTAAATTATATTCAGCAATTTATCATTTAAAAGTTTAATGTGCTTCTATAAATTTAAGTTGCATGACTTAAGTGTCGAGACAAGGAGAATGTAGCGGGTTTGCTGTGTGTATGTGTGTGTGGGAGAGGGTGGGCGTTTTAGTGTTGAACAGAAAACCATAGGTATGAGAGAAGGAGTTAGCTACTGCTATTAGTTGCAAAATAAATTGCTTTTAACCAAGCCAAGGAGAAGGCAACAGTAAACCAAAAACAAAGTTCCATGTGCCCATGAATATTTTGCGGCTTATCGACAAACAAACAACAAGCCAACAACTTGAAGGTCAAATTTAACCGAAAATTGTAGGTGAAAATTGGTTAAATGCTTACCAATGAAAATTACAAAATTGAAATCTGAAATTAATATCCATTGATAATAATTTTCGATTATAAAATAAAAATGGCAATAAATTATATCTGTTGCTGTCTTTAAGAAAATTCTGACAATTGAATGATTTATATCTAAAAAGCTTTAACAAAAAAAAAGACAAAAATTTGAAAATCTGCAAATTGAAAAGTAGCGTAGAAAAAACCAAAAAAAGAAGAATAAAAAAAGAAAAGAAAAGAAAAAACCTAAGCGAGTCAAAAGCAAACTGAAAGATGATGATGATGATGTGACAGAAAGAGAAGGCATGCCAAAAATTTTCCTATTACGTATGCCGAACACGAATCGAAACTTAAAAACTTTTGCACGATAAGCCCAGTCAAACACTGTTAGGGTATGTATAAGGGTATACGGTGATGGGTGTGGGAGGTGTGGTGCAGGGAATGAAAGGAAGGAAGGGGTAATGTGAAGCTGCTGAATAGAGGAACTCATTCAGTTCTCGATGTCAACTCTGTAGATGGGCTTAGGCTTAGGCAAAAAGAAAAAAAAATAAAAAAAATAACGCGCTCAACTAGGAGAGAAAAGGCAAAGTAGTCGGGGTAGAGAGAGAAAGAGTAGAGTGGATTTGGTGACCCCGACGAAGAGGGTGCCAAATTGTTAACTAAAAAAATAATAAAAAAAGTAAAAGAGGAAAAAAAAGAGAAGGAAACAAGAAAAAAAAACTGACATTAAGGCTGAAAATCACGTACGCCGGATTTCTCTTGTATTTCTATGTCAACCGAAAGTTCCACCGAAGAAAATGATGACGACCATGACAAAGCGTTGGATGCGAATTGAAATGAAATTGAAAATCACACGAGTGTGTCTGTGTCTCTATATGGTTTTATCTCAGTATGTGTGTGAGTGTGTGTGGTTATATCTGTATCTGTAGCTGACAATCGACTTGATGAAGTTGACTTGATGATGAAGTTTTTGTAACCCCGGGAAAATGATAAAGTAGTTAAGTGAATTGGCTGGACTGCTGACTGAACTAAACTGAGTGCTACAGTTCGTTAGAGACTTTATTTAGGCTCAAGACTAAAGCCGATGACCACGCCCCAAAGGGCAGAGCCTTCTTGTTATGCCCATGCTGCAGTTTATTGGTTGCATGGGCCTCAGCTTTTGTTACCACTTTCCTATCATATCCCCCCTAACCACCCGAAAACTTGGTACATAAAGCTACAGAGAGGGAGATGGAAATATATATATATATATATATATATATATATATATACATACAAGAGAGAATGAGAAAGAGTTTAGAGAAGAATAAACACAATTTTTGCAACTGCCACGCCTATTTTTCACTCCTCTTTTTCATACTGCTGGCTGCTGCATCTTGGTCCTGTGGTCGCTTGTTTCATAGCTTCCAATTGCCAAGTGTTCAGCGGTTTACTTTCCCCTCTACTCCACTTCACTCTGCTTCACATCTCTTCTACTCTTTCCTTCATTCCTTGCGTCCTCTTCTATCCCGCCCTCCTCAACTTGAAATGCTTGTGATAGTTTGGTTTTTCCTTCAGCTGCAGCTAGCTGCATTTTCTTTCACTTCCACTTCCACTTGTTCGATTTTCCTTCCTTTTTCGCTTTTTTTTTTTTTTTTTTGTTTGTTTCGTTTGTTGGTTTCAGCTAACAAAAATTTTATTACAAGTTTTCTATAATCGACTTGCGGCTGTTGTGGTCGCCAAGAGGAGCATCTTATGTATAACCATTGCCTCCTTAGCCAAGCAACGCTTATCGCTAATATCGTAAAATTGCTGGCCAAAAAGCACTTGATGCCAGTGGCAAAAGCATTGTGAAGAAAGAAAGAGAGCGAGAGAGAGAAAGAGAGGGAAAAAGGGTTAGGGGAGGCAAATGCTTTTTCTTTTCCTTTCCCATCGCCTTTATTAAATAAGATTTAGAAAAACTGCATTATATAAATTTTACAAAAAAAAAATTAATTTTACTGGCACATAATCTTAAGTAAATTATTAGTTGGTAACTCAAAATCTAAAGCAATCTAAACAGCAATCTAAAACAGTATTGCCATCAATTTGTAATTTACTCTCGACTAAAGCATTGAAATTTTTTGAAATTAGTAAAATAAATTATATTAACAAATTTATATACAGATTTTAATATGATAAATAATAAGTTATCTGCAATTCCAGATATAAAAAGTTACAAAAAAGAAAGTAGTAACATATCTTTAAGATCTTGAATCAATTTATATCAATCAATTAATCTTTTGAGAAAGGTTTCAATTTACATTTGTTTAAGTAATATAAAAAATACTTATTGTAACCAAGTAATACATAATAAGTAATATTAAGTCCATAATCAATATCTTTTGTGGAATGCCCTATAAAATCGAAAAAACAGAGAAAATATATCTTAATTTGCTTAAATTTTTCTTTTCATTTGAGTTAAAAAAGACTTCAAGTCTCACTTCTCTCGGTTTAAAGCAATGATCAAATTCTAAGAATTAGTTTTTAAATTTTATCAAATTGGTCACATAAACATAACAAATATATAAAATATATAACATATATAGTATATATAGTATAAAAATATGGTAACTAAGATGTATATCAGTTTTAAGGTCAAATAAGTTTTGAATCCCAAATCCTTTCTTTTTAATAGAGACATGCGCCTGTAAGGTCCATATTTGCTTAGATATTTTTGCAATAACTCGCCTAGAACAAGATAGTATATGGATTATGTAATCTATATACTATGTTGTTCTAGGCAATAGATGTATATTGCTTTCAAAATGATAGATCTCTTTTTCTACATTTGCTTTTTGTATTTTTTTTTATCATGAAGTTTTTAAGTCGTTTGAAAGATTAGCAAATGGACATGCAAAGTTTTTATGCAAAAAAGCACACAAAGAAAACTACAAGAACAGTTGGCTCTCTAATGACCTTTGACCATTCAATTTCTGTGAATGGTATGTGTAAAAGTGGAAATCAGTTTATGGAAGGACTTTTCTATTGCTTTCCACTTAGTTTAGCATTGAAAATCGAAAATCAAGTCTTAGAGCAAACACCAAAATGAGTCCAAAGTCAAATAGTCAAATGGCCGACGCAACACACACTCACACATACACACATTCACACTTAAGCACACACACACATACACAGTCATATGTCTGGCCAGCTGTGCCCTGCATGTGTGCAACAATTAGTGGCCAAGCATCTAATGGAGACAGAGACCAAAAAGGGGGTGGGATTGGAGGCGGGTAGGTAATCGAGGAATGCAGGCAGACAAATGCGAAATCAAAAAGTCGCGCACACAATTAACAAAAGCAGACGTCAAGGGGCGTGCCATGGACGGGGGAAAGGAGCTCGACCCCTGAGACATCGAAATGGCCAACAATGAAAAAGTTGTCCAAGCTCATTGCCATTTGTTTGGCCCGTTGTTGTAGTTAAAGCAGCTGTTTACAACAGACAACACAAAAACCAGCAACACAGCAGGAGTAACAAAAGGCAACAGGAGGATGGATGACGATGATGATGAGGAAGAGAGAAAGGGAGAAGAAGGAGGAGGAGGATCATCAACGGCAGAGGAGAATGTGGGTGTTGGGAAAAGGCATTAAGAAGCTGACTTTAGGCCTCCTCTCATTCCATTCCGTCCTTCCCCTTCCCCAACCAGCTCCTGGGGAAGTTTTTCGATTATGCGGTCGTAAAAGTTGCCTCGTTTTTGTTTTTCACATACCAAACACTCCCTCCGTTACCTACCATTCCCATTCATCGTTCGCCAGCCTGACAAATATCCTTTGTCCACACACACACACATACACACACGCACAAGCTCACAAAACAAAAGGCATATGTTGGCAACGCAGCATAAGGCAAAAGGCAAGCCAAAAAGTCAGGTAGTAGTGAATTCTGCTTAAAGGGAAGGAGGAGCATAAGCGTCTGGGTGTGGGGGAGGGGGCAGATGGTAATGTCATAAACAAGCAATAAAAAAATGTAAAAGGCTACGCGAAATGGTACTGTGATTACCATGTGATCAACATCAGTGTCAGGATTTGCCTTTTATTTAAGCCTGATGACAAAAACAAAAATCGGAAAAAAGTTTTCTCTTTTCATCAAAGTAACCCGTAGAATAAACGGGTATATTCAATTCTTTCAAATTTAATTTTTTCAAAAATTTATGACATATTCTTAACAGTTAATAAACATTCTTACTTAAATAGGTTAAAAGGAAACAGTAAGAATGAAATAAAGAAAATAGGATCAATTTGTGGCTTCAATAATATTTTCTATTATTTTAATAAGAACTTAAGAACTTCTTTAATAGACACCTAAATGAAATCAACGAAATGACTGATATTTGCTATTGTTGTACAGTACTATTATAATTTTTTTTAAATAGTAAAAGGAATGCCTGTTATTTTTGTTATTTCCAACACTATTTATATAGATCAAAAGTACAGCTTCTTCTCATTTCGTAAGTCTTAGAAAGAAATACATAACAAATTGGATGAATGAAAAATCAGAAGCAAATAAAAAATTAAGCAAGCAAGTTGGCCCTGCCGACTTTAGGTATACCCTGTACCAAGTAGAGGAAATTTATAAGTTTAAACTTGTTTGGATTTGCCAACAACTCAAACTAAAATTCTCTTTACAAGCTGCAGCAGCTTACACATGTTGTTTCGCTCTCTCTTACCACGCAACGTCCCACTTGATATGTTCAGTACAAAATGTATATAGATATATCTTCGATATTTATTGTCAGTTTTTTGAAGAAATTTAGTCAGTTGATGCCTTTTGGAAGTGTTATAGGGCATGCCAAGTTTAAATGTCATAACTTTAATACAGCTCAAATTATTCGTTTTTTCTCTCTTGCGGAGACAAAAGTGGGCGTGGTAAAATTTTAACAAAATCTTGATATGCGTAGACACTAGACAAATGCTGACACCAAATTTGGTTGCTCTAGCTTTTAAAATCTTTGAGATTTAGTTGTTTATACGAACAGACGGACAAATCACAATCGACTCATCTGTTGATGCTGATTAAAGATATATATATACATAAACTTTTCTTTTGCCTGTTACATACACTTTAGTGTCTTTAATATAACCGTTTATCTTATGAGTATAGGGTATAATACATTGGAATATTATATATAGAAAAGTCCTACGAACCCAATAATCAATGACTTTTAAATTCACTGTAGCTAATAAAAGTATATACAAGGAGAAGAATATTTTTAAGAACAAAGCTTGATTAGCCTTAAGATTCTAAAACCCTATATCAGGGTTTCAATTTAAAACTGTTCAGCCCTGGTAATTAAATAGCTTCTCAAACTGAGCTTATAAAGTTTCTTTTAATACAAGACAAGTGATTAGAATGATTCTTCTTCCTTCTTAGTAAATAATACAATCACTTTTTTGTACTGAATCTAGTCAAAATTTGTCTAATTTTGTTTGTTTCTAAAACACATCGAGAAATATATATGTATATATATATATACATATATATATATATATATATATATATTTGTATATGTAGATTAAAATTGGTTTCACAAAGTGTTAATCTGCTAACTAGAGAGCTTTGGCTAGATGGGTCCAAAGCACTAGTACTTTATTTGGCTGTTTTCTTTCTTTTTTTTTTTGGTTTATATTCTCGTTGTTGTGTTTTTATTCTTTTTGTGCAATTCTCTGCACGTTTTTCAAGGCTTAAGGATACCGGGAATGTGCCACTGCCGCAATCCTGACCTGACCTGACCTGACCCATACACTAACCCAACCATTAAACGCTTCAGCATCTTTTGTTGAGGATTTATTGTAAGCTTGAGGTTTCATTTGCGCTTTTCATGGCGGCATGTGTTAGTGTGTGTGTGTCTGTGTTAGTGTTTACATACATATGTATACATATATATGAATATACAAGTATATGCATACTTTAAAGCCATTTTAAGGACTCTTCCTAAGGATCTACCATCTTTTGGCTCATGTCGAACGCTTCGTGCCTACACAAACAAGTCATTTTTAATGCAAATATTTTTCATTTATTTTCGTTTTGTATTTTTGTTCGTTCGTTCATTCGTTCTTTCTTTCTTTCTTTTCCTTCCATTTTTACTTTCGTGTTCTCTTTTCGTTTCGGCTGTGCCACTTGTACCGGTTAGCTGTTCCAGTGTTCGTTGGCAAAGCAGGTGGCAAATGTCGAAACAGAGGCCCGATCAAAGGTTAAAATAAACTGGAGCACGTCATGTAAATGTTTACACATCATCACCAACATTCAGCTAAGCAAACATATCGACCTCATCGAGGCGAGGCAAGGACATGCAAGCAGGACCATCTCGTACCAACATCCTTTGCTACATGGTTAACCTTCTTCATCATTCCCCCTACCGCCCAGCCCTTTTAGCCATAACTGTCTGTATTTGAGACGGGTAAGTGCTGCTCTCCTCTACTCCAGGATAGATGGATGAATGGATGGATGGCTGGATAAAGGAGCGAAGGATGGCGGGAGTAGAATGCCGAAACATTATTGGCGCATATGTTCAACACAAATTCCACAGATTGATGTTGGAATTTTTTTATTAGCATTTCTATTTGCCTTCCGCCCAACACACGCACACACACACAAAAACACAAAAAAAAAATGTGCGTGTGTGTATGGATTTTGGTTTTGTTGTTGTTGTTGTTATTGTTCTTGTTCATCTTGTGTCCTTTGTCTGAACTGTTCCATCAAACAAAGGCATTTTTAAATTGTGCGTTGTTTTCCTTTTAACAACAATCGGGGCAAAAAAAAAATAAAAGAGAAAAAAATCAGGAATAAAAAACATCACCAAAAAAAGAAGAAGGAAAAAAAATCGAAGAAAAAGAAACAAACAAAAAAAAAACAAAACCTTGAATAGATTTATTGTGATTTCATGTTGATTACCTTGTTATAGCCGCTGAAAATCCTTGGCATTGTAAGAGAGATTGCTGTTAAGTCGAGATTGCTGTTAGCATTCCTTAAGCTCCTATAATCGAAACGTATATGGGAGTATTAAAATTGCTCATACAGCGTTGCCATACCAATTTGTAAATTTGATAATTAACCAATTTACCGTTATGATTTAATGCCTAGAAATTAAAGCGAATTATCAATCTATGAAAATGCAATTAAGACCATTAACATAATGTGGAAATTTCAATTAGTTTAGATGGAAAAAGAATGCAAACAGATTTGTTTAATCACAGCATAGGATAATTGGCTTTGAAACTAATCTTTAGAATTACTTTTAAGTATATAACAAATTTCTTATAAAATCAGCTATACTAATCTTGCATATCCTTAAATTTACTCTTATGTTTTTAAGAAACTCTTTGCTAGACTAGAATATTGTCAGTTTAAATTTAAAATTTGCAAGTAGTTCTTGTTTATTTTAAGGTTAGGTCACTGAAAAACAATGCATTACAACACTGTTTTTGAGTAAATAAAAGAATAAATAGAAGATTAAAAAGTTCAAGAAAAAATAAGAAATTCTAGATTGTATGCCATGAATTTATATATGTATTATATATGACTATATTGGATTTATATAATTAAAATATATTTTATAGAAATTCTTTCTCAAACTGTATACTATAAATGTATCTATTAGATTTATCTATATTCTTAAATGGATTGAAACAAATAAAATATATTATATATAATTTTTTTAAGCTTTGTATTTCATTTTAACCAAATATAACTTTTGTTATTTAAATTATTTATTAATAATAAATTTACCAAACAGTTATATTGCTTCACTAATATAATAAGTTACTAAATGATTAAATATATATTTCTCACATAATAGAGTATAAAAAGTTCATCTTAACGGTAACTATATAAGAGAAGCGAAGATTGCCTTGTTTGTTGTTTTTTTGTTTTAGCGGAAATTGAAACTAGAAATTATATTTAGTATGTTGCAAGTTAGTTGCCACGAGACACGCCAGTGCTTGAGCTGGGCTTGGCTTGGTTTGGCTTGGCTTTATTTTCTTTACATTTTTATTTATTTTTTTTTATTTTTTTATTTTGCAACTTTATAAGCTCTGACAGGAAGAAAATCCTTGTGCAAGTCGGCATGTTGACATGAACGGCATAAACTTTTCGCCTGCGTCTCATATTTATCATATTTAATTAGTCAGCCAGCCAAGCAGCTGAGCTGTGCCGAAAGGACACCAGGACGCCAGCGAATGCAACAAAATATGGCCAGACTGTGGGGTTATAAGCTATGCGAAGATGCCAGATGGGGCAGATGGGAAATGGTAGATAGAAGATGAGAGCAACCGATATCTGCACACATGCAAGAGCATTTCTGGTCGGGGAAGTTGATAAAGTAATTTTGCAACATTTGGTCGCAAAAACGAAGTCAACAACAATGTTGTCCACACTTACACATATGTATGTATGTATGTATGTATGTATGCATGTAGTTAACGCGTTGATTACACAACGTTGTGTGTTGTCAACAAATATTTGTTGCTATATTGCATTATTAGTTTAAATGAGTTATGAAAAGTTAAATAATTGCACACAAAACTTGAAATTGTCAGTGAACTGACGTCCAAATAAATGGTTGAAGAAATGGCAAAAGAGAAAAAGAGGGACAAAGAGTGAGTTGGAGGGGTAGGGGTAGGACTTTTCCTTTGCTTTTTGCTGACGTATACAGGTTTTGTTGCCAATCCTTGTTGATTCCCAAAACGCGAAACAAACTTATAGCAAAAGTCTTGACAAGTTTTCTTTTATATTTTTTTGCACTCTCTTCATTACCCTTACAAAAGGATACATTCAAACATATGTATAAACTATATATAACAGTAAAAGTTAAATTGTGCAGCTTTAAAAATCTTTCAAAGAGTTTTTAATATATGTACTATATGTTGAACAACAACAATTCAAAAGAATTGGTTTAAATCTGTATGAAATTTTAAGCTTATAATTTTTATTTGCAGTATCCTTTTACTTTTAACTAAAAATATAATTAATTGAAAATTTACAAAACATGTTTAATAATCAATTTAATTGATAGAAAGAGTATTCAATAGTCTGTTCAACAGTAATAATTTTTAGTTTTTCTTTTTTCTGAATTTCATTTTCTTTGCACTCACACACACTTGTCTACAGTTAAAACGAATGAATGTATATAAATGCTGTATATATATATATGCATAGAGAGGTCCTTGTTGCTCCCCAGATAGTAATTATCAATGGATTGTTGGCTAACCAATAACTTTGACAAGTTTTCTTCATGTTGTTGCCGTTGTTTTTTAATCGAAATCGAACAAACGAATGAATAAACTTGAAATTCATATATAAAATGGACAATTGTCTTTACCTTTTACAAACATTTAACAATTTATTTGATTTGCCTTTAACTTGTATGGAAACTTTAATCATATTTTATGATTTTTATTGTTTTAAACAAATTTTTAATTTATCTAGCATAGTCACACAAATATTACCCTTCAATGTACATATAAATAATATAAAGCTTGATCTAAATATATTAAATATATATACACTTTTATCTTCTTTTTTTTTTAAATTTCTACTAAAGAAAGTGTAAATTTTAAACAAATTACATCTTACATACATATATTAAATATATATACACTTTTATCTTCTTTTTTTTTAAATTTCTACTAAAGAAAGTGTAAATTTTAAACAAATTACATCTAGACGTTTTTTTTTTTTGATTATAAAATAAAAATGTTTCCTGGGCAACCCCAGGGGTACCTCAGGGCAACCCCAGGGGAACCCCAGGGGAACATCAGGGCAACCACAGGGCAACCGCAGGGCAACCCCAGGGGAACTTCAGGGCAACTCCAGGGCAACCCCAGGGCAACCCCAGCGGAACCCCAGGGGAACCTCAGTGCCCCAGGGCAAACAGAGGGCATCCCCAAGGGTACACCAGGGCAACCCCAGGGTTACCCCAGGGGAACCTCAGTGCCCCAGGGCAAACACAGGGCAACCGCAGGGGAACCTTAGTGCCTCAGAGCAACCCCAGGGCAAACACAGGGCAACCGCAGGGGTACCCCAGGGCAACCGCAGGGGTACCGCAGGGCAACCCCAGGGGTACCCCAGGGGAACCTAAGTGCCCCAGGTCATCCCCAGGGGTACCCCAGGGCAACCCCAGGGGTACCGCAGGGCAACCCCAGGGGTACCCCAGGGGAACCTCAGTGCCCCTTAGTGCCCCTGGGCAAACACAGGGCAACCGCAGGGGTACCCCAGGGGTACCCCAGGGCAACCCCAGGGTAACCCAGGGGAACCTCATTGCCCCAGGGCAAACACAGGGCAACCGCAGGGGTACCCCAGGGCAACCCCAGGGCAACCGCAGGGGTACCCCAGGGCAACCCCAGGGCTACCGCAGGGCAACCGCAGGGGTACCCCAGGGCAACCCCTGCGGTACCCCAGGGCAACCGCAGGGGTACCCCAGGGCAACCCCAGGGGTACCCCAGGGCAACCCCAGGGGTACCGCAGGGCAAACCCGGCGGTACCTCAGGGGAACCACAGTACCACAGGGCAACCCCAGGGGTACCGCGGGGGTACCCCAGGGCAACCGCAGGGGTACCCCAGGGCAACCGCAGGGGTACCCCAGGGCAACCGCAGGGGTACCCCAGGGCAACCCTAGGGGTACCGCAGGGCAACCCCAGGGGAACCTCAGTGCCACAGGGCAAACACAGGGCAACCGCAGGGGTACCCCAGGGCAACCCCAGGGGTACCGCAGGGGTACCCCAGGGCAACCGCAGGGGTACCGCAGGGCAACCCCAGGGGCACCCCAGGGGAACCTCAGTGCCCCAGGGCAACCGCAAGGGTACCCCAGGGCAACCGCAGGGGTACCCCAGGGCAACCGCAGGGGTACCCCAGGGCAACCGCAGGGGTTCCCCAGGGCAACCCCAGGGGTACCGCAGGGCAACCCCAGGGGTACCCCAGGGGTACCCCAGGGGAACCTCAGTGCCCCAGGGCAAACACAGGGCAACCGCAGGGGTACCCCAGGGCAACCGCAGGGGTACCCCAGGGCAACCCTAGGGGTACCGCAGGGCAACCCCAGGGGAACCTCAGTGCCACAGGGCAAACACAGGGCAACCGCATGGGTGCCCCAGGGCAACCACAGGGCAACCGCAGGGGTACCCCAGGGCAACCCCAGGGGTACCGCAGGGGTACCCCAGGGCAACCGCAGGGGTACCCCAGGGCAACCGCAGGGGTACCCCAGGGCAACCGCAGGGGTACCCCAGGGCAACCGCAGGGGTACCCCAGGGCAACCGCAGGGGTACCGCAGGGGTACCCCAGGGCAACCGCAGGGGTACCGCAGGGCAACCCCAGGGGTACCGCAGGGGTACCCCAGGGCAACCGCAGGGGTACCCCAGGGGTACCCCAGGGGAACCTCAGTGCCCCAGGGCAACCCCAGGGGTACCCCAGGGCAACCGCAGGGGTACCGCAGGGCAACCGCAGGGGAACCTCAGTGCCCCAGGGCAACCGCAAGGGTACCCCAGGGCAACCGCAAGGGTACCCCAGGGCAACCGCAAGGGTACCCCAGGGCAACCCCAGGTCAACCCCAGGGCAACCCCAGGTCAACCCCAGGGGTACCGCAGGGCAACCCCAGGGCAACCGCAGGGGTACCGCAGGGCAACCCCAGGGGTACCCCAGGGGAACCTCAGTGCCCCAGGGCAACCACAAGGGTACCCCAGGGCAACCGCAGGGGTACCCCAGGGCAACCGGAGTGGTACCCCAGGGCAACCCCAGGGGTACCGCAGGGGTACCCCAGGGGAACCTCAGTGCCCCAGGGCAAACACAGGGCAACCGCAGGGGTACCCCAGGGCAACCCCAGGGGTACCGCAGGGGTACCCCAGGGCAACCGCAGGGGTACCCCAGGGCAACCGCAGGGGTACCCCAGGGCAACCCCAGGGGTACCGCAGGGGTACCCCAGGGCAACCGCAGGGGTACCGCAGGGCAACCGC
The DNA here is from genome assembly GCA_018903615.1 of Drosophila neocordata. Lineage (NCBI taxonomy): Eukaryota > Metazoa > Arthropoda > Insecta > Diptera > Drosophilidae > Drosophila > Drosophila neocordata. The sequence continues at coordinate 3,582,122 of JAEIGI010000015.1, forward strand.
AGGGGTACCCCAGGGCAACCCCAGGGGTACTGCAGTGGTACCCCAGGGCAACCCCAGGGGTACCGCAGGGCAACCCCAGGGGTACCGCAGGGCAACCTCAGTGCCCCAGGGCAACCGCAGGGGTACCCCAGGGCAACCCCAGGGGTACCGCAGGGGTACCGCAGGGGTACCCCAGGGCAACCGTAGTGCAACCCCAGGGGTACCGCAGGGCAACCCCAGGGGTACCGCAGGGCAACCGCAGGGGTACCGCAGGGGTACCGCAGGGGTACCGCAGGGGTACCGCAGGGGTACCCCAGGGCAACCGCAGGGGTACCGCAGGGCAACCCCAGGGGTAACCCAGGGGAACCTCAGTGCCCCAGGGCAGCCGCAAGGGTACCCCAGGGCAACCGCAAGGGTACCCCAGGGCAACCCCAGGGGTACCGCAGGGGTACCCCAGGGCAACCGCAGGGGTACCGCAGGGCAACCCCAGGGCAACCGCAGGGGTACCGCAGGGCAACCCCAGGGGTACCCCAGGGGGACCTCAGTGCCCCAGGGCAACCGCAAGGGTAAACCAGGGCAACCGCAGGGGTACCCCAGGGCAACCCTAGGGGTACCGCAGGGCAACCCCAGGGGTACCGCAGGGGTACCCCAGGGCAACCCTAGGGGTACCGCAGGGAAACCCCAGGGGTACCCCAGGGGAACCTCAGTGCCCCAGGACAACCGCAAGGGTACCCCAGCGGAACCGCAGGGGTACCCCAGGGCTACACCAGGGCAACCGCAGGGGTACCCCAGGGGTACCGCAGAGCAACCCCAGGGGTACCCCAGGGGAACCTCAGTGCCCCAGGGCAAACACAGGGCAACCCCAAGGGTACCGCAGGGGAACCTCAGTGCCCCAGGGCAACCCCAGGGGTACCGCAGGGCAACCCCAGGGGTACCCCAGGGGAACCTCAGTGCCCCAGGGCAACCACAGGGCAACCGCAGGGGTACCCCAGGGCAACCACAGGGGTACCGCAGGGGTACCCCAGGGCAACCGCAGGGGTACCCCAGGGCAACCGCAGGGGTACCCCAGGGCAACCCCAGGGGAACCCCAGGGGAACCCCTGGGGGACCCCAGGGCAACCGCAGGGGTACCCCAGGGCAACCGCAGGGGTACCGCAGGGGCAACCCCAGGGCAACCCCCAGGGTACCGCAAGGCAACCCCAGGGGTACCGCAGGGGTACCCCAGGGCAACCGCAGGGGTACCCCAGGGGTACCCCAGGGGAACCTCAGTGCCCCAGGGCAACCCCAGGGCAACCCCAGGGGTACCCCAGGGCAACCGCAGGGGTACCCCAGGGCAACCCCAGGGGGAACCTCAGTGCCCCAGGGCAACCGCAAGGGTACCCCAGGGCAACCGCAAGGGTACCCCAGGGCAACCGCAAGGGTACCCCAGGGCAACCCCCCGCAGGGGCTACCCCAGGGCAACCGCAGGGGCAACCCCAGGGCAACCGCAGGGGTACCGCAGGGGTACCCCAGGGCAACCGCAGGGGTACCGCAGGGGTACCGCAGGGGTACCCCAGGGAAAGCGCAGGGGTACCCCAGGGCAACCGCAGGGGTACCCCAGGGCAACCGCAGGGGTACCGCAGGGGTACCCCAGGGCAACCGCAGGGGTACCCCAGGGCAACCCCAGGGGTACCCCAGGGCAACCGCAGGGGTACCGCAGGGCAACCCCAGGGGTACCCCAGGGGAACCTCAGTGCCCCAGGGCAACCGCAAGGGTACCCCAGGGCAACCGCAAGGGTACCCCAGGGCAACCCCAGGAGTACCGCAGGGGTACCCCAGGGCAACCCCAGGGGTACCCCAGGGGAACCTCAGTGCCCTCAGGGGTACCCCAGGGGAACCTCAGTGCCCCAGGGCAACCCCAGGGCAACCGCAGGGGTACCCCAGGGCAACCCCAGGGCAACCGCAGGGGTACCGCAGGGCAACCGCAAGGGTACCCCAGGGCAACCCCAGGGGTACCGCAGGGGTACCCCAGGGCAACCGCAGGGGTACCGCAGGGCAACCACAGGGGTACCGCAGGGGTACCCCAGGGCAACCCCAGGGGTAACCCAGGGGAACCTCAGTGCCCCAGGGCAACCGCAAGGGTACCCCAGGGCAACCGCAGGGGTACCGCAGGGGTACCCCAGGGCAACCGCAGGGGTACCGCAGGGCAACCCCAGGGGTACCGCAGGGGTACCCCAGGGCAACCGCAGGGGTACCGCAGGGGTACCCCAGGGCAACCGCAGGGGTACCGCAGGGATACCCCAGGGGTACCCCAGGGGAACCTCAGTGCCCCAGGGCAACCCCAGGGCAACCGCAGGGGTACCCCAGGGCAACCCCAGGGCAACCGCAGGGGTACCGCAGGGCAACCCCAGGGGTACCCCAGGGGAACCGCAGGGGTACCCCAGGGCAACCCCAGGGGTACCCCAGGGCAACCGCAGGGGTACCGCAGGGCAACCCCAGGGGTACCCCAGGGGAACCTCAGTTGCCCCAGGGCAACCGCAAGGGTACCCCAGGGCAACCGCAGGGGTACCGCAGGGCAACCCCAGGGGAACCTCAGTGCCCCAGGGCAACCGCAAGGGTACCCCAGGGCAACCCCAGGGGTACCACAGGGGTACCCCAGGGCAACCGCAGGGGTACCGCAGGGCAACCCCAGGGGAACCTCAGTGCCCCAGGGCAACCGCAAGGGTACCCCAGGGCAACCGCAAGGGTACCCCAGGGCAACCGCAGGGGTACCGCAGGGCAACCGCAGGGGTACCGCAGGGCAACCCCAGGGGTACCGCAGGGGTACCCCAGGGCAACCCCAGGGGTACCCCAGGGGAACCTCAGTGCCCCAGGGCAACCGCAAGGGTACCCCAGGGCAACCGCAGGGGTACCGCAGGGGTACCCCAGGGCAACCGCAGGGGTACCGCAGGGGTACCGCAGGGCAACCCCAGGGCAACCGCAGGGGTACCCCAGGGGTACCCCAGGGGAACCTCAGTGCCCCAGGGCAACCGCAAGGGTACCCCAGGGCAACCGCAAGGGTACCCCAGGGCAACCCCAGGGGTACCGCAGGGGTACCCCAGGGCAACCGCAGGGGTACCGCAGGGCAACCCCAGGGGTACCGCAGGGGTACCCCAGGGCAACCCCAGGGGTACCCCAGGGGTACCCCAGGGGAACCTCAGTGCCCCAGGGCAACCGCAGGGGTACCCCAGGGCAACCCCAGGGGAACCTCAGTGCCCCAGGGCAACCGCAGGGGTACCCCAGGGCAACCCCAGGGGTACCCCAGGGCAACCGCAGGGGTACCGCAGGGCAACCCCAGGGGAACCTCAGTGCCCCAGGGCAACCGCAAGGGTACCCCAGGGCAACCGCAAGGGTACCCCAGGGCAACCGCAAGGGTACCCCAGGGCAACCCCAGGGGTACCGCAGGGCAACCCCAGGGGTACCCCAGGGCAACCGCAGGGGTACCCCAGGGCAACCGCAGGGGTACCGCAGGGCAACCGCAAGGGTACCCCAGGGCAACCCCAGGGGTACCGCAGGGGTACCCCAGGGCAACCGCAAGGGTACCCCAGGGCAACCCCAGGGGTACCGCAGGGGTACCCCAGGGCAACCGCAGGGGTACCGCAGGGCAACCCCAGGGGTACCGCAGGGGTACCACAGGGCAACCGCAGGGGTACCGCAGGGCAACCCCAGGGGTACCCCAGGGCAACCGCAGGGGTACCCCAGGGCAACCGCAGGGGTACCGCAGGGGTACCGCAGGGCAACCCCAGGGGTACCCCAGGGGAACCTCAGTGCCCCAGGGCAACCGCAAGGGTACCCCAGGGCAACCGCAAGGGTACCCCAGGGCAACCGCAAGGGTACCCCAGGGCAACCCCAGGGGTACCCCAGGGCAACCGCAGGGGTACCGCAGGGCAACCCCAGGGGTACCGCAGGGGTACCCCAGGGCAACCGCAGGGGTACCGCAGGGCAACCCCAGGGGTACCCCAGGGCAACCGCAGGGGTACCCCAGGGCAACCGCAGGGGTACCGCAGGGCAACCCCAGGGGTACCCCAGGGGAACCTCAGGGGTACCGCAGGGCAACCCCAGGGGTACCCCAGGGGAACCTCAGGGGTACCGCAGGGCAACCCCAGGTCAACCCCAGGTGTACCGCAGGGCAACCCCAGGGGTACCGCAGGGCAACCCCAGGGGTACCGCAGGGGTACCCCAGGGCAACCGCAGGCGTACCGCAGGGCAACCCCAGGGGTACCCCAGGGGAACCTCATTGCCCCAGGGCAACCGCAAGGGTACCCCAGGGCAACCGCAGGGGTACCGCAGGGCAACCCCAGGGGTACCCCAGGGGAACCTCAGTGCCCCAGGGCAACCGCAAGGGTACCCCAGGGCAACCGCAAGGGTACCCCAGGGCAACCCCAGGGGTACCGCAGGGGTACCCCAGGGCAACCGCAGGGGTACCGCAGGGCAACCCCAGGGGAACCTCAGTGCCCCAGGGCAACCGCAAGGGTACCCCAGGGCAACCGCAAGGGTACCCCAGGGCAACCGCAGGGGTACCGCAGGGGTACCCCAGGGAAACCGCAGGGAAACCGCAGGGCAACCCCAGGGCAACCGCAGGGGTACCCCAGGGGAACCTCAGTGCCCCAGGGCAACCGCAAGGGTACCCCAGGGCAACCGCAAGGGTACCCCAGGGCAACCCCAGGGGTACCGCAGGGGTACCCCAGGGCAACCGCAGGGGTACCGCAGGGGTACCGCAGGGCAACCCCAGGGGTACCGCAGGGGAACCTCAGTGCCCCAGGGCAACCGCAAGGGTACCCCAGGGCAACCGCAGGGGTACCGCAGGGGTACCCCAGGGCAACCGCAGGGAAACCGCAGGGGTACCGCAGGGCAACCCCAGGGGTACCGCAGGGGTACGCCAGGGCAACCGCAGGGGTACCGCAGGGGTACCGCAGGGGTACCGCAGGGGTACCGCAGGGGTACCCCAGGGCAACCGCAGGGGTACCGCAGGGGTACCCCAGGGCAACCGCAGGGGTACCCCAGGGCAACCGCAGGGGTACCCCAGGGCAACCGCAGGGGTACTCCAGGGGAACCTCAGTGCCCCAGGGCAACCCCAGGGCAACCCCAGGGCAACCGCAGGGGTACCGCAGGGGTACCGCAGGGGTACCGCAGGGCAACCCCAGGGGTACCCCAGGGGAACCTCAGTGCCCCAGGGCAACCACAGGGCAACCGCAGGGGTACCCCAGGGCAACCACAGGGGTACCGCAGGGGTACCCCAGGGCAACCGCAGGGGTACCCCAGGGCAACCGCAGGGGTACCCCAGGGCAACCGCAGGGGTACCCCAGGGCAACCGCAGGGGTACCCCAGGGCAACCGCAGGGGTACCGCAGGGGTACCCCAGGGCAACCGCAGGGGTACCGCAGGGGTACCCCAGGGCAACCGCAGGGGTACCGCAGGGCAACCCCAGGGGTACCGCAGGGGTACCCCAGGGCAACCGCAGGGGTACCCCAGGGGTACCCCAGGGGAACCTCAGTGCCCCAGGGCAACCCCAGGGCAACCCCAGGGGTACCCCAGGGCAACCGCAGGGGTACCGCAGGGCAACCCCAGGGGAACCTCAGTGCCCCAGGGCAACCGCAAGGGTACCCCAGGGCAACCGCAAGGGTACCCCAGGGCAACCGCAAGGGTACCCCAGGGCAACCGCAAGGGTACCCCAGGGCAACCCCAGGGGTACCGCAGGGGTACCCCAGGGCAACCGCAGGGGTACCCCAGGGCAACCGCAGGGGTACCGCAGGGGTACCCCAGGGCAACCGCAGGGGTACCGCAGGGGTACCCCAGGGCAACCGCAGGGGTACCCCAGGGCAACCGCAGGGGTACCCCAGGGCAACCGCAGGGGTACCCCAGGGCAACCGCAGGGGTACCGCAGGGGTACCCCAGGGCAACCGCAGGGGTACCCCAGGGCAACCCCAGGGGTACCCCAGGGCAACCCCAGGGGTACCCCAGGGCAACCGCAGGGGTACCGCAGGGCAACCCCAGGGGTACCCCAGGGGAACCTCAGTGCCCCAGGGCAACCGCAAGGGTACCCCAGGGCAACCGCAAGGGTACCCCAGGGCAACCCCAGGAGTACCGCAGGGGTACCCCAGGGCAACCCCAGGGGTACCCCAGGGGAACCTCAGTGCCCCAGGGCAACCGCAAGGGTACCCCAGGGCAACCGCAGGGGTACCCCAGGGCAACCCCAGGGGTACCCCAGGGCAACCGCAGGGGTACCGCAGGGCAACCGCAAGGGTACCCCAGGGCAACCCCAGGGGTACCGCAGGGGTACCCCAGGGCAACCCCAGGGGTAACCCAGGGGAACCTCAGTGCCCCAGGGCAACCGCAAGGGTACCCCAGGGCAACCGCAGGGGTACCGCAGGGGTACCCCAGGGCAACCGCAGGGGTACCGCAGGGCAACCCCAGGGGTACCGCAGGGGTACCCCAGGGCAACCGCAGGGGTACCGCAGGGGTACCCCAGGGCAACCGCAGGGGTACCGCAGGGATACCCCAGGGGTACCCCAGGGGAACCTCAGTGCCCCAGGGCAACCCCAGGGCAACCGCAGGGGTACCCCAGGGCAACCCCAGGGGTACCGCAGGGCAACCCCAGGGGAACCTCAGTGCCCCAGGGCAACCGCAAGGGTACCCCAGGGCAACCGCAGGGGTACCGCAGGGCAACCCCAGGGGAACCTCAGTGCCCCAGGGCAACCGCAAGGGTACCCCAGGGCAACCCCAGGGGTACCACAGGGGTACCCCAGGGCAACCGCAGGGGTACCGCAGGGCAACCCCAGGGGAACCTCAGTGACCCAGGGCAACCGCAAGGGTACCCCAGGGCAACCGCAAGGGTACCCCAGGGCAACCGCAGGGGTACCGCAGGGCAACCGCAGGGGTACCGCAGGGCAACCCCAGGGGTACCGCAGGGGTACCCCAGGGCAACCCCAGGGGTACCCCAGGGGAACCTCAGTGCCCCAGGGCAACCGCAAGGGTACCCCAGGGCAACCGCAAGGGTACCCCAGGGCAACCCCAGGGGTACCGCAGGGGTACCCCAGGGCAACCGCAGGGGTACCGCAGGGCAACCCCAGGGGTACCGCAGGGGTACCCCAGGGCAACCCCAGGGGTACCCCAGGGGAACCTCAGTGCCCCAGGGCAACCGCAGGGGTACCCCAGGGCAACCCCAGGGGTACCCCAGGGCAACCGCAGGGGTACCGCAGGGCAACCCCAGGGGAACCTCAGTGCCCCAGGGCAACCGCAAGGGTACCCCAGGGCAACCGCAAGGGTACCCCAGGGCAACCGCAAGGGTACCCCAGGGCAACCCCAGGGGTACCGCAGGGGTACCCCAGGGCAACCGCAGGGGTACCGCAGGGGTACCCCAGGGCAACCGCAGGGGTACCCCAGGGCAACCGCAGGGGTACCCCAGGGCAACCGCAGGGGTACCCCAGGGCAACCGCAGGGGTACCGCAGGGCAACCCCAGGGGTACCCCAGGGCAACCGCAGGGGTACCCCAGGGCAACCGCAGGGGTACCCCAGGGGAACCTCAGTGCCCCAGGGCAACCGCAAGGGTACCCCAGGGCAACCGCAAGGGTACCCCAGGGCAACCCCAGGGGTACCGCAGGGGTACCCCAGGGCAACCCCAGGGGTACCCCAGGGGAACCTCAGTGCCCCAGGGCAACCGCAGGGGTACCGCAGGGCAACCCCAGGGGAACCTCAGTGCCCCAGGGCAACCGCAAGGGTACCCCAGGGCAACCGCAAGGGTACCACAGGGCAACCGCAGGGGTACCGCAGGGCAACCCCAGGGGTACCGCAGGGGTACCCCAGGGCAACCGCAGGGGTACCGCAGGGGTACCCCAGGGCAACCGCAGGGGTACCCCAGGGCAACCGCAGGGGTACCCCAGGGCAACCCCTGCGGTACCCCAGGGCAACCGCAGGGGTACCCCAGGGGTACCCCAGGGGAACCTCAGTGCCCCAGGGCAACCCCAGGGGTACCCCAGGGCAACCGCAGGGGTACCCCAGGGCAACCCCAGGGGTTCCCCAGGGCAACCGCAGGGGTACCGCAGGGCAACCCCAGGGGAACCTCAGTGCCCCAGGGCAACCGCAAGGGTACCCCAGGGCAACCGCAAGGGTACCCCAGGGCAACCGCAAGGGTACCCCAGCGCAACCGCAGGGGTACCCCAGGGCAACCCCAGGTCAACCGCAGGGGTACCGCAGGGCAACCCCAGGGGTACCCCAGAGGAACCTCAGTGCCCAAGGGCAACCGCAAGGGTACCCCAGGGCAACCGCAGGGGTACCCCAGGGCAACCGCAGTGGTACCCCAGGGCAACCCCAGGGGTACCGCAGGGGTACCCCAGGGGTACCCCAGGGGAACCTCAGTGCCCCAGGGCAACCCCATGGCAACCGCAGGGGTACCCCAGGGCAACCCCAGGGGTACCCCAGGGCAACCGCAGGGGTACCGCAGGGCAACCCCAGGGGAACCTCAGTGCCCCAGGGCAACCGCAAGGGTACCCCAGGGCAACCGCAAGGGTACCCCAGGGCAACCGCAGGGGTACCGCAGGGCAACCCCAGGGGTACCGCAGGGGTACCCCAGGGCAACCGCAGGGGTACCCCAGGGCAACCGCAGGGGTACCCCAGGGCAACCGCAGGGGTACCCCAGGGCAACCCCTGCGGTACCCCAGGGCAACCGCAGGGGTACCCCAGGGCAACCGCAGGGGTACCCCAGGGGTACCCCAGGGGAACCTCAGTGCCCCAGGGCAACCCCAGGGGTACCCCAGGGCAACCGCAGGGGTACCCCAGGGCAACCCCAGGGGTTCCCCAGGGCAACCGCAGGGGTACCGCAGGGCAACCCCAGGGGAACCGCAGGGGTACCGCAGGGGTACCCCAGGGCAACCGCAGGGGTACCCCAGGGCAACCGCAGGGGTACCCCAGGGCAACCCCTGCGGTACCCCAGGGCAACCCCTGCGGTACCCCAGGGCAACCGCAGGGGTACCCCAGGGCAACCGCAGGGGTACCCCAGGGGTACCCCAGGGGAACCTCAGTGCCCCAGGGCAACCCCAGGGGTACCCCAGGGCAACCGCAGGGGTACCCCAGGGCAACCCCAGGGGTACCCCAGGGCAACCGCAGGGGTACCGCAGGGCAACCCCAGGGCAACCTCAGGGCCCCAGGGCAACCGCAAGGGTACCCCAGGGCAACCGCAAGGGTACCCCAGGGCAACCGCAAAGGGGTACCCCAGGGCAACCGCAGGGGTACCCCAGGGCAACCCCAGGGCAACCCCAGGGGAACCGCAGGGGTACCCCAGGGCAACCGCAGCAGGTACCCCAGGGCAACCGCAAGGGTACCCCAGGGCAACCGCAGGGCAACCGCAGGGGTACCCCAGGGCAACCCCAGGGGTACCCGCAGGGCAACCGCAGGGGTACCCCAGGGCAACCGCAGGGCAACCCCAGGGGTACCCCAGGGCAACCGCAGGGCAACCGCAGGGGTACCCCAGGGCAACCCCAGGGGTACCGCAGGGCAACCCCAGGGCATACCCCAGGGCAACCCCAGGGGTACCCCAGGGGAACCTCAGGTGCCCCAGGGCAACCGCAGGGGTACCCCAGGGCAACCGCAGGGGTACCCCAGGGCAACCCCAGGGGTACCCCAGGGGCAACCCCAGGGCCCCAGGGCAACCCCAGGGGAACCCAGGGCAACCAGGGGTACCCCAGGGCAACCCCAGGGCAACCGCAGGGCAGGGCCCCAGGGGAACCGCAGGGCAACCCCAGGGGCAACCCAGTGGTACCCCAGGGCAACCGCAAGGGTACCCCAGGGCAACCGCAGGGGTACCCCAGGGCAACCCCAGGGCAAACCCAGGGCAGGGCTACCCCAGGGCAACCCCAGGGGTACCCCAGGGCAACCCCAGGGTACCCCAGGGGCAACCGCAAGGGTACCCCAGGGCAACCGCAAGGGTACCCCAGGGCAACCGCAGGGGTACCCCAGGGCAACCGCAGGGGTACCCCAGGGCAACCCCAGGTCAACCCCAGGGGTACCGCAGGGCAACCCCAGGGCAACCGCAGGGGTACCGCAGGGCAACCCCAGGGGTACCGCAGGGGTACCCCAGGGCAACCGCAGGGGTACCGCAGGGGTACCACAGGGCAACCCCAGGGGTACCCCAGGGCAACCCCAGGGGTACCCCAGGGGCAACCCCAGGGGAACCCCAGGGGAACCTCAGGGCTACCCCAGGGCAACCGCAGGGGTACCCCAGGGCAACCGCAGGGGTACCCCAGGGGTACCCCAGGGGAACCCCAGGGCAACCCCAGGGGTACCCCAGGGCAACCCCAGGGGTACCCCAGGGGAACCTCAAGGGCAACCCCAGGGCAACCGCAGGGGTACCCCAGGGCAACCGCAAGGGGTACCCCAGGGGCAACCCGCAGGGGTACCGCAGGGGTCAGTACCCCAGGGCAACCGCAAGGGTACCCCAGGGCAACCGCAGGGGTACCCCAGGGCAACCCCAGGGGTACCGCAGGGGCAACCCCAGGGCAACCGCAGGGGTACCCCAGGGCAACCGCAGGGGTACCCCAGGGCAACCCCAGGGCAACCCCAGGGGTACCCCAGGGCAACCCCAGGGGTACCGCAGGGGTACCCCAGGGCAACCGCAGGGGTACCGCAGGGCAACCCCAGGGGTACCCCAGGGCAACCCCAGGGTCCAGGGGTACCCCAGGGGCACCCCAGGGCAACCCCAGGGGAACCTCAGGGCAACCCCAGGGCAACCGCAGGGCAACCCCAGGGCAACCCCAGGGGTACCCCAGGGCAACCGCAGGGGTACCCCAGGGCAACCGCAGGGGTACCGCAGGGCAACCCCAGGGGTACCCCAGGGGGAACCTCAGGGTGCCCCAGGGCAACCGCAAGGGTACCCCAGGGCAACCGCAAGGGTACCCCAGGGCAACCGCAGGGGGTACCGCAGGGGCAACCCCAGGGGTACCGCAGGGCAACCCCAGGGGTACCCCAGGGCAACCCCAGGGGTACCCCAGGGGTACCCCAGGGGGAACCTCAGGGTGCCCCAGGGCAACCGCAAGGGTACCCCAGGGCAACCCCAGGGGTACCCCAGGGCAACCCCAGGGGTACCCCAGGGCAACCCCAGGGCAACCGCAGGGGGGCCCCCAGGGCAACCCAGGGGGTACCCCAGGGGGTACCCCAGGGCAACCTCAGGGGTACCCCAGGGCAACCGCAGGGGTACCCCAGGGCAACCGCAGGGGTACCCCAGGGCAACCGCAGGGGTACCCCAGGGCAACCCCAGGGGGGCAACCGCAGGGGTACCCCAGGGCAACCCCAGGGGTACCCCAGGGCAACCGCAGGGGTACCCCAGGGCAACCCAGTGCCCCAGGGGCAACCCCAGGGCAACCCCAGGGGTACCCCAGGGGTACCCCAGGTACCAGGGCAACCCCAGGGGTACCGCAGGCGCAAGGGTACCCCCAGGGGGTACCCCAGGGCAACCGCAGGGGTACCGCAGGGCAACCCCAGGGGTACGGGCCCCAGGGGGCAACCTCAGGGTGCCCCAGGGCAACCGCAAGGGTACCCCAGGGCAACCGCAGGGGTACCCCAGGGCAACCCCAGGGGCAACCCCAGGGCAACCGCAGGGGTACCCCAGGGGAACCGCAGGGGTGCCCCAGGGCAACCGCAGGGGTACCCCAGGGGCAACCCCAGGGCAACCGCAGGGGTACCCCAGGGCAACCGCAGGGGTACCGCAGGGCAACCCCAGGGGTACCCCAGGGGAACCTCAGTGCAGACCCCAGGGCAACCGCAGGGGTACCCCAGGGCAACCGCAGGGTACCCCAGGGCAACCCCAGGGGTACCCCAGGGCAACCCCAGGGCAACCCCAGGGGAACCTCAGTGCCCCAGGGCAACCCCAGGGCAACCCCAGGGGTACCCCAGGGCAACCGCACGGGGTACCCCAGGGCAACCCCAGGGGTACCCCAGGGCAACCCCAGGGTACCCCAGGGGGAACCGCAGGGGTACCGCAGGGCAACCCCCAGGGGTACCGCAGGGTACCCCAGGGCAACCGCAGGGGTACCCCAGGGCAACCCCAGGGGTACCCCAGGGCAACCCCAAGGGGAACCCCAGGGCAATTGCCCAGGCAGGGGTACCCCAGGGCAACCGCAGGGGGTACCCCAGGGCAACGCAGGGGTACCCCAGGGAACCTCAGTGCCCCAGGGCAACCGCAAGGGTACCCCAGGGCAACCCCAGGGGTACCCCCAGGGTACCCCAGGGCAACCCGCAGGGGTACCGCAGGGGGTACCCCAGGGCAACCCCAGGGTACCCCAGGGGAACCTCAGTGCCCCAGGGCAACCGCAAGGGTACCCCAGGGGCAACCGCAGGGGTACCGCAGGGGCTACCCAGGGCAACCCCAGGGCAACCGCAGGGGTACCCCAGGGGAACCCCAGGGTACCCCAGGGCAACCGCAGGGGTACCCCAGGGCAGACCCCAGGGGTACCCCAGGGCAACCGCAGTGTGCCCCAGGGCAACCGCAAGGGTACCCCAGGGCAACCGCAGGGGTACCGCAGTGCCCCCAGGGCAACCGCAGGGGTACCCCAGGGCAACCGCACCGCAGGGGTACCCCCAGGGCAACCGCAAAGGAAACCCCAGGGCAACCCCAGGGGTACCGCAGGGGTACCCCAGGGCAACCGCAGGGGTACCCACAGGCAGGGGTACCGCAGGGGTACCCCAGGGGCACCCCAGGGCAACCCCGGGGGTACCCCAGGGGGAACCTCAGTGCCCCAGGGCAACCGCAAGGGCACCCCAGGGTACCCCAGGGCAACCGCAGGGGTACCGCAGGGGTACCCCAGGGCAACCCACAGGGCAACCCCAGGGGGTACCGCAGGGCAACGCAGGGGTACCGCAGGGGTACCCCAGGGCAACCCCAGGGGTACCCCAGGGGAACCTCAGTGCCCCAGGGCAACCGCAGGGGTACCCCAGGGCAACCCCAGGGCAACCGCAGGGGTACCCCAGGGCAACCGCAGGGGTACCCCAGGGGAACCTCAGGTGCCCCAGGGCAACCCCAGGGGTACCCCAGGGCAACCGCAGGGGTACCCCAGGGGAACCCCAGGTGCCCCCAGGGCAACCGCAGGGGGTACCCCAGGGCAACCACAGGGGGTACCGCAGGGGCAACCCCAGGGCAACCGCAGGGGTACCCCAGGGCAACCGCAGGGGTACCGCAGGGGTACCCCAGGGGAACCTCAGTGCCCCAGGGCAAACCCCAGGGGCCCAGGGCAACCGCAGGGGTACCCCAGGGCAACCGCAGGGGTACCGCAGGGGTACCCCAGGGCAACCCCGGGGTACCCCAGGGCAACCGCAGGGGGTACCCCAGGGCACCGCAGGGTACCCCAGGGCAACCGAGGTACCCCAGGGGAACCTCAGTACCCCAGGGCAACCAGGGGTACAAGGGTACCCCAGGGCAACCGCAAGAGGCCCGTACCCCAGGGCAACCCCAGGGTGCCCAAGGGTACCCCAGGGGCAGAGGGTACCCCAGGGCAACCCCAGGGAACCGCAGGGGTACCCCAGGGCAACCGCAGGGGTACCCCAGGGCAACCCAGGGTACCCCAGGGCAACCCCAGGGGAACCGCAGGGGCACCCCACCCCAGGGGTACCCCAGGGCAACCGCAGGGTACCGCAGGGGTACCCCAGGGCAACCGCAGGGGGTACCCCAGGGCAACCCCAGGGGTACCCCAGGGGCGGTACCCCAGGGCAACCCAGGGGTACCCCAGGGCAACCCCAGGGGTACCCCAGGGGAACCTCAGTGCCCCAGGGCAACCGCGGGGGTACCCCAGGGCAACCCAGCAGGGTACCCCAGGGGCACCCCAGGGCACGTAGGCCGCAGGGGTACCC